>JAUBNY010000793.1:600419-654147 GCA_032275445.1 Crypturellus soui
AAGTAAATAAATAAATAAATACATAAAGGGACAGGAAAAAAAAATCCTGCTTCACTGAAGACAATGGAGACAGAACAGGAGTAAATTTAGCACCTTCTGGTATCATTTATCAGTTCAGATGCCATTTGGATGGATTTTTATTTATAATTATAATCTAAAATTTCCTATGGAAAAGGCTGAGTGCTTAAATCCGTACATTTCATGCATCCCCAAAGTCTTTGGTTTTTAGGGTCTTCTGTACATGTATCAGTTCTAAAAAAAACTTTCAATGAAACCTAATTTGTTTTTCTATATACTTTATTTATAACAAAGACAGAGAACTTTACTTCCCTTATTCAGGGATTTTTCCAACCAGAATTATTTTTATTTCCTTCTGTTTTGCTTGTTATTTTCTTCACCTGGGACTTCCCTTTGTCCATAGTTTCTCCTGTCCCCTGGGTGATTTTCCTACTTCAGCAGAGGCCATGTCCCAGGCTCTTTCTTTAAATGGGTAATTGCCTGGACCCATTTCACCTGAGTATGATACATCTTTTCAGGCCAGTCTCTTATCTCTGCTGGAGTTAAGTTGAGTCAACAGAGTCTGAAATTATCCCTGAGGACAACTCCACTGAGGTAAATCCAGTGGATTTAACTCTGCATTTTCCTATACTTCAGAAATGATTTTTTAAAATTTCAGCTTAAAAAAGTATATGTGTTTTCAAAATATATTCTAATTGAAAGTATGACCAGAAGAGCTCTTTCATTCCCTTTGATTAATGCCTATCCTTTTCACACATTAGCTCTACAAAATGCAAAAACAGTTTTAATCAAAACAAGCAGACTTTTTTTTTTACATATAACTCGCCTTATCTCTCATTACTGATCTTTTTCTGTAACCATGGATCTATTATGCTGAGTTTTGTTGATGAAAAATCTCAGAACAAACTTGCCTGCAAGTCTCAGATGAAGATCGTTCAAAAGATATCACTGTAACAGAGGTATACGCAATTCCATAAATAAACCCTCCTAAGTGTAAATTGTGACCGTACCACTCTCCATACGAACACTTGAGGCTTTTCAGAACACTGCTTTTATGTAAGATTAGAGAGCTGTCTCCATGACATGACGCTTTGCTTCTCTTCACCATTAGTTGGGTGTTAGTTGTTCTGGCTGTAAATAGACAGGCACAGATGGTACCACAACTCGCCGAGCCTCCACACATCTTGTGCTGCAGGGATTTTTGTTACTCTTGTTGTCTCTCTTGCAGCTCCTACTCTTTTTCAACAGTTTGCTGAGGAGGAAAGGGAAGGCTAAAGAACAATCAGTGCTTTGCTGCGCAGGTTTTGGACAGCTCATCGGTGTTCATTTTGACTCTGTTCTGTGTTAGAGGAGCCCACTGAAGGACTCTTCAGCGAAGCTCTGTTTTGGCCAGCATCACCGGGGAAGGCAATGTGAAAGCAGAGCAGAAGCAGCTAACCTGATGGCATGGAGCTGCAGCGCTCCAACAGCACAGTCTGTCTCTGCATGTCCTCCTCGGTGCCCTGTAGCTTTGATCACCATGCTGAAAAAAAGCTATAGCAGATAAAAGGAAATGTTATGTCTTGATAGATTGCCTTGGCGGAGAGGAACTGGCACTTGAAGGAAAAAGAGGCTGGAACGATTAGCAAAACTGATTTGAAGAGAGCATGAATAAGAAGGACATGACAGATTTGTCCATTCCTCCCCCAACCATTGCGTGACATGGAAAAAACAAATTGGGTAATTGCCTCTAGTCTTTCGTATAACACAAGAACAAGATGTTAAGTGAAAGGCAACAAATTGAAATTGGATAAAAGGAAATCAATTTTACAAAAAGTACAATTAACCTATTATAATAATTAGAGAGACCAAGAACCTAGCAAGATTCTAAGAAAGGATTAGACATTTTTATAAATGATGAAAGCATGTGTTTAATATTTTCTTCATTTAAGCTTATGACCTTCTGTGTCTCTAGAGAAAGCAAGCTACTAGCACATGGGCAAGAAGAAATCTCCATTCCTTGTTAGCAGGCAATTCTTGTATTTTGTTTATAATTGAGTTTTTCACCACTTTTCTCTACAGTGTTGGGGAATGCAACCAGTCATTGGCAAGGTAGTGGTTCAGATGACTCATGACAATGTTATTACATTATCATATATGTAGCTAGTAACTGGAAAAAGTCAGTAAAACTAGTCATTGTGTTCAGCAATAGCTCAGTTGTGGTATGGGACCTCCGATAATCCTGTAACATTTTTTTGAAACTAAAATTTTTTTAGATGCACTATTGCCAATATAGTAGCCAGAGAAATAACTTCTGTAGATGCAGAGCACAGCCCCCTTTTATTGAAAAAGACACTGAAATATCAGCAACATAAATTGGCTGTAGTGAAATTGAAGTTGTCTGCTGAGCTTCATGGTATGGGGACAGATTTCTCCCTCATCATTCACATCTTTTGCATGGCCTGCTTGTCCACCAAAGTCCCTTAATGATCCAGCACACCTGCAGCCCTGGAGATGTGGGGAAGCAGGAGCTGCATCAGTGGGTGCTCTGGCTGCCACAGGTCCCTCACAAAGGGCTCCTGCTGTGCCCTGTTCTGGGCCCTGGGCCAGGAGGGTTAGCAATCGGGCTGGCCAGCGTTGCTCCTGGTCTCCTTCAGGCTGGGAGTTCATCCACAGGTGAGCCCACCGTCAGGCCCCTGAGGTCCTGGAGACCCCTTCCACCTCCTTCCACTGCCGTGCAATCCTGTTTGTCCTCAAGCATCCACTGCATCTCCCTTTGGTCTCCAGAAATGCCACTAAGTGCCTCCAAGGTGGCACTGACATCTCCTACAGCAGCTGAATGCTCCCACATCTGGCCTACAATACCAAACGTGGGAGTTTATCTATCTTTCTATTTATCAGCCCGTCACAGGCCCTATCTTTACTGAGATTGCAATACGACTGTAGGACAGGAGAGTGTCATGAAAATATTGCACAGAAGGAACATCGCATTGCACCTCTTTTTTAATGAAAAGGTTGACTGAGAACAGCCCATCAAAATAGACACCTAAGCGATAGATCAGGTTTTTTTTATAGTGTTTGAATAGGAAAAAACAAAAGCATCTTGATAGTGAATAGAAGCTCTGACTGTCATGGAGCAATCTATAACAATTTTGAGAGGAAGTAGTGGAAAGCATTAAAAGCCTGATAAGATTATAAATATTGCATTACACCATGGGGATGCAATTCATGTTTCCTCCGCTACTCAATATAGACTACTGTCAGTTCACTACTTATCTGCTGCAGACTTTTAACTATCTCTTAGTTTCTCTGTATATGAGACACTTCAGTCACTGTCGAGTAGAAATAGGCTGCATTGTGTTTTTCTGAGAATACCAACACCTGTGGCAAATCTGGGCAAAATCATGACTCTGTGAATGAATCAGGACTTTCTCCTGGGTACCAAAGAGAAAGATGAATTCTGAGCAACCCAGACAAACCATTCGGGAGATGTCGAAATGGAATGGAATAGGCAGCTGAGGATTCAGCTCTTTTTCTTTGGGTGCGCAAAGGTGAAGATACGTAAATACATAATTCACCTGACAGAGTCAATGGAAGCAGCTTTGAAGTCAGCAGGGAGCTGTTGTCTGATGCTGCCAGTGCTGCATTCGCTCAGTCCTTTCTGTGCTGGTTTCATTGCTGCCTCTGCCCCTGTTGTAGACAGCGGGTCGCCCTGCACAGTCGCTCCCAGGAAAACTCTCAGATGTCCCCATGCAATACTTGGGAAACAATCGACTCCTCCATTCTTGGTGCCTTCTAATTAAAACTAACTGCCTTCCCAAATCGTGTGCTTTCCTGAACACAAGGAATCACTAGAAGGGTAGTACTTTCCTGAACACAAGGATCACTACAGGGTAGCTGAGAGACATTTAAGGATAGCAACATCCAGTCTAATCTAAAAGCAACCCCCAAAGGTCTGCAAGACTCTTACATTAGGAACCATTTGTTTTGCTCTCCCTACCTCTTTGCCCGATCAGCTTGTCACGTCTTATCTTCCAGGGTTGATTTTGTTGGTAAAAAAAGCCTGTCATTCACCCTGCAGTACCTCACAGGCTCGGCCCCTAGGGTGTTAGCCTTGGGGGCTCTAATGGGTGTCTTTAATACTTCTTTCTGCCCCAGACACCAGATCGTGCTGGTGAGCAGGGCCAGGCTCTAGAGCCAGGTACCAGCTCCCACGCACAGCCCAGGGCTTGGCCGCTGCTCCGAGCTGCTCTCAGTAGTTGCTAGGTAACTGCAAGCTGCTCACAGCTGATCTGAGCGAGGAAGAGGGTTCGGATGGCGTCACATTCATATTTCGTTTCTTTAAACACCTTTTTTTTCCTCTCAGTCCCTACAGGAAGAGATGCATGGGGGAGCTCTGTAATAAGCCAGACCTTCCCTGCTGCACCCTGTGCATGCAGTCTAATGTCCCTTTCTCAGAACATTGTAATAAAGCAAGGGCTCATCAAAACATGTAATTTTGGAGAAGAATTTCTAGACCTCTTATCTCTTCTAGACGCTGATTCAAGGACTAGCTCCTTGGAAACGGAGACATCTACTTGATCAGCTGCTCCACTGCCTGCTCCCGAACAAAATGATGGCTTTCTCAGTAAAAAGATAACAAGAGCTTATGATCATGCTTTCCAAGAACACAAAAATACAAATATTATGTACCAGAAAGGGACCGGACACAAACCTAGAAACTGTGAGTTGCGCCTCCATCAGTGCTAACTGGGTGGCTAACTTTAACGCATTTGTTAGTGCAGGTCTAGTTGTGCTGTGTGTGACCCCAGGAGCACGTGCAACTGTGCCTGGCACGGCACGTGCTGGATGCGAGGGGAGTCTCCAGCAAGGAGCTTTGAACACGCTGCAACGAATACAGTATGAAGGGGCAGGAAACTGAGTTGTGTAACATCCAGCAAGCCTGTGCTCTACTCGTCCTCTCCTGGCCTTTTGCCTCAGAGGCTACCGTGCACATTGGCCAGCCAGAGTGTCACGCTGTAGCTGGCATAAGCGACGCTCCAGACTGAGAAATCACCCCCCATCTGCTCTTCCACCTTGTACCAATCCCATGTCCTCTAGGGGTGAGCACCTTCATCCCTGACGCTCCCAAGTCCATCTGCCTCTTGTGCTTCTGCCCTAAACTGGACCAAAGAAAGGCTGTAAGCTGTGTGTGCCCCAGCTCCTGAGCCTAGAGAGAAGACACATGTGAGGTGTGCCGTGTCTGAAGACTTCCCTGGGCAGGTCTCTGCCACAGAGAAGGCAGAGCATGAAGGCAAGTGACTGGCTGTGGCTCTGTGCTCAGGCAAGGCTTCCCCTGGAATTCTGCAGGTGTGTTCATCATTTTTCTCCGGCCCTCCAGGTGGGGTAACCTGTCTCTTCAGGAGGTCTTCTCTGAGCACAGCCCTCACGTGCTTGGAGGTCCTCTTCCGGGTCCAAGGGTGGGTTGTCCTGTCTGAACACTCTGGCCTTATTCTCTCCTGGCCTTTTGCCTCAGTGGCCACCGTGCACACTGGCCATCCAGAGCACCATTCTGCAGATGGTGTAAGCAGTGCTCCAGTCTGAGAAATCACCCCGTGTTTGCTCCTCCACCTCTCCGTCCTGTGGGGGTGAGCGTCTTCATCCCTGATGCTCCTAAGTCTGTCTGCCTCTTGTGCTCTCCGTCTTTGCCTGATTTCGTCTTCTTCATGGTTGTCCCTCGCCATCTCCTTTGTCCCACTCTACCCCAGTGTGAGCATTTCTCCTGAGTGCAGAGCGCGGGTCACAGGCAGGGACGTGCTGGGCTGCTCGGGCAAGTAGTCAGCATTTCTGTGGAGGATGCTGCGCGGCACCATCCCCTCACTGATCTGAGATACTGAAGTCTCACTCATACATGCAGAGCTGCCTGGCAGGGAAGGAGCTGAGGCAGAGATTAGAGCTGACAGTCCCTCGACTCTAAACAAATGCTGGTGTTAAATGTGCTGGTTATGGCAGGGAAATACAACCTCTCCACACAGAGAGCACACAGGTGCATGGGCACCGTCCTGCTGCAAAGCTGATATGCCCTTGTGTTAGCCAGGGCCTCGATAACTTCCTTCACGTCGTCTGCCTAGCCCAGAGTCCTCCTTCCGAGCTGAACCATAGGAAACCTTCACGCTCCGTGTCACTTCCACCAAAGCCATTAGAGTGATCTGCATGAATATGCAAGAGGTAGTCAAATCTCCATAGTTTGACAGGTTTATGACACATACTTTGGTACATCCTGTGCATACAAAACAACTGGTTTTCTGTCCACTTCTACTGCATAAGGTCACTGAACTGAGTAATGGCAAGAAAAAATTGATGCACTGTTTCTTGTTATTGTACTTCTACAGGGGCTTAAAACAAACACAGTTACTGCAAGAGTGTGCAGCAGATGTGTTGCTCCTCTCATAATGGTCCTGTTCTGTCTGTGATTTTGTGGCTAGTTGAAAGCCATAAGAAAGTAAGGAAGATCACAATTACTGATCCAGTTAAGAGACTTTTATTTCATCTATATTTTATGTGCACAGACACTTTGGTAAATCTAATTTGCACACAAGAAAGGGTTTGCGATGCATGAAGAATCCTCACTCATTTGGTTTTCTGCTTTGATTCTCTGCCGATTTGATGGGTGGGACCAAAGATTTAACAAGCACTTCAATTATTCTACAGAAAATACTTGTTTTTTTTGTGTGTGTACATATCCAACCACGGCAGAACAGAGCACTCCAGAGCTTCACACAGTGACCATATGTATAACTTTAGCCATGTCAGTTCACATATCTTCAAAGCTGTGAACTCAAGACTAGATGACTTCTTGGGAGAAGTGAAGTAAATGAAGCCCAGCATAAGAATTGAACCAAAATGAGAATTTAAGTATCATTCTCTTAATTACCTGACATAATCCTGCCATTTTTGTTTAATAAATTACCTAAGTGCCAGCAAAAAGAAAGTCAATTACCTAGAAATCTGCTAATAATTAATTGAGTTCTCTAAAAAACAGCACTTACCAGTTATGCAATTAAATATTTATAACTTATGACTAGCAGTGATACATTTTCAAGGCAGATGATCAAACCGTATAGAAAACAAATTAGGTATCTGTAGTCCAGGAAGTTTCCATTAAAATTCACGATTTTGACATAATTTTCTGATACAGTCACTTTTGAGGATGAAATTTTCATCGCTAGTTCTCTTCCTGAAGCCTTTTAGATCTGTACAGTCATTCTAGTTTCATATCTAAGTTTGTAGACAGCATTATACAAGCATACTGTTTTCGCAGATAAAGAGTAATATCTGCTAATGAAAAAACATGGTAATATATAAAGCTTAGAGGGTACATTCAACTCAAAATTTCAAATTTTGAGGGCCAACAATAAATGCTTCACTGTGCAACTTGATTCTGGGGATCTGATACATTCACATTTAGAACATATTTTTCATTGAAGAGCAGTATTTATATAACTTTGGTTTGAATTATCTGACTTTTCTAAACAGGTGATGTTAATTAATGTTCAATAAATCCTTCAGAAATTATTAATAGCATTTGAAATATCTTGTTTGGGGCAGAAGATTAAGTTTTCAGAAGACTTTCTCCCAAGCTTCCTAGTCTGTTCTCATCTCCTCATTTAGGGACAGCTTGTAGAGACAGTTACGCTCCACAGAAAGCGGCTCGCCCGGATAAAGACGCGTTCAGTTGTATTCTAACAGCCCAGTTTGTATTTCCACTGGGACAGAGGCAGCATGGGGGAGGTCACCATGGGTGCAGACTGATTCGCCGTCGCTCTGACAGCCTTGATGAGGGGCTAGGAGCGAGGTGAGAGCTGCTGCCCTGGCTTCCCGGCATTGGGAACAGGAAACCAGCACTGGGAGATGAAGACGCAACTGAGTGACCTTCAGCCAGCTCCAAGCATCGCGGCCAGCTGTGGGTGGAGAGGAGTGGAGCTGCCCCCGATGCAGAGCTGCCTCCGGTGCAGAGCTGCAGGGGCGGCTGCCCCGTATCCAGCACCATGGAGCTGCAGGGGCGTCTGACCCGTATCCAGCGCCCGGGAGCCGCAGGCAGTGGCCAGGGGGGTCTCTGCTGCATCCACCGCGATGGCACTGGGGCCTGGAGCCACATGCAGCTCCGGCACGCGAGGACACCCCATCCCGAAGCCAGAGCAGCCACCAAAGTCTGTTAGGGCCTCTGAGGAAAGCAATTATCAGCCACATTTTATTGTTATACTGTGAGCTTCATTTGTAGTCATCTTTGCACCGATAAAGGAACAGCTGCTTTTAATCTTGCTTTCAAACCCGAGGCCTGGTATGGCTCCCCTCCCTGCGCGAGATCCTCCACTGGCCAATGGGACTTAAATGCCAGCTATTATCTTTATGGCAATTATGTGTGGCATTGGTCCTTTTGGCTGCCTGTTCCATTTCCGCAGTAGCAGGTGGGGCCTGGGAACGATTCCGCACTCCTTTTTCCTGCCGAGCGTTGGGATTCACGCAGCGTGGGAGCATAGAGGTTTGCTTGGACCCTTTGGCACTAGAGCTTTCATTCCCAGAGGCTGTCGCATAGTGATGCCAAGCGCTGGGGGAATTTCAACACGGGTGATTAATGCACAGTGAGTAACCCTTGGATGAGCCACAGTGCTCTCCTCACAGCAAGAGTGCCTCATTTCTACAGCAGCAGCGAGACACCTTGGCCTCAGAGTCCACTCGTTCGAATTCAGCGTTCTCGCTAAAAAAACGTGAAGAAAGGGGACATGAGGCGGCCCAGCAGGGTGGGCAAAGCGGGGTCCTTCTTTGGCCCACAGATGAGGTGCCGCCACGGGACGTGGGACAGCGCTCTGCTTTCTGGAGTGGACATTTTTCTGAGACGGAATAGAAATTATCCTCCACATACATCTGCCTCCTTGCATACGTAAGCTCTTTGGAAAGTAAAAACAGGAACTTCGTTTAAAATATCTGCAAGAACATAAAAACAGGTCTGCCGTGTAGATAGCTGAAGAGCTGAATGCAGGTGCAAAAATTGTTTCAGTCCATCCTGAGACCACTAGATAAGTATAAAGCATTGTTTCCCCCTTTTTACTAACCACTTTCATCAAAGTGAGCAATTCCTTCCTAAAACAGCGCAGGTGTCTCTGAGTTACACCAGCTCCTGCTGGAGGACGAAGGGGGAGAGACCAGAGCTAGTGTGAGACAAGGACTGTCAAGAGGTTGTTTGTTCTTTTTGTCAATAATATAAAATAATATATTATTTTGTCAATAATGTATAATAATATATATTTTGTCAACAAATAAAAGTTTTGCAAAGACCTACACAGTTAGCACTTGTATCCAGGCAAGATTTAATATGTATTTCTTTCTGATAGTGATGAATTGTGCTGACACTGGTTTGCTGACTTAATATTCTTCTTCCAGGAAAACCAGTGGACAGAAAAGCAGCATCCTCTCCGCTACCAGTGCAGTGACTTGCTCAAACAGACGGGTTTATTCTCTTGCGTGTCCTTGCCCAGCCTTCACCCACCTGAGAGTACACCGTGTTCAATGGTGAGATGTCCTTGTGACAGAGAACTAACTCCTGAGTCCGCACTGCAAGAAAACAGCCAGAAGATGGATTTGTACTTAGAAGTATGAATTCTTCTCCTGACTTACATTTACCAGCTTTCAAGTCTGAGACCATGGCCAGAATTGTTGAATATCAGCAATTCACTTTGAGTGGCAGAAGATGGATTCTGTCTATTAAAAACAAATACATATATATGCAGAGATATACACAGAGGGACATACACATATATTTCCAATCCTCTGTAGTGACAGAGGAAATAACTCAAACTGTGGAAGAGTCGTTGAAATTATTTTTCATATAAAGGTGCAATAACTTCAGCCGCGTACAATTCCTATAAATTCCACAGGGGTTCAATTGTTGTTTAGTGGTTTCCAATACAAAGAATTTCTTAAAAGTTATAAAAAGCCCTTAAGCTCCTTTATCAAACTAGGTAAGAGAAGCAATTGCAGCTTCTGTCCCAGGTGTAAACGGGTCTCTGCTGCATACACCACAAGCAGGTTCATCATGGCCATGCAACAGTGATTCATCCCCTCAGCTCAGTCCATCCTTCCTCCTTTCTCTACCAGATTCATAAGTCTTTCTGCTCCATCACAAGCACAGAGGAACCTTCCATCTACCTACGCTCAACCTAAAACAGCTAAAAGTGTCTGAGGCTCTTATATGTATCTGTGCTGAATATATTAATTTGCATTAATATATTAGTTTTATTTTGGCCGCTGGCAGATCATGCTGCCACATTTTAAGTTTTCAACTTGTTCTAATGCACAGCTTGTGAGAAGCCCCGCTCATTTATAGTATCTCAAATACTTCTTGCTTTCCAAGATGAGAAAGGATGAAGAACGAGTGAAGAAGAAATACATTCAATTAATTCCCAGCCTGGATAAAACTTCCCAAATTGCCTCAGATGATAAACGTAGGAAAAGAACTGAAGCTTTCACTCCATCATCCTGCAGCGAGCTATGCAGTGTGAAAGCTCCTTCAACCCTCTTTGGTGGTCGCTGGTGGATCCCACAGAGTTTGGAGGCTTTTACTTTGCCCTGAGTTTTATCAATGTGTGCAGATTATTTTCTTTAGACTTAGCCAGGGAGAGAAGGTGGGAAGGGAAAGAGAGAAAGAAATAAAATAAGGGAAGGCAAGAAAATTAAACAAATTTTCCTTTTTATTTGCTCATAGGTTTTGACTACATTCCAGAATGGCTTTAGAAATTAGACTCTTTAGAGACAGGAAGAACATATTCTTAATCCATGATTTTTTTTACAGTTCTCTCCTTTCATTGCATGAGTAACACACACAACTTCCTCTGGAGAGCAGATGATCTTGAAATGCATCTCCTGGGCTATTGCTTGGGCTTCAAATGCTTGGTTATGCTCAGGTACTTCTGATTCCTAGACTTCAAGAGCTCCTGGTCATTAGGCAACATTAAAAGACAAATATGAAAGTCATTTAAAGCGGCATTAAGCTTCTGATCTCTCAGGATAGCCAAAAAAAATCAATTTCATTTCTCTGCTACCTTTTTTTCTCAACTTGTTTGCACAATATTTTTTACAATATATTTGTATAGTAAAGACTAATGTGAAGGAATTTAGTTCAGCAGGGATTGTCTTTCTCTGGTAAGCCTCAGAGACGTCCCATTAGAACTGCAGTGGTTTCTCTGGTCGTTTGACTGCTCACCTTGCAAAGCTCGGAGCCTGTCCCCTGAGCCTGAACAAGCAGAAGGCCCCTGGGCAGGAGGCCCCCTCAGACCCTGTTTTTTTCTCCTGGTCTCTGGCTTGCAAGCCAGCTCCAAACTGATGATTCTCAGGAAAAATGCGGTTCTCATTCTGTCTCATTACTACAGTTGTTTAGGAAGGGAAAGAAATAAGAGGGCATCTAGACTTGTCAGTGAAGGAACCTCTCTGTGATTAGTAACTTGTATATTAATTCCAAGTTCAAAACACTCTTTTTATTACCCTATTTAGCTTTTGCAGCCACAATCAGCTTGAGAAAAAATGATCTGTTTACGTGCAACTTAAAATGGATGTCAAAGATACTGGTTTTTTAAAAATTGTTTTGTACTGATGACTGGTTTTTCTCTAAACAGGCATAGTCACTTAAATGGCATTGTGATATTCACAATTTGTCTTCTGTTCAGTTCCAGGAAATTTGTCTCCCAAGGATTAGAAATGCTGCCATCTGCAATACAGACATTTCTATCAGCGGATATGACCAGGAAAACCTACTGTTTGTGAGTAACTGCTTCTAAAAATAAGCACTGTCTCTTACAAGTGAAATGGGAGAGTGACATGTAGCTTTAAAACAATACCTCTTGTTAGTAGCAGAAAATAACCTGCACCTGTGGCTGTTCTGTTAGGCAAATGCCATGGTACAGGAGCAGGGTGCTAATGCCCTCACAGCCCACAAGCATCTTTGGTCACTTGGTTCCCCAACAGCGCTGGGCCATGGCAGGGCCTCATAGGCATCATCAATCCCTTCATCCACGATAGCGGAGGGCAGGGGCCGGTGTGGAGACGCCGGCTATGGACACAGCGAGGGGAAGGCAGCCCAGAGCAGCTCACGGTGCAGGCAGGATCAGACCCCATATTATTCTGCAGGACTGAGCTGAGCAGGTGACGAAGGCTCTGGCCTTCCTCCCAAGGATGCAGCAGACTTGCTTGTGTAAACTGTTAACCAGGGGAGTAAATCAGAGCTCATCATCAGTGAAATAACATATGACAGCTCTTCTTGTCTCCCTTTTAGCAATAGCTCTTCTGTGCTGCCAAGGGATAATTAAAGTGACACCAACTTCTTAATACGCTTGCTCTGCTAACAGGGCTTTTGTCACTACTGTCCAGAGCACTCATGTCACAAATGCTGCAAGTCACAAAAGAGAATTGTCACTTCTGCTTCTGTTCTGCACTCACTTGCACTTTCATCTAAAACCACCTCTCCCTAGCTCACAGAGGAGAAATGATGGGGGTGAAGAAAAAGCTGCTAGAAAAGCTTGACCAGCTGTCACTGATTTGAGGGACAATTTCCAGTGCGTTTCATCAAGCTCATAACTGCACCTGTCTCCTATTACCAAGAGGAACACTGGGGTTTTGGGGATTTACTGGTTTAGCTTTAAAGAGGGGTGGTAGCTTTGTAAATGCTGCTCCTGTACTAATACATCAGGCAACAAGCAAACAGGAACTACCAGTTATCGCTCCTTCCCACAACCTCACAAGGAGTGGAATGTTTTTAGTCTACTCAGAAACATAAAAAATACAGTTTATTCAATCTTTGGCACAACTTAGGGCAGAGGAGGAAAAGTGCAGGAAACTCTTAAAAAGCCAGTAAAAAGGGAGACTAATTATAATGTTTGTAACTGATAATCAGCAAAGAGTTCACCATTTAACGCCCTACTTCTGCCATTGTACAGGTACCATTGATGATGGCCCATGTGCACGTGCTGCTGCTTAGGAAGTCTCAATGCAGCGAACAAACAAATCTGGTTTGTCTGAGGGAAACTAGCTGAGATTTCTGTTAATGACTCCTGTTTTTGTATAGGCAGGACCAACCTAGCCTCTAAAAATAGATGCTTTTTTAACATGGGCAACCAAAATGTCTGGCACCTTGGGCTTCCAGACCAGAGAAACCACCAACTGTTCTGAAAACATAGAAAGACTCTGTTTTCCAGCATTTGTCAAGAGACGGTCATGTATTTCCAGGATCTTCCATCTTGTGCTTCACAAAGACCATGGGAGAAACTAGTCCTCTTTCAATCTCAGCTATTTGCCTCTGTTCCCAGAAGAACAAAATGTGAAGTATTTCTCCACTTTCTGAATGCAGGAAACATACTGACCAAATCAATTCCCATTTTCCAAGTTGCTGTTTGTACCTAGCTGCATCTTTTAGTGCCAAGCTAGTAAACAAAAGACGGAAAAGTTTTCTCACATGGATTACAAGCAATGGAGAGGGGAGTCTTCTAAGGGAGAGCAAACTCTGACCCCAGCTGGCTTTTCTAGTGCATGATCTGCTCATGGGCTCATCCCATGTGCAGCCTGTTTGACCAGCTTCAGGGGGCATTTTGAGAAGTGGGAGCACAAGATGGCAGAATCCAACACACACATGCTTCTAAGTCAGCGTAGTCACAGATAGTTTTGGTTTGGGTTGGGTTTTATGCTTTGTACAAGATACAAAAGGGATTAAAGCAAAGGAAACTTTGCTGCCTGCACATCTGGAGAGCACATGAATGATGCAGAACGCTGTGAATCATTTGTGGAAATTCAGCAGAAGAAATGACGGTAGATTTTCAAAAGAAAAAAAAATCTCTGTGCAAGAGATGATCTACTATGTAAAAAAGTCTTTAAAATAAAGTGGCACCCAGCCTCCAGCCACTTGGGCTACCTGCAGTTACTCATCGCACAATGGAGAAGCAGTCTGCATGGGCTGGACATATCCTCCATCCCCCCAAACCCAGAACTCTGGCTCTGGGCAACTCTTTCAGCAATATTTAACAACGCAGTTTGTTCTGCAGTTTGCAGACCTGATACGCTACAGCCATGTCAATCAACGAGAACTATTCTCATGGCAAAGTGGGGTCTCAATGCAGGCCCTTGAAACGTAGCTGCCACGTGAGCAGCACTGCTGCCATTGCATAAAGGGCAGGGGCAATAATAATAGCACCAAAGAACCCCCAGCATCCCGAAAGTGCAGCAGGGTTTAGACTTGGCCATGAACACAGTTATTCAGGAGAGTTTTAAATGTTTTGAAGGAAAGCTCCGTAGGCAGGGAGTTACTAAAAGCTCTGTTGCAGTTGCAGCCCTCTGTGGTGCTGCCCTCCTGGCTAAGGATGCTGCTACACACTGTGCTGCCCTTTCAGTACTTTTCCACTTGAACTGCATTTCCAAGCATCCCTTAAATACACCCCATCGTTCACAACACTATGTGTTGTGACCTGTTGCAGGTAATTCAACCCACTTTAATAGCCAGCTCCTAAGCAAACTATAAAAGGTGTCTCCAGCCACATTCCCCAGTGGCCACCTTCATCATTTTTGGCTTGGTGAGTGACTCCTCTTTCTACTGCAGTTAATTCAGCTTTGGAGATGGGCTTTGCCATTGTCCAGCCTCACTTTCACACGTTGTCCCAATAATTTGCCAGAACTTCCTTTCCCAAGTGCTGCTATGTTGCTGCTGGCCGTCCTTTTTATACCATTACCAACCAGTTCTCCCTGCATGGTTCCGGTTAAGCCGAGGTGAACAAATTATCAGAGCTACCTTTGTGTACATGGTCTTTTTTCAGTTTGAACAGACTGTGACATTCTCAAAATATATTTGTTCTTCAATTGACTATTTTTGAATTCATTCAGCAAATAATTCTTTTTCTGTATTGTGACTCATGGAGTGCTGTATGTACCTCTGAGTAAAGCACACTAGTCATCATTTCTTCCGGATTTTACAGCTAGTAGTGGTGATGCTTGAAAGCCCAGTATTGCCTATTACACCAAGGCTGCAGACAGACAAAGAAAGAAAGAAAGAAAGAAAGAAAGAAAGAAAGAAAGAAAGAAAGAAAGAAAGAAAGAATAGTCCAAGATGACATCCGTTATAGCCAAAGTTCATATAGTTTTTCATGTAAATTCAACTATATTAAAAAAAGGGAGGAGGGGATTTGTAATAAATGGAGGATTCAAGCTTGGATATACAGGAGAAGGCTACTTAGAGCTGTCTCTTCTCCACACTCCTGGCTGTTTTGTGAGTCCAGACAGGGAAGAACTAAGGTCAGGTCTGACAAATCTACATTTTCTCACCTTGCCCTTCAGTGTGTCATGAGATAACAGTAAAATCTGGTGGTGTTTTGGCATCACACAAATAGCATTCTGTGTTGTCGTTCTCCTCCTTCAGAGATTGCTTTATCTTTCACTGCTCAGCAAATCTTCCCATGATTTTAATGTTTGGCTGCAAAAATAAAAGTGCATGGAGGATATGCGTGAACACAAAAAATAGTGGGACTGTCACTGAATGGCCCTTTTTTGGAGAAATTGGCTGCATTTCAGTGGTTAGTGAACAGCTGCCTCCCAGCTGAGATTTATCAGTTAAAGACAAGGCAATACCAAAACTAGCTAAAGGAATGGAGAGCTGTGCAAACTGGAGGGTTTCTTTCTGGCTTATGGTATTCTGGACATGCCCCCACTGGAGCATTTTTGGTCAGGGATGCCCATGATGAGCAGCCCTGCCTGGGACTAGCAGCTCTGCTGGAAATACCGTGGCTCCCAGGAGCTCCTGCCCGGGAGGAGCGCCCTGAAACCAAAGCTGAAGCCCTGAGGAGAGCCTTGAAGCCCTGAGAAGCGAGGCTGTGCGCATGGTCTGCTCAGACTTCAGTAAGGCCTTTGACACAGCCTCCCCCGCCTTCTCCTGGAGAAGCCAGCAGCTCATGGCTTGGACCAGGGTGCTCTTCGCTGGGTGACGAACTGGCTGGGTGGCCGGGCCCAGAGGTGACTTAACTCCAGCTGGAGACTGATCACGAGCCGTGTTCCGCAGGAGTCACTGATGGGGCTGGTCCTCTTTAATATCTTTATCAACGGCCTGGATGAGATGATTGAGTGAGCCCTCAGCAAGTTTACAGATAACACCAAGCTGAAAGGAAGAGTTGATCTGCTTGAGGGTGGGAAGGCTCTCGAGAGGGATCTGGACAGGCTGGATCGGTGGGCTGAGACCAACTGTATGAGGTTCAACACAGCGAAGTGCCAGCTCCCGCACTTGGGTCACAACAACCCCATGCAGTGCTACAGGCCTGGGGCAGAGCGACTGGAGAGCTGCGTGGAAGAAAAGGATCTGGGAGTGCTGGTTGACAGCAGGCTCAACACGAGCAAGCAGTTTCCAGGGGGCCAAGAAGGCCAATGGCCTCCTGGCTGGTATCAGGAACGGTGTAGCCAGAAAGACCAGGGAAGTGATCGTCCCCCTAAACTCAGCACTGGTGAGGCTGCCCCTCCAACACTGTGTTCAGTTTTGGGCCCCTCACTACAAGAAAGACATTGAGGTATAAATTAAAACACAGGAAATTCCACTTCCATGTGAGGAAGAATTTCTTTACTGTGGGGGTGACAGAGCCCTGGCACAGGCTGCCCGGAGAGGTTGTGGAGTCTCCTTCTCTGGAGATCTTTCAAACCCGCCTGGATGCCACCCTGTGCCACAGGCTCTGGGTGTCCCTGCTGGAGCAGGGGGGCTGGACCAGATGATCTCTAGACGACCCTTCCAGCCTCAGCCATTCTGTCATTCTGCGAGATGCTGGAGCATGTCCAGAGATGGGCAACACAACTGGTGAAGGGGCCAGAGCACACATCTGAGGAAGAGCAGCTGAGAGAGCTGAAGTTATTTAGTCTAGAGAAGAGGAGGTTTCGGGAAGATCTTATTGCTCTCTTCAACTACCTGAAAGGAGGTTGTAGTGAGGTGGACGTTGATCTCTTCTCCAGACTTGCCTACCTTCAAGGCCTGTGTTACCCACTAAATTGGGAGTTTTCATCTGCCAGAAGCAAAGAGGTACTACTAAATAACCAGTATTTTTTATTTGTATTTCATCGAATGACCAGTATTTTTTATTTGCATTTCACTGAGATTCCATGTACTGTGAGTTTCACAGCAGCCTAGCATGAATGAGTGGGGACTAAGAGGGGCTCAAGTGCAGCCCACAGCGTGAGGGGGCCAGGGTTTCAGCCAGAGCTGTGAAGACCACTTTGAAGTTAAGTTCTGTTTTTGTTCTTCTTTCATGTCTCAGGATGACTGAAGTTCAGAGGGTTTTATGGTTGCTCTGGTAATTTAATAATTCTCTGTGGGAATGAAAATGTTATTTACAAAAAATTCTTGAAAAAAAGAGGTGTCAGTTAATGGCTAGCAATTTTTGTAAGGCGCACTGCAACCACAGCTACAGTGCTGATTAAAACTAAGCACTGCCCCTGCAGATACACAGGGAGGATCGCTCATGGTCTCTTGCAAATTGCAATTTCATATGCTGGCAAAATACCAAAGTGCCCTTGCTCACAGCCTGCCCAGGAACAGCACTAGAGCAGTTTTTCTGTGCTTTTTCCATTCAGGTTTGGTGTTAATGGGATGGGGTGTTCCAATAACCTTTTACAAAGTTTTAGATTAAGTCAGTTGTCTGGGTCTGCAAGAGCTGATCTGTGTTAGTACAAGCATCGTCCCGCATGTGAGTGGTAAGTAAAGGGAGGCATTGTAAAAAGGTGCAGGGTTTTAAGGTGCGATATTTGGTAGAAACAAAAACAAACAAACAACCAAAGCAACCAAAGAAAAGAGCTACACCAGTGAGGATTTCTGCTTGTTGACAAGGGACCCAGGGAGCAGCCAGCTACAAGTCCCTAGCCCAAGCTGCACCTGCAGAGCTTTGGTACTATCGTCCTGGGAAGAGAGGGATGCATAAGGATGAATAATTCAGCTGCAAATCAGCTCTCCAACTGCACAGCACTTTTTCTGGGTTTCTATTTTTAATTTAGAGACTCCCATGTGTGTGTTTGGAAGATCAGAGACATATTAGAAGTAAGAAGTGAAGGCCGATGCAGGCAGGTAGCAGAGCCTGAAGATGATGGGGGTTGCACCAACATTTGCCCAGAGCAGAGCTGGCACAGGGACATCTGATGGCAAAGTCAGCAGGAGCTCAAAGTGCTCTGCACTGCTTGCTTGGTTTTAGACCCCTAGGTTTGCAAATAATTATTTAAAAAAATAGTAGGTTATAGATGTGCTTTTACAGTTATATTATCAGGCCAGACAACAGGGGAACTGGGTTCAGTTCTGAGGTCTGCTAGATATTTCCCTAGAGCAAAATTTGGGCAAGCCTTGTAAATCCTTTCCCTTGCAGTTCCCGCTTTGTTAATGGGAAAATTGTTCCCACTGTTCCCCATGGTCAGCCTTGTCTAGTTATGATGCCTGAGGAAGAAACCATCACTGACTGTTTATGGCTAGAGACGATAACTCACGGCAGGCACATTCTATTGGAAGGTAGCATGTGCCTATCGGGTTGTTTTCATCACAAACATAGGAAGGAAAGAGTTGTCAAAATGGCTTGAGAGGAGTATAGCTTTGGCTGCAGCAGTTCGGGGGTTGGACACTGTAGAGAACAGCAGGAAGGAAAATCTGCCAGGCCTGGGCAAGAACAAAATTAATATTTTGTGTTCATTATGGGGAGAACCTAGATTTCTAGAGGAGACTGACTGGCATCTTGTTTTGTACACCAGTTCTGACAGTCATGTTCAAGAATTTTCGTTCTTCCCTTGTTGTGTATCCAGTGTTTTCGAATAAATTACTTTGAGTGAGTCCTAACTTAGGTAATAACTAGTTTTACAAAGTCTAGGCCACTCTTGCAAATCCCTGCCTGGCAAAGGCACTGGTGCTTCTGTGGACTCAAGGAAAGCTTTGAAGTTTGGAGTGGTCCCCCCTCTTCTCCCTATGATGGAGTAAATAGAATCTCAGCTCTCAGCTGAAAACCACTAGATATGGGAAAACTTTTGGAAATGAGGTAAGAGGAAAAGTAGTATCTGAGGTGCCAAAGTGTGGCAACTCCCTTGAGATGAGCCAGCAGACGATTGCCAGGGCTGGGGAGAGGTATCCAGGTTTGGTGAGGAGTGGTATATGGCTCCTTCGCCTCCTCGGCACTGAGAGACATAAAAGCTCTTTGTGATCCAGAAAACCTGGATCTGCTGAACTGCTCAATCCCAGATAAGGCAAATCTACTACTCCTCCCACATCTGTGGGGAAAAGAATGGATATATATATTAAAAAGAAATTTATAGTGACAAAGAAGACAACATCCTTCACAACAGAGATTTCACGATTAACCAGTCAGATCTCGGTGGTCAGTTTTAACCATGCGATTTCCAGCAGACTGGAACAAAAGGGGCCGTTGCTCTCAGGTCAGCAAACAGGTCCTTGGTCAACAAGCTCAAGCAACACATGTATGAACCCCATTTATCATGTGCCTGTGGTCTCCTTTCTTGTCCTGGGAAAACACCAAAAGCCCCAAAACACTGCCTCTCACACCACTACTTCCCAAACAGCCACTACAATTTTACAGCAGAAAACAACATGCCAGACAAAATTCTCTTTCCAAAAGAAATATAAATTTTATCTTCAAAATGACATTTGCCTGCATCTTACAAATAGCACATCTACAAACTTAAAGGGGTTTAAAATAAAGTAGGGAATCCCTGAAGATAATAAGGCAGGAATGGATTGTCTTGCACCATTAGAGAGCTAAGACTTTCCCTTCCCTAGGGGGAAAGCATTCAGACATACAGATATAGACACAGACATAAAGCATTCATCCTGCAAGTGGAACTTCACAAGGAATTAAATCTTAGCATTGCCCCAGAATTAGCTTTTGCATATGTAGGACAAACTGCTTTAAAAATTCTAAACTTCTATCATAAAAAACAAATTACTTTTCTATAGCAGCAGGTCTGTAAGCATCCTGCAGAACCCCTTTCTACCGATATCTCTACCACTCCCTTCAGATTTCTGTAAAGTTGCTGATATCTAGGTTTTTCTCTCCAAGTGGAGATGGCCTCCTCAGCTGCCAGCCCATGAGTAAGCTGTTGTACCAGTCACTTGCTGGACTTTTTACTGA
Source organism: Crypturellus soui (assembly GCA_032275445.1). NCBI lineage: Eukaryota > Metazoa > Chordata > Aves > Tinamiformes > Tinamidae > Crypturellus > Crypturellus soui. Next base: position 620,573 of record JAUBNY010000793.1, read on the forward strand.
CAGTCATTTCCCACCAGCAACCTGCTAAGCCACAGCCTTGGAGCAGCCGATGGCAGCATCTCCCGACAGGTCTGTGCAACCAGTGCCGGGGATGCTCCGAACTTCCACTTTCCTCCCTGGCTTGGGCTCCCTGCGCACGAAGATTTGTGACACGAGGTGTATGGGGATCCCACCAGCGCAGGAGATGCCATTTTTGCCCGTGCTGTGAGTCCCTTCAGGGGTCGCCAGGCTGCTTCCAAATGCATGTCCAGCACCTTGCAGCATGTGCCCTGTGCTGGGTTAACGTCCCGGCCACAGGAGCCCAGGCGCACCCTCACATGTGCTGCCACACAGCAGAAAAGCAGCTCACTTCATGATAAAAGTTTAGAAACTTTAAATCTGCAGTCTGGATCGAACAGAAGTGAGAAGTCAATAGAAGCCTGAAAGTGAGAGAAAAATACTGCTCGTCACTCCTGTACTTCTTCATCAAATTGCCATTTCTTTCCCCACTTGCAGCAAAACACTCCATAGAGAATAGGCACCACAAATCCTGGATAGAGCTCAAGAAATCTTAGCGTCACATCCAGGTGAATGCAGTGCTAATGTGGACTGGGGTTCCCAACTGTCTAGTCTTCAGTCAATTAGTGGGTTTCAGTACTTTAAAGCGTATAAAACAATATTTAAGTTAGCCTAAGGTCACAGCGTAAGTATTTGGTTAGGCTGGGCTATTAGTCGGCCAGAATAGGTTTGGCTTTATGGAGTTCACTCATGATAGCAGGATTGTGCATGCGCCTTAGTCTCCAAAGGGATGTTCCCAGCTGCTAAGAGCTGAACTCATGTAAGAAAGTCTTAGATAGTTAAAATACAATGACTTAACATTTAAAATGGATTTTCTTGATTAGATACATCACAGAAAGCCTTAACATTGTGTATAAAGCAGTAATCTACTCTGCTTTCTTATTCACTGCTTGTGCCATCTTTTTCTACATTTCAAGCTACAAAGAGGAGGGTAGGCTTTATCACATCAAATCCTGAAAAATGAGGTGTTAATTGGAATTTGGAAATTGTGGTCCAGAGCATTTAATCCTTGTATTAGTTACCTAATTATTGGGAAGCAAAAGGGTTTCCATCTAGAGCCAACGGATTTGAATAATATCTGTGTTATAGCTAACACCCAGGATCATTCTATATAATGGACTTAATATCTCCATTGTCTATATGCTATTAAAATATATATGTTTGGTAATAACATTAATAAACTAATAAAAATAGCAAAATAAAAAGGGCAAAAGTTAATTCACAGTAGATAATCCTTATGAGCGACCTCCAGACCTCAGACAATATCCATGAGTCTTTATCTTTTTTGTTCCTTTTCCAAAGAACATTAAATTAAAAAAAAAAAAGAAATCTTATAGCAGGATTTGAGGGGCAAATAATGCTGACAAAGAATACAAGGTATCTGCAGTGGCATGATGTGGGAACATATTTAAGGGACGGAGGCTTTCCCATGGGAAGCAACTACGAAGAGCTGAGTTAAAGAAGATAGTGGAAACTCCGTGATCTGAAGAAATGTAATCCTGGAAGGTCCTTGAACAGCAAGCATGAGAAAGTTGGGCGAGACGGAGTTATAATTAAGCTTGTCAGTGTGAAAGAAGGACTTGTGCACAAACCAATGGTGTGAGTGCATGACCACTATCCACAACCAACCAAGTGCAGTAGAAGATGCATGGACAGTAGCATGTAGCCAATCATAGTGTATGTGTATGTGTGGCTAAAGAACTTGCGGAAGTGTACTAGGTATATAGAGCGCTGTAACGGGGAATAAAGCGATTTCTGCTTGACTCATCATGAAGCCTTAAGGAGTCGTGTTTGGCATCCTGCAGCACGAGACAGCGGGAGATCGTGCCAGCATCCCAGCTTTCTCCACTGCAGTGTGTACAGTTGTCTAGTGCAGTGCAACAACCTCCTGGCTGGATGGGGAGGCAGACGACTCCCTGCTCTGTATCAGCCCTGACACAATTTTTTGCTGGACCCAGCAGCTAGCTCCTCCTGTGCTTTGCCTGCTTGTGCTTCCCCGTTTAGATTGCCCTTATCCTTCCCAACCCTTGAGGTTTGCAAGCTTTTGAGAGCTCCACTGCTGGTCCAAATCTTTTCTGGGTCTTGGGACTTCCATTCCACATTCATTCTTCCTCTCTGGTTTGTTACCCAGGCTGAAAGTCTTAGCACGCTCTTAGCAACTTCTTTCCTCCTGGGACTTTCCATTTTTTCATCTCCACATTTGTTATAACATCCTTATCTTGTCAGCAGTGTTTGCAAAAATGCTGGATAAAAAACCATGCTTTGTTTTTATTTTTCATGAAGTATTGGGCTGTTTTTAATCAGTGTTGACCTTCCTACAGGTTTTCTTTCCTCTCTGGCATCCTGAGAAGCAGCAAATCGGTAAAAGAACATACAACATTAATTTTACAATGCAGAGATGTCCAACAGCTTTCACAGCTTTGTAACAGCCCATCATGCCCAGAGGGCACAGCTCAGCAAGGTGTTCACAAAAGCTGTCTTAGGGAGCCTGTCAGAGCCCAGTACCCTCTGACCAGGTTCTTTTGATATTCCACCATACTGAGACTGCGAACTTTAATATAAAAGCTTAGTTTGAAGATACGTGATGTTGCATCATTCAGCACTCAGCTGAAATCACAGTGCAAATGTGTCCCTGTCCACAGTTCACTCACAACACCACTGTGATCGCCGTTTCCTGTGTCCAGAGGCTTTCTGTATGTCATGCTGCTGGGCGTCCTCTGTGGCTGGGAAGCAGCGTGTGTGCTGATGGCAGCTCAAACCCGTTGCTGTCTTCAAAATTCCTTTGTTAGCTGTTCAGGTTTTGTACTCTCTGTTGGGCTGAGACACATTTACACTTCCCTCATGCTGGTCTGGTTACTCTTGGGGTGCCATTTACATTTGTTTGATTGAGGAACTCAGAGAGGAAAGTTTACATACATCTGCTGATCCCCTGGTGCCCTAGGAGTTAAGAGAAGGTCAGTCCTCTGTACGACAGATGCGATTAACGAGTTACATCCTCTGTGATCCCTGTGCATCTCACCCTTTGCCCATCTCCTCTGAGCCTTTGTCCATGGCAGGGGTTATTGCTCAGTCACAGAGGCCCTGATTGCACCTTCTGCAGTCAGTGGAGAGGGCATGAGTCTGACCGAGGCGCCCTGCATGGCCACTGCATGGACTTTTCTTCTTCTTGAGGGACACTGGCCCTCAGCACAACCTGGCCCTGATGAACACAGTCGCCATCCCCTGCCAGAGCTCTGTGATCACGGGGAGGTCCCCCCACCTGCAGCTCCTCACAGTGACCCACATCTGGCTGACTTTGGGGGACACCTCTATTTCAGGGGACAACCTGTACTATCTAGACCAGATCCTTCCTATCCACAGAGATCACACCATGAGATCTGTTGGACTGAATTCCATCCTAAAAGTTGCCAGGATTATTGGAGAGGGAAGCCATTTCCACTGTCTTGGAAGGTTATCACAGAACCATTTTTGAATGACACAGTCTTGCTTTCCAGTGCAACTGTATTATGGCTACTCAGCTTTTTATTCTTTTCCATAAATACCTCTTCTCCCTTCTTCGCATTAACCCACCAATGTATTCTTAGAAAGAAATCAGCTTCCTACCACAGCTGTTATTTTTCAGACTGGGCATCCCTTGATGTCACCCATCATGTGACGCCATGTGGAGCCTCTCCACACCTCTGCAGAGTGATTCATCTCTCCTGCAGAAGGCTACAAGGTTATAGGCCATGTTTCAGGCCTGCATCCATCCATGCCTTCCACAAAGAAAATTCTTCCTTCTGCTGGAAAACCTTGTCTCATGTATGCTATGAGCACATACACCTTCCCCATGCCTTCATCCTCTGGTCGATTCACGGTCATCCTGTGATCAGCTAGGACACACAGATTTCTCTCTGCTGGACTCATTTCTCACTCAGAGAGGAATTTTTTCTTGTTGCTAATGCTCGAGTTCATGACCTCATATTTGGTTCTAACCAAACGTTTCATCCCATTACTGTACCCGTCAAACAGGCTTTCCTGTATTGCAGTCTTCTGCATTAACAATGTTGCTTCACTCTAAGATTTCAATAGTAACATCTACTTTTGTTAATGTAGTTAATGAAAGTATTACCAGCACAGGTACTAAAAGTGACCCTTGAACACCTCTTCCAGTAACTTGCCTCCTGACTCCTTTTCTCTGCCCTCTTCCATAGCCAGTTCTTCCCCATCTTCCTTGTGCTCTGTTAATCTCCATCTTCTTTGCTTCATTAATATTTTCCCATTTAGCACTGTATCAAGTCCAAATGAGATTTACCACATTTTCTATTTTGGAAAAATCCATTATCACATTTAAGGAACACTTTCAGGTTATTTTGGCACAATGTTCCCTTGATAAACCCTGGCTCCTTTCATCTTGTTTTCTGTTTAACCAGAAAATTAATTTAACCATTCTTTCTCCTTGAATATTTATACTGTGCATAGGAAAAAAAAAAAGAGAGAAAAAATAGATCTGTTCCTCCACTTCCATCTGAGCCATATTTATATGCATATACTTAAAATATGCAAATACATATATGTATATATATACACACAACACATACACATATAAATATGTATATACTACAGTTTCCAAGCTGCACACAGCTAAGATTACCACAACTTTTTCCATAACACAGATCATAGGTTGTTGATTAATTTTAAGATTTACAGACACTTTTCCTCCTATCCTACTCCAATTCTTTTAATTCACTGTAGAGGGGTAGCCAACTGCCAGCCAGCAATGCAGACCCAGGGTACAAGCCAGTCGTACCCAGCAGTCAAACCATTTCCTGCGGTCAGGTATCATAAGAAAGGTTTAAGTGCCATCAAGCAGTTGCAAAATTGCTATGATAAAAGTTTGACCTTTGCTGTAAAAAGTTATTTTAATAGTCACATTGAATGGAGAAAGTGTACCCACCACCTCGTCAAACAGGGTTGCCTGGTGCGTAGTGAAAGACGCACCAAGCGAGGCCAGTGGTTTAACTCATGAGCCTGCTTCTCATTACTCCTTCTTTGCTGTCGTAGCAGCAGGCGCTTCTGTAATATTTATTGTGACTGTTCAATAGGACCTGGGGCGATCATGTCATTCCCCGGCGCCAAAGGGGCAGCCTCCAACTTCCCTGTGTCCCTGAGCGTCTCCCTCCACCTTCTTCCTCTGCGCGGCCTTCGGCGCCCCTCACGTGCCATCCCGGAGCCCATGTGGCCCCCAGCCTGACGGATGAACACGTCCTTTTCCCGACAGGTTATTCCTCTTCCCACACATTCCGGAGTGCAGCCAACGCAGCCCAAACGGGCACGGGAGCTGGTGGCTGCAGGAGCTGGGAGGCTGCGGAGGGAGGAAGGCGGTGGGAAGGAGGGCGCAGACCTCTCTCCGGGGCTAGTGGGTGGCCTTCCTGCCCCCGTATGTAGAAGATCTATGGGATATTCGCATGTTTAGCCTTCGCTTGCGACTTCAGATGTCTAGAGGCATCTGCCGCTTGGCATACAGACAATTTGCCACTTCTAATGACAGGCTTCAAAAAGAGAGTAGAACGAAAGCCTTGCTGTCCCAAATTAGCCTTCCTATATATAATAAAGAGACATAACATTCCTGGATGCTTTTGAAGTGTGGATAACTGAAGGACAATACGATATAAACAGAATCAGAGTCCACCCATATGCCAGAGCTCCTAGCCCTACGATTGTAAAGTCATAACTTTAAACAATTCTAAAAATACTTTTTTTTTTTTTTTTGCCAGATTAATAAAAACACACAGAGCTTTGAGTGCTACGAAGATGTAGTTCGGCTTACCAGTGTCGATAACAAGCTCTGAATAACAACAGAGTTGTGCTGGTAAGGTGGAAAAATATAGCCCAGGTGAAAAAAACGCATGCTGTGAAGAAAAACAAAACTGCTTTGCTTGAAAACTGTGTCAACTGCCTGGCAAAACGGTGCACATGCTTCCATTTTGCCATCTTCTCCCCACCTACATGCACAGATTTTAGCCTGAACCCCCAAGAAGCTGGTAGCTGTCATCGATACTGCTCTGACACCCGTGCCTGGAACTAGTGTTCAGTTTGGGTGAAACGCACCCTTTGAGGGCACCCCCACGGTATCGGTGCTGCACAAAGTCCTCCCAGGACAGGGGTTACCCAGGCCTCGGAGAGCCCCGAGCCTGGTCCCAGCTCCCTGTGCAGGGGCCAACGCCAACCTGTTAAACAATGTTGGTAAATACGAGATTTCCGGGTCTCCATCTCAAACATTTTCAAAATTGTTGGATCATTTGGTGGCTTAATAGGTGATAGTCAGACCAGTCCAGGTTTGTGCATTCCCCATCAGATAGGACCATTCCGGTCACCTAACTTGGACTCATGCCAGGAGGACAATATTTCTTTCTTACTCAGCTGCTCTCTTCCATTGCTTCCTGTGTAAGTTTTCCTTCACTTTGCAAAACACAGGGATGACAAATCTGTTTTAATTTAGGAAGTGCTTTGGAAACAAGAAGCTCCTTGGTCCTCACAGCTGGTCTCCTGCTGGAGGGGGAACCACTCAAGCCAAACAAGGCTCTTAAGGAGCACATCAAGCTTCTTCCTTAGGCACGTGGCATCTCTTGCAGAGCTTCTATTCCAAAAATACAACTTTACTTCTATCTATTTCAACATTTTATTCTTGCATTACCTTAATATTTGAGTGCTTTGTAGATAAAACCTATTGCAAATATGAAGCTGTTATTGATCCTCATAAAGTCAGTCAAAATTCTTCCTTTTGAGATCTAGGCTTAGCTGGGGGATAGGGCTTTGAGAGTTTTGTGTTTTCATTTTTTTTATTTAGCCTATTAATTTCTTGCTCTTTGTTATATTCTCAAGTACTACTCTTTACATCATGCAATTCAATCACCCGCATGTTTCACTTGACCTTGTGTTTTGAAGCAAAATCACTAAGCAAATGTGTATGGTAAAAAAACTCATAAGCAAATGCTATACGAAAGAGTTTAATGGGGGAAAAAACAAAAAGGCAAACTCCTTAGTTACATTAAAAGGGGCTAGGATTTGAAGTATGCAGGCAATAAAAATAATTTTGTGTTCCAAATGCTACTCTTGAATCCTTTTTTAGTTTATGTATTTATTTATTTATTGGAGGAAGCTGTCAAAAAAGCAATAAGTTTTGCTATAGGAGCAAAACCAGGAAACCTAAGCACCAACTCTATCTGGTAACTATCAGCAAAGGCAAAACCAGCCCTGTCCCGGTCTGCTGAAGGGACAGACAACTGCGGCACTTTTGCAGGTTCCTCACAGAGGAACTATTGAATTATCCAACTACTGATTTACTTCCAAGCCTTCTGTTGATTAACAAAATGCGGAAAAAAAATATCCAATTAGTGCAAAGTCTACATAATTCTAGAAAAAAAAGAAAACAGAATATTGGCCTCATAGAGAGTGGTTTACTAGCAAGGTTAGCATTACGGCCCTTATATCATTAATTTGTTAACAGCCCATGTTAACAAGAAGGAAAAAAAGAAAGCCATGTGGGAAAGGGAGGAATAATGGGAGAGCAAGATTTGTTTCGGAAAATCTGAGACATTTTTATATTTTTCCATTACAATATTCCTACTATGTGAAGAACTAATAATTTCGTTCTGGCTTGCGTCCCTAGGATATCTGGATGTTCTTGAAAGTAGCAATAAGTTTGGTATAAGCTCCACTACTTCATTTATTCAACTAATTTACATGGAAATTAAAGAATAAAGCAGCAGTGTAGGGGCCTCTAAGCTCTCAGTGATATCCAAGTTCCTTTTCACTTAAAAACCCGTAATTGCACTTCATCATGTTATGTGGTTCTTATTCTGTTTGTCATATAGCAGATGAATTACCTTCCTTTCGTAACTTAGCCAGCTTCCCCTGCATCAGCACACACACACACAGGGCACAGCGGACAGAAACAGCTCCCCTCCTGCTGCCAGATGGGGAAAATACATAGGTTAAAAGATCTGGGTAAGACCACAGAAGAAGTTAGTACCAGATCTTGGAGGAAAACTTTTGGCATTTCACGTTGCACCATATGCCAATATCTGTTGTTATTTCTTAGACATGTTGCTGACAATGCATCTTGGCAGAAAGACTTTAAATGTCAATACCAAGCAATTAAAGAGCTTAACAGATGGGGAACACACTACTCTTCCGAGCGTGAATGAGCCACAAGCCAAAAGGCAGGGTAAACCTGCATGTTGTTTTGATCCTCATGAATTATCACTGCACTCAGCAAGGCACTGAAAAATACCACTGCTCCTCTTTCTTTCTGTGTTTGTTTCTGGTTGGTCTCAATTTTTCTTGCTTACTTTTAATTTCTGTTTAGAGATGACCTCACACCTTGCTCAACTTCATGTGTTATTCTACCAGAATCCCCAACCAGCAGAATAAACTTCAGTAAAAGCAATGAGAAAAGTGACACTAATGAAGAAGGTCAATATATTTTTAGAGCAAGTTCCCAGGAGTATCCGCTGTTGGTAGAAGCCATCTTCTGTCAACATCTTCAAGCTTTGCAAACCTGTGATGAATGTGTTTGCCTTGTTTTTACTAACAGCTAATCAGAATCACACCACCAAACTCTCCTGAAAGAAAGAAAGAAGTAATGAAAAACAATGGTCCTCATGTTTTTATAGTTTATTTTTTCGTTGATTTTTTTTTTTTTTTGGAAATAGCTGGGTTCCAGATGGTGAATATAGCCAGGATGTGGCGGAACCCTGTGGTTCTATGAGAACTTCTACCCATTTATAAGCCCCTCTGGCAGCACTTATTGTAGCAGGGGCTGCTTCAGCAGTTATCAAAGGCTCTCTCTGCGTCTGGCCTGTGCCGAGCCCAGCTTGGGTTGTTGCACAATTCGGTAAACAGGGAAGCACAGGAAGCTCTACCAAGCTCTAGGTGCTCCCAAGCTATGGCCTGTCAGCATTCGGGTCTGGCATCCATCTGACTTCCCTAGAGACATTCAATATTGTCGATTAATTTGGTATTATTCTAAACGGATTACTCTTGGCTTCAAGCAATTGAAATACGTAAGTAGATTGTCAGGAAGGGAGAGCAATTTTTTAGTGAAATGAACAGATTAAAAAGGTAAAACAAAGCTGTTCAATCAGCTATAATCTTTGATGACAAGCCCAGGGAAATATAGGCCAGTATGTTTAGGGTTAAATATTTCAACAGTGCAGAGACTGAAAAGAATTTGAAAATTAAAACCCCTATGTATCTAACTTAAAATTTGAGGCAGTGATTGGGATTTTCAAAACAGTTTTGAAACCAAGTAATTCTCTCATACTTTTCCAGCTTTACTCGCACTGCCCTATCATGTTCTGTTTCCAGTTACGGTGAAGAGTGTTACACACATATACACATACCCACAGCCCTGACGAAACTATAGTTGATTATAAGCAGCGTTTAGTATCTAAACCTCTCCCAGTTCATTTTTGCAGGCAAAAGGTTGTAATTTAAATGTATCTGACAAGTAAACACAACCAAGCGGAAAGCTTATATTGGATAAACTATTACTTTTAGTCATATTGTAAGGCCCTATCTCTGCAGCACAGAAAGGTTCGCCCCACTGTAGGCACTGCATTACATAAGGTCTCCTGGAAACACAATGGTAAAGGAAAAGATTAAAGAAAGAATCAAAGGTTGCCAGCAGCAAAAGGGCACAATCAACAGGAAAAAAGAATCTGTTCCTTGGAGGCTACTACAAACAGTTTGCAGTAATTAAAAACAACTCTGAACTGTTGACAACTGCGTAAGAGGTTGTTTTCCAGCCAGAGGTAGAATTAACTATGCTGCTCTAGATTGTCTTTATTGACTTTTTTTCCTCGTTAGTCAAAAAGAACTAACAAAACAACTATTGGCTTTATTTCTGAACCTGCCTCTAATTTAAAAATAAATAATTTTAAAAAAGATTTGCAGAAGGAAGGGAAGCAATAAAATTACTTGAGGCAAAATGCTACCAAAATCGTCCTAACCTATGAAGGCCCTTCACGGTCTATTTGTGCATGCTGTGAATATGACCAAAATTAATCAAGCACTGTGCAAGGAAACAGAGATTCGATCCCCCGTCATTTACTCATTCACGTTACCGCTCGTTTCCTAGCTTTGCATCTTTAGTAACTTGAACATGTAACGGCTCTCGTGCAGTCCAGGGCAGGATCGTCCAGGAGCTCTCACACATTTCGCTAGTGACTAACTTGCTTTTGTGCTACTAGTCTCATCCCTACCGAAAAGTTTGTAGGATGAGAGCTGAAGACGCCGTCACGAGCAGGACACCATCTCCAGGCCCAGAAGCTCTCCTATCACATAAACGCCATGCGTGTATCTGCCAGAGGGCCGTGGGGGGCTGCTCTTAAGCAAACACTTATATTTAAAGCCACTAACTGAAGTGCCTGCCGCTGGCAAGTGCTTTGGTAAAGTAGTGGTTTTCCAACACTCTTTCTTAAAAGTATTCTGGAAACATTTTAAATGGTGGTACAAGGTGAATCTTTATTTAAGCACTTGCTCTTTTGTTGTCACCTGGGCACCGCTTTGAAAACGCGTTTCTCAGGGCTACATCCTTCCCTCACTCTGTGCGCTTCGAGGCCCGGGGTTTAAAAACGAGTTTTCAAGCGAGATCGACAACTCCGTGCAGGGATTTGCTTTCCGGTCGGAGCTGAAGGCCCGAGGAGCGGCTGCGCTCCTGCTGCTCCCTCCGCGCACATACCGGGGAACGCCTTTCCGAGACGCCGCGACGCGCGCAGCGCCGCGATTTCCCACCCACCCCGGCTCCCGCAACGGCCGCCCTGCGCGCTCCTTCCCGCCGGGCACAGCCTCCACTGCGCGTGCGCGGCAGGTGGCGCGGGGAGGGGAGGGGAGGAGCCCAAGATGGCGGCGCCCGTGGAGCGGCGCTGGAGTTGAGGGTGCGTGCGGTAACGGCCCCGGCCCAACGGCCCCAACGGCTCCAACCGCAGCCCGCCTGGCCCCCACGGCCCGCAGCTGCGCCTCCCTCGGCAGCCCGCTCTCGTGTAGGTGCTCGGCGTCTTCCCTCGAGCTCGTCCTGCTCTTCATACCGGCTTCCTCTTCCTCGTGTGTTTTAACTGTCTCCTGGCAAAGCAGGGTCTCAGCCGGGGTCGGTGTCTCCCTCATTTCTCCAGCCCCATCCTGCCTCCCTCGGGTGCCTGCCTCGCTTTGACATTACTGCCTTGCCCTAAGAAGCTTCTGCCATAAAACAAGTAATAAGAAAGTGAGTAATAAAAAGCAAAACATTAAAGTGCTAATATGTTCTCGGTAATTCTGGGCAGCATTAAATAATCCTCAGATTATGAAGAAGAAGAAATGAGGCTCTCCTGAATAATTCTGTACATCTTCCTTTGGAATCCTGCGTTCAATTTTGTGCTTATTACTACTAGAAATAGAAAAGTTACTAGAAATTACTAGAAATAGAGAGGTTTTAGAGATTACTCACAAAAAAAAATCAAGGCACTGGCATGATCTGTGTCACTTAAGAAAGTTTAAAAGAGCTTGCTTGATGAATAGCAAAGAAAATAAAATTTCGGTAATGCAATTTAATAACTTTAGTAACTTTAGAAATGGTGCAGGCATTGGAAACTGTATGTGTCCATATGTGGTATATATGGAAGGACTATAACTGCCACTGGTTATAGTGGGTATACAATTTAAGTGATCTAAAAGTTATTCCTATTAGTAATGGTGTTATCATGTAAGAACTGGAGCAAGGCTGTTCTCTTACATACTTACTCTGTTAAGGGCTTTTAACTACTGCAACTCTCCATGAAAAATTGTGAATCTGACTGGAGTAACTAGCTTGCTACCAGATTCAAATTTATAGACCAACAACTGAGACTCTATGGAGGGCAGGAATTACTGATGTAAAGAAACAATACTTTAAAAGGGGAAATTGTGGTGAAGATGAGGAAAGAAAACTTGTCAAAGTAGATTCTTTTATGCGGTATTTTCTAGTGTAAGAAAGAAAATGAAGTAAAATCAGTAAACATTTTAATGAAATCTATCCCAAACTTACAAACCAATTGATTTTTCTCATCTTTGAGTAGTTTTATTTTAGAATACTTAATCTGAAGCATGTGAAAAGAATGTTTTTGGCTGACTTTTTACTTGAAAAAGAATTGGATCACTTCAGAATTGATCTTGCTTGGCCTGTTAAATATTAGTGATGTACTTAGAAGTTTTCCTTATAATTCTTTCAGGAAAATTGACAGGGAAACCCTTAGCAAAATACTCAGTTTAGAATATCCTCTGGTACCATTTGAAACCCAATAATTACAGTCATCCACCTCCATCTCTGTACAGTCATGACAGATTTGGTAGTTTTACAAGCTAATTTTATCCAACTTCTGTCTCTTCCTATTTTCTTTCTGAATTTTTAGTAAAACCCTGTGAGCTACCTTCTTCTGTTCAGTCAGCCCGAATTCTTGAACCTCCCGATTGACTAATTTTCTTATTTGGGGAGACTGAATGCAAGAATTGCATCTTATCAGAGAAGAAATTTAACAGAATTTGAACATAATCTGACAGAGGCAAACATTATCTAAGACTTGCTCAGTTTTGTTGTCCTATGCAAGGACTACAGGTAGTTCTCAACTAAAAAATAAATGTGCTTATAATTTTAACACACAGAATGAAAGTAGTAGGGAAAACAGCTACATAATCTAAACCAAAGTAAAATGTGCATCCCAGCTACTGGGTTGCTATACTAATAACTGAATTCTAGTTATATGTTATAGATTAAAATATATATTTTTTTGTCTTTTTCAGAACACACATCATAGCCTTAAGAATGCAGTCCATCTGTCAGATAGTTGGCACTTGTTCTTCATGTTTGAATAGACAACTACGTGGCTTCCTGGGATTAATTAAATGGGAGACACGGCTGGTTCCTGCGTCTATCAGAACAATCTACAGTGAGACAGGGAAATGGGAAAAAAAATACGGGTTGGAGACGAGAAAAAGAGTTGAAAATTGGTGGTTCCCAAGAATAAAGGATCAGTTCTGCAAAATTTCTGAAATTGATGTAAGCATCATGAGAGATTTGGAAATTGCATGTTTGCTATTTTTGTTTTCTCAAGCAGAAAGATATTTGAAAACATCTGACTTAAAAAGCTGACTTAAAGTGTCAAACTTAAGAATCTTTTTCTCTATAGTGTTATTATAATGTTGTAGTAGATCATTAAAAACAATTTAAATATACTTAAAATATGTAAGGAGAGGAATATTTAACAGATAAGAATCAGCTTGTAAATTTAGAAAGTATTTAATTATTATTTATTTATTCCAATATTATACCATACTTGAGAAATTAATTATTTAAATTAATATAAAATTCTTTTGCATTCAGAAATGTTGTAAATAATTAACTTTCTAAACAGCTTATTTCCAATGATTATGGCAAAATCCATTATACTTGACATGGTGTCATGCTGCAAAATCTAATAAGGAAAGGTAGCATTTTAAGTTTTTTTTTTTTTTCCAGTTTTACAACATCTTAGGCAAAGCAAGAAAAAGTCTTTTCCCACACAATAAATAACTTTGAATCAATTGCAGTCTCTGACTCTCTTTTCCCTTCGTACTTATGTTCAGTCATATCAGTACAAAATCTTCCCCCCCCGCCCCTTGTTTGCTTTTCTTCTTTCCTCAAATGTGCTGTCTCCAACAGAAAATAAATTCTATCAAATTATCAGAGAAAGGAGGCTTGCTTGTTCTGAGGAAAAAAAGATGAAAACTGTGTGTATGCACACACATAGCAGAGAAAACATTAGTTTAAGTCTGTGTTTTTTTTTTAAATGTCTGTCATATATTTATATGTATTTATCATGTACCATTTGCTTAATTCCAAAACATATTTTTAATGCTGATGCTTTCCTTTTATTTTATCCTTACAATTGAAGTTAATATTTAACATGCAAGTAGTACAGAGCATCCAATGAAGTACATAAATTACTCCAAGCCTTGATATTGCACAAAAATAATTTTTTTGATTAGTGTGAATATGATGATTCATAATAACAAAAACTGCCCTTTTTGCATTATTAACATAATTAATGAAAGAGCTTAGATATCAAAGATAAATTCTGATAACAAAAAAAAAGTGAATCATCAGTTTATTTACACCTACCTAAATGACGGCATTTATTTTCTTTTCACTATGCAAGATACTGTCTTGCAAGGTAGTGCAGATACCGTGCTCGTATCTAACGTGCATCATGGAACTGAACAGTTTCACTTCGCTGGGTGTTGATGTAATTACAAGTGATAGAGTTTGTCATTCAGGGAGTTACCACAGTTCAGATGACAAAAAGCAATTGGCTCTGGATGAGCTCCTTGTTCATTGTAAATACAAAGTAAAGCATTTTAATAGCAAAGAGGATCTTTTAATCTGCCATGTTTTTCGTTATTGCTGGGAAGGATAAGGAGTGCACAGTCAGTTACTGCTGCTCTGGGAAGGAACAGTGATTTGTTAGGTTGTTCTTGTGTCATTAGCCGGATAAGTTGATTAAAAACATTTTTAAATGTCATGTAAGTGTCAATATAAATTGAAGAGACAGGAGCAAGGTCTGGTAAAAGAAAAGGTCTAGTAAAAAAAAAAAAAAACTTGGATCACTTGGATCAATACTGTCAGAATGTTGTTTCATCTGCTAGTACTGTATAGTTTGTAATGTGCACATGTATATATTCAAATTAAATACTAATTCATGTGGTTTTAACTTTATAAAAATTGCTTTCTAGAAATCAAGACCAAAATTTTACGTGCTTTCTATGTTCCCATATCCTTCTGGGAAGCTTCACATGGGCCACGTTCGTGTCTACACCATCAGTGATGTGGTAGCTCGGTTTCAGAAAATGAGAGGAATGCAGGTAAGAAAATAGCTGCAATAGGATTGTTATCTTGGTATTTTAATTTCACAGTTGGTCAGGGAATTTGCGTTTTCTAAAATTTGCAGATGGAAACTTAGATTGCAATATGTGCTACAGATACTTAGGACAATGACTTGTGGAGCTTGTGAATCTGAAACTTTTTTTAAAAGATGTAGTCTTTATAACTCAGAGTTGCTAACAGGCCTTTACAAACTGTGTGCAATGTAACTGCTGCCATATCAGGCACCTGAATGTCAATGAGAGGTACAGACCACACCATTTCTATGAGAGGAGATACCCTAATAATGTCTGGACAGGAAAATTTTATGTGATAGAAGGAAAATACAATACCCTGTAGCTGCTGGCATAAAACAGAGGTTGCTCTAGACACTTTCCACTGCCGCTGTTCCCAAGAGCATGCTGCTGTCCTTGGCCATGCTTGGAGGGACTTGCTGCCCCTCTGTGAGGGGATCCTTGTGTCGCCAGGCTGCAAGTTGGGTGAAATGGGGCGCATCACATGGGAATAGCTGTGGAAGGGTCTGTTTTGTAGGGGTTTACGCCTTTGGCTTGCCTTTGTCAGCATGGTTCATATATATGACACCCTGTTATTTTAGGGCACATGTCTATAAGGTTGGCTCAGACTAATTCCTTGCTGCCTTCTCAAGAAGTCCATGTTCCCTGCTGCACTCCTGCTTTTCGTGGCTCTCCCCAAGCCTCCTTTCATTGCTCCCTCATGCTCTTCTCCCTCCGTCTTGTACCCACAAGTTGTAGTTGAGAGCCATGTCCTTGACAAGGGGAAGCTATCTGGCTTCTTGCTGTCAGGAGTGGATAAAACTTGAAGGACATAATCAAGTTGTGTAAGAATTGTGATCTGAGTGATTATCACACTGAGGGGAAAACAGTATTTGCTAGGGGGAAAGATGGTAGGAATCTGGAAAGGAGCTGGAAGGAGCATGGAAAGAGGACACCATATTTTGGAGCTGGAGCCAATAAAAAGAAAGCGGTCTAAGCAAGAATCTAGAAGGAGATACGAAAACAAATCAAGAGGAAGACAGAACAACTCAATAATACTGAAAAAAAAACCTTAAAAAAAAGCAAATAAAGATGAAACTGAGAAGTAAATATTAGTTAGTGGTTTGTTAGCTTACCCTACTTATGCAGACTGGTTCAGCTGTTGGACTAGATGATCTCCAAAGGTCCCGTCCAACCTTAATCATTCTGTAATTCTGTTACGCCAGAAAGTGTTATTTCTGTGACACAAATGCTGCCTACATGAAGATTTTTTGCCAACAATGAGACTTTTCAGGATATTGTCACTGGATTAATCAATGTACTGCCTTTCCAGGTGTATATATATTGTAATAGTAAACTATATTGACCTTTCTGATTAACTGATTCTGATTTAGATGCCATTGAAATTTGGGCCGACTGGGTTCTTGGTGAGACTTTAGATTGTTGCTTGAAGTTAAGGCTGCTGTAGATCCCATTTTAACATGTAGGTTGGCTCCCATCAGTAACAGTGGAGATATCTACTGAATTTCTCAGTAAGCCTTGCTTACTGAGATTGCTTTTTTTTTAGGGTGGAGGTGTTCTGAAAAACTTTTTTTTATCTAATCAACTCATAATACAAAGTTTTAAATCTTGTCTTCCAACTTATTTTTGTATTTCATGTAAAAATAAAGAATATTAGAATACCTATAGAACATGTTGAATTGCTATAAATAAGCATATCTTCTTTGTGTTACCTTCTGTGAACATCTACGTATGAATAAAGGTGGGCAGTCAAAGAATTCAACACTCATAACAGGTCTCTCAAATGATTTTCTGAATATGTTATACTTGGAGCTATTGTGTCAGTGATGTGCATTTACTTGCTTAAACTTGCATTTACTTTAAAAATACTTTTCTGTATTAGCCATATTAATGTCTCCATCCATTAGAATTAATGTCTTCATAATTGATTTTCTCCTTGCAATTAATTTATCAATGTCTTGAATTATTTCTCTGGAGGCTGTCACAGTTGTCTCATCTGTTAAAGATTTCTTTAATGGGATTATTGTAGGCTCTGAAATAGTTATGTCCTGTCATGCACAACATTTGACATCCCTAAGAAAAATTTATTTCTCCGTATTCATGTGAACATTACTGGATTTTTTTCTGTACATGAACATATATATTTTCTAAAAATCCTCAGTGTGCATCATTTTGAAGTTATTGATCCTGTTTTTCCCCCACCCCGAAATTCAAATATAATTTTGCAGATTTAAAAGTGTAGGGGCTGCTGATTTTTTTTCAAAAACAAAAGTAAGTAGAAATGAATATATTTTGGATATTCAAGGCAAGTTTAGGTTAAAAGATTATTTTTTTAAGTAATAATGTTTTTAAGCTTTTCGGGCTTAGTTACCTTCCTTTTGAAACAAAAAAGAATAAAGATTCATCAAAGATAATATTATGGACAATGTCTCTACATGTAGATATAGAAGTGATAGTGGTTGACAAGTCATATTGCTTTGCTACCTGCACAGGAGTTAGGTAGGTTTGAAAATGTTGTTAGATAATGAGGAATTGCAAGTATTCACACTCTCAGTTCCCAAGGAAAACCTCTGACTAAAATGTGTATTTATCTAACATAGAATAAAGAAAAATATCAGGTAAAGAAGGTTATTTGTACATTATATTGTCTATGTTGGGTACGAGGAAAGGGGAGATTACTTTTTCTTGCTTAGAGACTACCCTCACAAGAAAAGAGTAAATTCATATTAATTTAGTTTGAATACTCTTTTATGGATTGACTTACTTGATATGATACTTAAGTGAGAGTAAGCTTAAATGCCTTTAAGAGGAAACCACGTTTCAATGAAAATACTCTGAGAGGTAATAAGCATTCAAACCTGCTGACACGTGCAAGAAAGCTGAACTTCAGCAGCACTTTGAGTGGGAAACACAGATTGCTGCTTCTCACATCTGCTAACCTCCTTATATTTTTGGAGGCAGATTTGCTTTTAACATGGAGCTGCAAATCCTGAAAATGAGCAGAGGCCTAAGAAGGGACAACCCTTCCTGCCCTGCCACGTGGCTGGCCCGGCCATTGATAAGGTGCCGCGTGGGGACGGGCCTCGGCGCGCGCGTAATGTCGTGTCTCATCACGTTGAGCCGTGACCTTTTCAGAGCGCTGAGGCCTGCTGAGCTCTGCCGAGTTCTTGGCAGGACTGTGGGCATGTCTGCTGTGCAGTATTTTTTTTTTGAAGGACAATTTAAAACCTCTTTAAAATTGCTATAAAATGGTCATTTACGTAATTCAAATTACAGTTTTTTAATCTCTTAATAAGCCAATCTGGAAGCCAAACTTGAAGTTTCTGGTTGTGTTTTCTTGCTGAAATTACATACATGTTTTGAGCTGAAATGTTTGAGTTTTGAAAGAAGACATTTCCTATTGATTATATGAGAGTGTGGTGTGCAAATTATGGAGATATTCATGGTGATTTCTAGTTATTGCCCGCTGTGCTCTGGAAAAAAGGACCATGTCTTTATTAAATTCCAAAGTGGATAATCTGTGCCTCTCTGAGGACTAAGAATAGTTCTCATTGCAATCAGCAAGCACAGAGTGATCCAGTTCAATAGCTTCTGTAAGATCTTTAAAATACAATTATGAGTTGAAATTGATACCACAGTGAGGCTGTTATATGTGAGCTGTACAGAAATTAGAGTCATCACCGGAGAATTCAGGATGAAATTCCCGCATCTTGTGTTTAGAATTTCTACATTTATACTTATCTGTGCATGATAGACGGGTCTGGAATATATTCAGTGATATTTTCATGATATCCCAAAGCAGCTAAAGAACATTGAATTAAAACTGTATAATGAATTGAACATTAGAAGATGTTATTTCAATACAGTTCAGGTTTCTGATCATCATTAACTATCTCTACCATTATTTTGTTTTTCTTGTGGGAATGTGTTGTCTACTTGTCAGTTTTTTTTCTGTGTGTCTAAGTGGAAAGTTTTACACATATTACGTGAACTACAGTTTATTTGAATTTAGTTCTCTGAAGCAAGTACTGAAGGTGTTAGCTGTTTCACTTCTTTCACTTAGATTGAAAGAGGGAGCAAATGTATTATTTTAAATGCAATTAAGTTAAATAAGAATGTGAGAGATTAGGTAGGTGAGAGGCAGGTAGATGAGAGACTTCACTGTTTTCTAAATGTTTGTGGAATTGTGTGAACATAGACTAATTTTTCATATTTTGTATCTTCTGAGAACAACAGCTAAATGAGAACATTATATAAGCAGAGTTGTTATGTTTTGATAGAAATCTGTGTGGATTTATTATTTTTTAATTTGAAAAGTAGCTTATCAGAATGCTAATTGGCTGCATTCTGTCGCAAAGAATCCCAGAAATGGCACTACTGGCTGGATCATACGCGCTAGGCAAAAATTTATAATTTTCATCTGTTTCCAGATGTGCCTTTTCTGCTGAATTTTTAGCCGTTGTGTAAAAGTCTTTATTAGGTGACATACTTAAAAGGCGATCCGGGCCACATTCGGGTAGATGTCTTGCTTTTAAAATGTCGCTGTATCAACAGTCTCTAGAGCTACAAATGGGATTTTCAGCATTGCTCTCCGCGTGCTTCCGCAGCGTCGTGCCCTTCCCATCCCACCCGCGCAGCCGTGAGGTGAACGGTGGGGATGATGCCGCGAGGCTGCCCGTAGAGTTGGGGCTACTCTGTGGACATAGGAGCTCCGGGGTGCAGATCACCCATTTGTGAGCGTTTTGTGGTTTAGCGCGCGTTAGGTGCGTCTGGGATGGCAGCCAGAGGCAGGAACATCAGCTTTGCTGTATTAGCTCAAATCACTGAGCTGTCAGCCAACCTGTTTTCATTTACGGCTGTCCTCTTATTTCACACTCTTCTGAAATAGATATATTTAGTTGCGGGTATTTCTTTGACACTCACTGTATTGTCTTTCAGAAAGTTTAGAGCAGGATGTAAAAAGGATGTGTCAGATCTCTGGTCAAAATTTGAGGCATGCTGAGCACATCAGGAGAGCAAACAAGTTGTTTCCTTTCAGACATAAAAACTCACTGAATCATGTTTTTCCAGTCGCGTTGATAGAGACATAGAATTTAGTGTTGTAAGATTATTTCCAGCTTTGTGTTTAGAGCACTTATTGAGCTCCCCTAGTCATGTCAGTATGACGGACTGGTTGTTATGACAGTGAAAACCTTCAGTGAGGGGGATCTCAGGAATGGATCAGTGTAGTTACTGTGTCATCCCGCCAAACCACATCAGAAGCTCCAGCCCGCGCTAGTGGCAGCCTTCTGACCATGCTGTGAAGAGAGTTCTACAAAGTCTGAATCTTTATGATCTAAGATGCTTCAAGATGCTGTTGCTCAGTGTGGCAGTTACCAAGCACTTGGTTCCTAACATGCTATGGATCGCTTCCTCGCAACGCAATGGTCTTGTGTAAAACCCCATATGTTGAGTGATAGAAAATTGCACTGTAGTTATGGCCAATGACCAAGCCATCAAGGAACTATAAAGGAATATCCGTTGGTCTTCAAAATTGTCCTGTCCCTATTTTTACCTCTGCCTTAAGCAGGATGGTTGAATTGTCTCTCTTATTACTCTTGCCCTATTCTGATGTTAGGTTTGTGTTTTCTTCTCTTCTCCCGTGTCTCTCAAGATTTTTGTCATTTTTGCAGTTATACAGTTATACTTAGCCTTATGCTTTATATTGGCAGAGCAGTTTTAAGATATAAATAATGCCAAGTGCTGAGTGGAGGCCGTGGCATCTTAACTGTATGTACGCAACACACAGAGCAGCCCGAAGAAGCTGCCCACTTGTTTCGACAACTGCATTTCACAGACCTTTCAAATTCATTTGCAGCAGAGAAGTAAAAGGAAATGAACTTGAAATCGTTTTCTCTAAACCACTGTGCATGTTGCATTCATCTCTATGGCAACTACACAAATAGATCTATCCTGGAGATTAATTTGAGGATATTTTTAATATGTCTCTTTAAATTCGGATTTCTTACTGTAAGTTGAATTAGTGTGTTGGCAACACTCGTTGCCAACTTGAACTGCCATTTGAATGTGATTAAGTAAATCCCCTGTATGGTATATTTAAAGTGCACACCAGAATTGGTAAGATGTGTGCGAGCAGAAAACTCCAGCTAACATGGGCAGTGCTAAAATGTCCATCCTTTGGGGGATCTATAGCCAGGAGTGGAACTATTTGTCCCCCCCCGCCCCTTTTTTTTTTTTCTCATGAGCATGAGAAATGAGCCTGCCTCACTTCTCTATAGTGTGCAGATGTTTAAAAGCCAAAATTTACAAAAAGAAATCAGTCAGGAGTGATTTTTTTTTTAAATTTCACTTAATGTGCATCAGCTTGTAGTCAAAGAAGGTATTTGTAGGGATGTGTCTGTCTGCCTAAAGAAGCTGGCAAAGGGAGAATATGTATTCCACAAAAAAAAACATCTGGCTTATTTCATCGTTCTGTCAGAGCCAGATGGTCTACACTAAATAACAGTTGAGAAGAGTTTAGTTGTGTCTTTAAAAAATTCTAAAGAGAATCCTAGTTCATTTCAAGCTTACTTCTTTTTCTCTCTCTCTCTTTCATACCCATAATTTTGACTGTTTGTGAGGGAAGGAAGAACAGAACAGCTGGGGAGAGGGGTGCTGTGATAGGGTGATGTCAAGTTGTTGCAAATGAGATTTTTTCCATGAGGTGTTTATAAGGTGGGGAAGTGGGAAATTGAAATGTGAGTCTCATATTTTCTGACACTGTGATAATAATCCATCTGATAATGGGGAAAGTCTGTAACACGAAACAGCATCCCTATTTCTGTTAGATTTACACATCCAAAATTGTGCTGTGCTTGGGTTCTCACTGCTGACTCGAGTCATGGTTGATCAACAGCATGGTTTAATGCCTTTGGTTATGCCCCTGCACCAGCAGAATCATGAAATACAGCAGTATTAAATATACTCAATGTTAGAGACTAGGATGTTGAAGAGTCACATATGTTAAATCTTGTTGATTTTGCACTGAATTAATGCCAAAGGCAGATTTATAAATATGTCTTTTTTTTTTAAGAATCCATTAAAGTCTGAGGATCTAAGAATTATGACAAAAATGATTTTAAAAAGTTGAAACAATGACAAAAGTAGCTCACACTTCAGAAATAAGTACTATTTTTTGTATTGAGATAACTTATGAGATCAGCATTGCTAGACCTCTCACTAAATTTTTGGAGTCTTCTTTCTCATTGCTTCTTTGTTTACAAATGCACTGTATACATTTTTAAGTCAAAAAAATTTGATTTCCTACAACATTTTAAATGTTACTCAATCATGTTTTGCTGTGGTTAAACTTCTGTAACTTTAAGCATCATCACTGCATGCATGGCAAATTTGTAGGTTTGAGAAATGACATTGCTTCTATGAGGTACCCAATTCATAAGTACATTTAGCATGTTAAGTGCTGACCATGTGTTTCCTGGTTTTTAAATAGTTCTTGTACATACCCTCTGTGCTGCTAGATACGTGTTTTTTCCCAGAAAGCACATGTTAATAGGAAGGCTATGTGTCTGTTTCAACAAAGTTTGCCTACTATGTTTTGTAGTAAACACTTGCTCTACTGTTGTTTATCTGATGTTTCGATGTCCTGAAATATGTTGTGTTGGTCTTCACTCCAGATTTCAAAAACAAAAAAAAGTTAAGGAAAAAAAAAAACCTGTCACCGTCTTGGTTATCTGTAGGATTTAGGATGATCAGAAAATATTTTTAATATTTTATTAAACAAAAAGAAAAATTAGTAGACTGTACATCGGGAGCAGTTATAGAGACTTGTGTTTGTTACTGATGCCGTGCCAGGAGGTTGCCTAAGATCATGTTTTTTAATTTTTGCCCACAGGTGATAAATCCAATGGGATGGGATGCGTTTGGTTTACCAGCAGAAAATGCTGCAGTTGAGCATGAGCTGCACCCTGCAAGCTGGACACAGAGGTAATCTTTAATGAAGTTAAGTAATGACACATTTCTGATTTGTGAACATCTGTGCTCTGCCTCCATAAAAAAAATGAAACAAAACTAGTCGAAGACAAGACAGAAAGAACTGGTGTGGTTTGCTAAAGTTGTTACAGACCATGCAGGTAGTTCAGTTTCAAAAACTTAATGTGTCAATGTGATTTTCACACTTCTCTTTCTGATTAGTTTTAATTTTTAACAGAGTAGTATTTTTTTATTAAAAAAAAAGGTATTTCCAAACACCCAAGGGAGTAGGAAATAAATCAGATTTTTTTTTACAGGGAGTTAAATGTTAGTATAGCACCCATTAAAAAGAAAAAGGGAGGGTAAGATGAACAACTCAGGAAATGGCAGCAGCAGAGGATCAGTGCAGACTGTGCTCTGCCCCACACTCTTTTATGACCCTGGCAAACTGCTTGGGGAGCTGCCAGGTGAAACAAACTGAGTGGACTGGGCCGTTCACTGCTGCACTGCCCGCTGTCCTTGGCCCCTGTTCGCTCTGCTTTTCTCCGGTGGGCTCATTCAGCCCATTAAAATTGCAGAACGGCCGCCTTCTGAGCTAGCAATCTGAATCAGTTTGTGTTTTTCTACACACTTAAAACAGTGACGTATAAGATGTTTTATAGTGAAAGAAAATTCAACTATAAGCAAGTGCCTGAAAAATTCCATTAATATGAAAAGGCATTATCTTTAGACTATTTAACTCTTAAAACTAGATATTCTAACAACAAAGCTGATTTCAGACAGATTAACGGATCACTACTAGGACTGCTTATAGTAGCATGCAAATAGAAATGTTATTTATATATCTTCTTTTTATTATATTTGTGATGATATATGACTCATCATAGAGTCAGGTTAAATGATGACCATTCAAGTAGTTGTTGTCTCTCGTTTTCTCCTTTTCAGCCCTGTCTTGAATGTTTGTCGTGGCTGCAGTAGGGCAGACTAGCTTGTATGTGGAGCTGACAAGATTGTAGCCCAAAAAGTTAAAATAAGCTTGTAGGGATACCATGTTTCTATATTCTGGACTTGATGCGGTGAGAGTGAGATGGTGTGTGTTGTACCTGTGCCTGGAACAGAGCTGCCCCCCCCTGCAAAAGGGGACACTGGGTAAACTTGTCAGCTAACCCAGTCCAGGAGTCAACAGCCAGATTACAGATCATCATCAATTCCTGAAGAAATTACTTAGGAAGAAAAAGAAAAAAAAAAAAGAGAAATTGAAGACAGAGAAGGCAGAGTTACCTAAACAAAACACAGACATTTCTGATAGTAAAAACCTAGTTGGTATTTGGTTTTGTTACATGTATATTTGTACAGACACACACATATATATGTGTGTGTATTTTTATAAGGCTTTTATATATATATAGTGACAGAAATCTTGTAAAAATACATGCAAACTTGAAATGCTTCTGTTGGTACAGTGTGAGTGCAGGATGAACGGAAGCAGTTCTGCAGACAGTGTACTTGATTCCAGCAGAAGCTGTGACTCCCCAAGAGTATTTCCTGGGCTACCTTTATTGCTAAGACTCTGCTGTTAAACCTTTCTGGTGTAACCAGAGCTCGGCAGGCACAGCAATACTGGAAGCAGGGCATATTGTATCCAGGGAAATTGTTGCTGCATCTGAAAACTGCCTCCCAAAGTGCTCAGGTGACTGAACGACTGCCGTAGTCAAGGTGTGGGCTCTGCAGAAGTCAAGCATTGCTAACACTGCTCCCTTCTGACTTTGAGAGCTCTGTTGTTTCATGGAGCCACACACCGAGAGATGTCTTAAATGGTTCTTCTGGGAGATGCTATTGCTGGGGACTGAGAAGAGACTGTAGGGCAGCATAGGGTGGCTAGAATAGACTTGTAAGCTGATCATGAAGGTACATCCCAGTGTGTCATGAAGTTTTCTTATCATCCTTTGGCTCTCTTGTAGTAAAGATAGTTAGAAATAATAAAAAGTGATGTTTCAGGGCAAGTTTTCCTCAACCAAAAGTGCTATATTTGCTTTTCAGTTATACTGGAAGAGGGAAAAA
The DNA here is from genome assembly GCA_032275445.1 of Crypturellus soui. Classification (NCBI taxonomy): domain Eukaryota; kingdom Metazoa; phylum Chordata; class Aves; order Tinamiformes; family Tinamidae; genus Crypturellus; species Crypturellus soui. The sequence continues at coordinate 645,584 of JAUBNY010000793.1, forward strand.
ATAATCATCTTGTATATCCAGTCATTGGGTTTATGAGGATTCATGAGAGAGTTTGAAAATGACTCTTAAGATAAATATTGTAGTAGTTCTTGGAGTTTGACTGTTAGTCAGACTGTTAGTGAGATTGTAGGATTTAGAGGTTAACTAGTGCTTTTGATTTTTGAGAACCATACAGGCACCTGATTGTAAATATGACCATGTAATGATAATCTTTTTAAGTGACACAAATTTTTTTTGTTTTCTTACAGTAACATTCAACACATGAGGAAACAGTTTGATGCACTAGGTCTGTCTTTTACATGGGAAAGGGTAAGATTTTCTCTATTAAGGAGAGAAATAATATAATCTCCTTTTTATTCTTTGATGGAAATCAGGGAATTATATCTTTTTAGATGTGACAATATAGAAAACTTTGAAAGTGGCCAATTTAAATTGTTAATTTGCAAAAATACACTTGAAGAAAAGTGGGCAATTGGTGGGTAATTATTCTTCCTTCATTTTTGGTGTACTTACGGACATCATCTGATAATTTCAGCATTTAGGATCTTTCTTTCTTTAAAATAGTTTTTGTTTTTTTCACTTGGACTTTTCTCTCTGTTCTTTTTAGCTCTTCAAAAGTAGCATCTTCTCTCTTCAAATTCAGGTGTTCTTATTGACAGTTATTTATGAAAGGTGCCTTCGTGTTAAAGTTTGTGTATTTTGAGGAGTGCTTTTGTCGGTGTGTACATTTGTAATATACTCAGAAGTTTAAAGCCAGCAACTTTAAAGGCTAGTTTGATTATGTTATTTTAAATCTGAAAGACAAGACTGCATTTTCATAGTTGTTTTTGTCATGAACACTTTGGAAACTAGGTATTTTATTTAAAACTCATGTTCTTGAAAATAGGTTGTTCACCCTGAAAACCTTGCTAATACAATCAGCCATAAGCCATGTAGTTTTCGAGGCAAAGATGAAAGAAATCAGTTTTTTACAGCAGTTGTTTGGTAGCATTATTGCACGTACAGGCAAGTCAAAGTCATTACCTAACTTTGCATTTACTGTGGTAATCATTACCATTTTAATATGATTCTGCATAGAGTAATTGGGATCCTTGTTGTGGAATTTTACAGCAATATTGTAACTCTGAAAATAAGGTTCATTTTCTGGCAGTATCAGATCTACCATCTGTTTTCCTTAATCTGTTGTTTATATGCATGTCTTGCATCTTAAAAAGTGTACTGTGTCATGTCATATATATGATGAGATTTTCAGTAAGTCCTTTTAGTAAGATTTCAGTTTTCTTGATAACTAAAGAGTTGCTCTGAAATTAAAAGGGTGGCGGTGGAAGGTTTGCTCCACGTTTTCTTCGTGGTAGTTTTCTTGGATTTGTAAACATTTGCATCCCAGAGAGCTGGCAGTGTTGAAAAACACAAGGAGAACATATAGGCATATAGAGAAGAAGGCATATAGGGACATTTTATCTGTAATCTTTGTGGGTATTTTTTGACTTGACTTTCCTAGCAAAGCATGTTTCACTTGGTGAACTTCGGGGAGTCCCTGAATCTTTGTGGAAAGGCTGTTGATGCTCTGCAGCAAAGTCCGTTTGAATGGTTCTGTAATTAAATACATTTGCAGTGCAAAGTGACTGAGTTTGTGTTTTTGAAAGGTAAGCTCTAAAACAGCGAGGAAGTGTTGCTTGAAGCTCAATACATTTTGGCTGATTGTCACTTTTGGGCTGAGTAGCTTAGTTTTATTTAACTCACACTGCTCTGCGAGGTTGTTAACAGAAGTGAGGGTGACCTGAATGACAGCCTTAAGAAAGGGAAACATGTTTGCTTGATGCAAAAATTGTGTGATGCCTGAAATACACGTTTTACCTGACCTCTAAACGCACGGATATTTGGGCAGTTAGCTGAACAGAGTGGGTTTTCCAGGGCCAATAAAGGCAGCTTCTCTCCAGGACTAGTCAGGCTGGGCAGAGTTTCTCCTTGTCAGGCATCTCTGTGCAGTGCTGCACTGCTCTGTGCAGGGACTTCTGTCCCTGCACAGAGCAGGAGCTCTTGAGGTGGGGTTTCTTTATTTTTATTTTTTTTATTCTGTACTTGTGCAGCACTAAATTGATGGTTTATTGAAAGCTGCGATAATGCAAACATTAGCCTCAACACTGTAGTGACTCCTATGAAAAATTATAGAAAAGGCCGTCTGTTGTGGGTTAGTTCAAATAACCACGCCTGTTGTACAAAATGGGAGTTTGACTTTATTGGATTTCGTTGGTATTGCCCAAGTGTGCTGCTTCATTTTTTCTCAGGGCGTGATACCTTGCAAATACATGCAGGAGGAATCCATTCTTCTACCTCAGATTTCTATTTCCCTGCGACGTGAAGCACCTTTCTAAAGTGCTCATCTTTTATGTTAGCTCTCAGGGAATTCTACATGTTCAACTTAGACTAAAATAGCAAACTAAAAATGCAATCACATGCTTTCTTAATAGGTTTGAGTACTGATAGTGATCTCCTTTTTTTCCTATATGTCTAGGTATTTTCAGTGTCTTGAATAGTGAATCTTGAGTTTACAGAACACTTTGAAAGGGACATGATTTAGGGGGAAAGAAGAGGATTTGAAAAAAACAATACTAGGTAAGAGGTAGGATATTTCTGTTCTGTAAATGCAAGTGAACATTTCTGCGACTGTCAGATCTAGGGTTAAAAAGCTACAGTAAGACAAGAGAGAAAATGTTTCTGATGGATATTAAAATGACTTGAAAAGTCAAGAAAATTGTTATGTTTTATTTTTAAGGTAATAGTAATTTGAGGATTCCTGGTGATGCAATTTCTCTTAAGTACATCCCAGACAGCCTAGCAAACTGCCTGCCATTTCTTTAAAATATTTTTTTCAGGAGAGTAGGACAATGTAATTCTTTTCATAGATTATTATCATCAGCACTGAGGCAGAGGATAACTATTTTCTTTTGTTTTGCTCCATTTTGCCATCAGACTGAATGCATGTTCCTAATGAGGCACCAGGTCACTACTAAGCACATTATCTGGCTGTAACAGTAGCACTCATGGCCTTTTTCACAGTCGTTGTATTATTCATTACAAACTAGGTAATATTTGCATAAAACTAATGTTCCTCTTCTAAACTGTACATAAAAATGAATGAAATCTTTTAGATACTTTTTATGTAGATGCTCTTCTGTATGCTTTGAAGCTCCTGTTCTTGTGCAGGGCCTGAGTAGTTGTGAAGATGTAACAACAGACAGAGCTCTGGCTGTTAAATATTCTTCTCAAGCCACCCATCACTGATAATCACTCACACTGCTTATAACTGAACAGAAGAAGGAAACTGTTGATATGAGTCTACTGTTCTGCAGCAAAAATGTTCTACAGTGTAATAAGCACTGCATATTTGTATAGGTAGCTAATAATGCATGAAACTCTTGAGTGCATTTGAAATAGAAAAAATATTTAAGTGCATTGTAGTTCAGTCTAGGTCTAAATCTCTGTGAAAATCTGATCATTTTACTTTAGGTTGTGCATGCCCTCTCATACCAAAATAGTCGAGTAGTATGTTTAATCTTCCTAAATTGCTTTGAAAAGAATCATCTCAGACTGTCCTTTTCACCTTCTTACCTTTTTATTTTCAAGTGCAATGTGACAGTCTTTAGCATAGTACAGGAGCGTACTAGAAATAAAACGACTACTAAGAAACTAAGGAATGACTTCTCTCTAGTCTAGTTATGTGTTATTCACAAAATACAGTGGATATTACAACGAATAGAAGCTTTTATGCTGGCTGTGAGTATTATTTATATTAAAATGATAACAGTGGAAGTCGTTTGAAGATACAACCCTCGTTTTAAAAAAATACTTTTAGGTTCACAGTAAATAGCAGAAGGTTCTAGGTAGTACATAGACTAGTAGTCCATGTAAGTAATACATGCAATAGTAGCAGAAACTAGTAGGTGGAGAGCATTGAATAATTAACTATAAAAGAAGATACTGAAAAAAAATTTTCTTTTATTTATGAGGAGAATCTTTCATCCAGAATTTTGTTTGCAGGATATAGGTTGGGTTTCCCCTTCTTTTTCATACCTGGTATTTGTTTTTTTCCACATTTTTCATATTGAGATACAGTTTAATCTTATCACAAACCAGTTGCTTCGCAAGTTACCCCACTCTCAAATCTAAATTGTAATACTGCTAATTAATTTGTAACTGAGAGCTTATCTGCAAAAAAAAAAAGCCCTTTTAATTTAATCAACCTTTAAGTAATTGGGTGTAGAGCTAACCCCTGCATCATGCTAAGTAGGAGCAGACAGGCTGTGCTGAGGCAGAGGGCTCGAGCATGGAGATTTTTGGGGTGATCTTGGCAATATATACTGCTTTGAAAAGTAGGCCACTTTTTAAGTGGTTTGTTTTGATAATATAATTCCTGTAGGAGTAAGGAAGAATAACAGTAATCAATGATGAAGAGGCGTTTTGGTGACAGTAAGAGTTTCTGATTTTTCTTTCTTTTTTTTTTTTTTTTAATTAGCAAGCTGTCGAAAGGAAAAGGGCAAACGGGTGGGAAGGAGAGGAGGGAGGAAGCTTTCATTCCTATTTCCTAGTACCCCTGCAATGCTGTGATGATGGCTTGTCACAAAATCTGTCATAGATCACCAAAGAGCACTTGCAGTGGGCAAGTGGGCAGCATACTTTGTAGGGAAAGGTTCTGTTTTTTAGTGTATATTTTATCTGAGAAAGAAGTACAGTAAAATCCTGATTATGTGCCCCCTGATCTGCTTTGTGATGTGAGTGCTACTGCTCAGCAGGATGTTACGTGTTTTGGAGGGCTGGAAGGATTTCTCCATACTGTTTAGCAAAACCCTTTTATGAGCACTTCTCTGGATTTCTGAGATAAGGCAGTTCTGGTAATGTGCTGCAAATCTTTGTAATGCTCATAAAGTGCATGGAGAACTCTAGCATTCATTTAAATGGTGGCAACTTAATGGAAATTTGTTGCCAAATATTATTACTAAATAGTGATCAGAACTAAATAAAAAATAGCAATTTGTGATTGACAAGAGATTGTTGCTTGCCATATTTCTTTCTCACTTCACTTGGTGATGATGTCATTTCTCTTTCTGTTTTAACCGTTGTACGTAACTTGGAACCTTCCTGATTATAAAGTTAAATAAACGATGAGCTTGCATGATCTTTTTTTGCAGTTCAGTGACTTTGGAGCAAGTTTTCTTCAGTGTATCTTCTGCTGCATTTCTTTCTGGGAAGGTTGTTAATCTGCAACTCGAGAGAGAATATGCACGAGGTCTTGTTCTCAGTTATTAGTGTGTACCATGTCCTAGACATATGTGTTTTGCAATCCTAAATGCCATCCCTACTGTTTCAGCTAACACACATTTGCCATTCTAGACTGAATGGGCAAATCTGAGTCCATTTCACTCTTTTTGCTTGACAGCTCCCTTCTGCTGTCTTACCTGTTTGCCTGTTGTTCACCTGGTCTTACATTGTGCCGCAAGAGAACCCTGCTCTTTTGTATCTCTCCATGACATAAGTGATGAAGCTCCATTGCCATTAGTGGTATCCTGCTAGCAGAAGAACTGGTGTCACTGTGTGGAGATGCAAGCAAAACATGTGTTTTTTGTAGAGTAAATGGATAATGTTTAGCGGGAGAGATGGAAACCAGACTTTTATCAAGTGTTCTCTTCAGTGCAGAGCACCAGGATTTAATCAAGGAACTGCTTTTCAAGGCTAAATCTTTGCATGCTGCGCTGAAAACTTACTGTTAAGTGTCTCTGGTCTTGAAAGCCTCTTATACTCACTTTTGAGGTGCATCTATTCAAAGGTCATATTAATTGTTCAAAGCAGCATTTCAGCACTAGAATATAAAGTTGTAGAAAAAAAAAGAATGATTTTTTTCTGCTAAAGTATTTCACGTGTCTTTGAGTAACAGATGCTGCTGTGAATGTCTGTGCCATAGATGTAGTGGAAAGCTCAGATGATGGGAAAGCCTGGGTGAAAAAGGCATTTCACACTTGGAAGCTATTTCAGGGAGTTTATCGAATTTATTCAGTTTGCAAATAGCTGTCAGTGGTTGACTGTCAACCCTGTAATTCTGAAATCAAGATGTATTCTTGGTGATTTAAGGTCCAGTCATACACTTCAGCAAGTACAAATGTAGTTAAAGAGGAAATATGTAGAAAAGTATTTTCTTGTAACAAGGGCAAGTTAAATAGGAAAGTTACTGACAAGCAAATGTGATTCATTTATTGTTACACATTATGCAATCAAAGTTTAAATACTGAGTTACACAGTTTTCATTTTGGCCAAGCTTTAAGCTGCCTGTCTGGGAGTGTGTGTGCATTCAGTGCACCTGTAAATTGCTACATTTGTGCAGAGGAAAACTGAGAGCCTGTAACCGTATAATCCTTTAGTCATCTTCACATAACATGTTTATCTGAAATACAGGGTTTGGGGATCTCTCTGTAAAGAACAAATATTTTAAGATATGTAACTTTATAACCAATTGACCATTTTATTATTTTTACTTTACAGTGCCATCCTTCATCAGAAGACTGATTAATAACTCCTTTTAGTTTTGTTTATAGGACATACACTGAAGTCAGGTTTTCTCATGGCAAACAATATGTTTCTAGAAATACGTTCTAGCATTTCTGCAACTTCAAGAGCATATTTCTTTAAACATGGACCGATCCTTAATGAGGAAACTCGCAGAGTTCATAATAAGGCAGCTGCTTTTTAATTAGTAGAATTCAGGAAAAATCTGTTCTTCTCATTCCTGTTCCTTATTTTTATGTTGTTTCTTCATTTTTATCTATCAGCAATCCTCCACGCTTGTGACTTCTTTGGTGACTCACTAAAGTCACTTTGGTGACTGCCAGTCAACACCCTCAGTTGCTCAGGCTCTTCCCTTATCTTTGTATATCCACAGGTTCAGCTGCAGATTCCTCCAGTTTGTTCCCTCTGCAGCCAGCTCTGAGCTACAGAGGAACAATCTCTGTTCCTGCCTGAGCAAGAGCTGTAGTCACTCACATTCTTCTTGTACTCTTACATCTGCCAGCATTGTTATTGCAGGGGGATTTTATTCTGTGTTAAAAGGGAAACTTTGCTTTGAATGTTGTGCAGAAAGCTAGAGTCCTCTGTTTTTGTGGACATGGGAATACCACTCAAAATAACATTATTCAAAGATGCCCTTATATCGGGCCACTGCTTTTGTCTCTAGCATATTCTGTGCACTCCTGAGTTAGTTACTTAAGTTGTAAGATAGCAAGAATAGTTTCATGTATTTTTATTTCATTTCATTTCTCTAGGAAGTGACCACTTGCTTACCGGAGTACTATAAATGGACACAGTACCTCTTTCTTAAGCTTTTTGAAGCTGGATTAGCTTACCAAAAGGAGGTAGGTGCAAACTTTGACCTGTAACACTATGCATGTAGAGTGAGGTTATCTCAAGTCACTCATGGTGTCAGTAACATATTCCTGAATCAATCTGTTCACATTCATTAAGTGGATAGCTATTTTTGTTGCTATGCTTGGTTTTAAATTACTGCAAAATATATTGAATTTTATCTAAAACTAAATTTTGTATGTAACTGTGTGACATCAATGACATAATATAGCAAGTGAAATTACATTTATTTGTTATCTCTGGTTTAAACTGATGTACTGGATAAGAACATAGTTACTATTAATTTATTTCATGGCTTTCATATTGAAATCTTTCATCTCTTAACTTCCCTCTAGTGAAGACATGAAAGTTCTGTTGATTCTAACATGATCATGATAAGTCTCTTCAGCAATGAGATTATTTTACTGTATTTCAGTACTATGACTGAATCAAAACCATTAGGATGAGGAGCTGGAGGTTATGTCCCTCAGCATGGAATTCCTGGAACCCATTTGTGGTCTCTAAAATATTATAGAAATATTGGTGCTGTAAGATTATCACAGTTGTTCCTTCAGCTGTACACTAAGAAAATCTCCACATTATGGTATTTTTAAGTAACATATACCATGCTTTCTGAAAAGGTAAGAGTTCAGTTAACTTCTTATGTGGAAGCTAAAACAAAGGTGTTAAACTAACATTTCACAGAACTCTTTGCAATTCAGTCCCACATACCTAAACAACTGCATATAAACAAAGCTGCAATTTAATATATGTCCCTAACTTAAAATGGAAACTAAGATTTCTTAAATGTGCTTTTCAGTTTCATGCTATCTCACAGAAACCAGAAAACTTGATAGAATTTCATTAGGGATGTAGAATCCAGAGAAGGATGTTGATGCTGAAGCATAGCATTTGGAAAGCACAGTGTTACTAAACTGCCTCTTCTACTTCCGTGTATTCATAGATCCTAAATGACAGCTACCAAAATGATTTGGTATTTGATATACCCTGACATGCTAAGGGGCTTTTTTTTTTTTTGTAATTTTGTTTCCAAATTAAAATCTCAAAAGCATGAGGTTTGGTGTTTCAGAATCACTCATGGTATATACATTTTTTTAAAAGCAGGCTCCCAGCACTGTGGGATCCTGAATGTGCTTGAGTGTTAATGATTGGAT
>JAUBNY010000793.1:654247-674297 GCA_032275445.1 Crypturellus soui
TAAGAGTCAAGGATCAGTTTGAGAACTTAAATCAGCATCTGCCAACCTGCAGGGGATGTCACGTCTGGTGGATATTAACTAACTGCTCCTTGGCAAGAAACAGATGGCAAAGAGACAGCGTGTAAGCCTGGGTCTCTTCAAATTGACACAGATGCTTAAAACATGTATTTATCCCAAGTCTTCAGCATGCCTGCAGTATGCATTAGGCAGTCCTGCTGCACAGCCTGAAGTGCCTATATTACAATTTCCTTCCAGGTACAAGAAGATAATTTATAGCTTTCCTGTGGCAATAAGGATGATACATGTAGAGCATGAGTGTAATTCTTGTTTTGTTTTAGGAATGTGCCTGTCTGGCTAAAAGTTACCCTGTTAGTGAGACACAGATTCTATGTGCCTGGGAGCTGGAACTCCCATAGACAGTGCCTCTTTAGTCGCTGCTGCAAAACCCTCTCTGTTTTGCAATATAGAATGAGTCTGAATACTGTACAGGTGATTGACCTGGCCAAATGTCACTGTCTCATTTACACTGAGATAAATTGCTGTCTATAAAGCAAACAAAAAGATAAAAGAATAGTATCCTACCCTGGGATATATAGAAATGCTAGAGACACCTTGAGCTACATAAGATAAATCCTGTTTTAAAAGCATGAAGCCTTTGTTGGGCTGGGGAGCAGATATACGTAACTGATGCGCTGTATGCAGTGCTGCACTGTACTTTCTCTGTGTAGGTGAAAATGGCTTCTAGGGACCACATTTAAGAGGCTGTCACTGGCAAGAGGTTGCCCATGAGGTACAAGTAGGAACTGAGGTTTGAATATTAATGTCTGGATTCTGGATATTAGTCAAAATCTGTGGGAGAAGGAAGGGACAAAATACAGCTTTAAAAATGCACTAACATGAGGTTTCAGCTATGGACTTCATACCTGTGTATTTACATTTTCATCACTTAGATACATTTGCCTGTTGTAATTTACATGAATATGTTACACTAAGTAATTATTATCATATAAAACCACTTTCCAATTTTTTTTTTTAATTTTTGCACTTTTTTTTTTCAAGTTAACATCTGTCACTGGCATGAGTTATTCACTACTTTTCTCACTACCTTCTTCCACTACCTTCTTTTATGGTCTTACATCCTTTATGATAAATGATGAGATAAATTTTTCAATATTGGGTGAAGGTGAGTTTGGCTTTCATCTCCACCTAGGATGGTATGTCTGTATTTCAGTTCCTCCTCAAATACAGTTTGTAAAGTTGAACATAGTCATATATTTGACTATAATTTTTTAGATATTTATATTGATAATTGATATGGAGCATAAGTGATTTGCAGAATTGTTTGAACAGTATGAAGAAAATGCTAACTTTTTTCACTTGGAAGATAGTCCAAAATAATTGTTTTGTATGTGATTCTGTCCATTGGAGTTGGAGATCCTCAGTTATACATTCCACTTAATGACACTCAACACTTTTGGATCAGTGGTGGACAATTGCAAATTATCAGACCTATGCAGTTATCTCTGAACAATGTTCAGAGATGTTCTCACTTATCACTGAATATAAAAGTGTTAATCTGTTCTGCTAGTGTGATCATCCAGATAAATGCTGTCAGCAGAATTTTGTAGTTTTTGAGTTGTGAGGAGATGAACATTCAAATCATCTGCAGCTGAGTCCATGTTGCCTATTCAAATGGATGTTAACAAAACACAGAAAACTGGGGAGCTCAGGGAAAAGTTCTTGCAGTGCCTGAAAAGTAAGACTTAGTTTTTTAAATAGCTGTTGACAATATTTTTTCTTCTTGCAACATTTTTAGGCATTGGTTAACTGGGATCCAGTGGATCAGACTGTTCTAGCTAATGAACAGGTGGATGACAAGGGTTGCTCATGGCGTTCAGGAGCAAAAGTGGAACAGAAGTACCTCAAACAGTGGTTTATCAAAACTACTGCCTATGCAAAGGTAGGAGAATACAATTTTTGGAGATTATGGTAATCATTAAAGAGACCTTATCTGGAAATATTCATCAAGCTGAATGTAGTCTTTTTAATATATACATATATATACATGCATGTTTGTGTGTAGCATAAAATATATGTCCTATCTCTGTGCTTGTGTGCATATGTAAATATATATATAGAAAAAAAGTGTTCATCCCTTAGTCTTTCTGTTCATTTCTTTGTAGTATGAATTTTGAGTAATTGGTGTGGGATTAAGTTTTGAAGAAATTTAAAAGTAAAATTGGAGATGACTGAATGAAAGACTTTTGCATTCACATACTGTCACCCCGTATTTACCTGTCAGTGCTTGTTTGTATAATATAACAAGTGTGTAGCTGGAAAGTCTTTTGAAGTGCAGTGCAATGCAGTCTTCATCTAGAGTTTAACACGTGTGAGAGTCAGTCATGCTTTAAGATTAACTGGTCTTTATTCGGGATTCCTCTGGAATCCCGAAGTAACTGTCTGTTTTACTTCATTTTTCTATTTTACTTTGATGATCTGTAAGCTTAAAGTTTTCATTTCATCTAAGTATTCCACGTATTAGGGCTTAAAATACTGAGAAAATTATTCCCAAGAAAGTGTTAAAAATTCTTCTTCTTTTACCCCTTTCCTGAGCCTCAGATTCAAGAGACTTCATCCTGGGGAGAAGAAATCTGGGGTTCATTCCTGCTCCATTCATAATTAAGAGGAAAAACCTTACTTATTTTTTGTCATCTACTTTGATCCCTCATACACAAAGAGGATACCAAAGATGTGTGTGCTTTCTCTGGTTGCATTACCTGTTCTTATGGCAAGGGAGGCATGTTTGCTTTAGCTGTACAGAAAATTGAGTATGTCCACACCACACAAAGTGATCACAAAGTCTTGAGCTTTTCCGTGATGCCTTTATTATTGCAGAATAGTTGGGACTGGAGTAGATGTCTGAAGTTCTTCTGGTCCAAGCCCCCTGCTCGAGCAGGGTCTACTACAGCATGTGGCACAGGACCATGGTCAGCTGGGTTTTGAATATCTCCAAGGGCTGGAGACTCTTACTTTTTATGGTCAACCTGTTCCATTGTCTAACCATCCTCACAGGTGTTTCCTTGTGTTCAGATGGAACTTCCATGTTTCAGTTTGTGGCCATTCCCTCTCATCCTGTCACTGAGTATTACTAAGACAAGTCTGGCCCTGTCATTTTTGCATCCTCCCTCCCGATGTTTATAAACACAGATAAAATACCCCCGAGCCTTTTTTTTCTTTTTTTTTTTCCTTCAGGTTAAGCAGCCTCAGCTCTCATAGCTTTTGCTCATCTGAGAAATCCTCCAGTTTACCAGTGATCTTTCTGGTCCTTTGCTGGACTTATTCCAGTAAATCCATGTCTTCCTTATACTTGGGAGCCCAAAACTAGATGCAGTTCTCCAGACGTAGCCAGGGCTGAGCAGGGAGGAGTGGTCACCTCCCTTGACCTCCTCTCCATGCTCTGTCTAATGCAGTCAAGATACCTTTGGCCTGCTTTGCTTCAAGGGTGCACTGCTGACGCATGTTTGGTTTGCCCACCAGCCTTCCCAGCTTCTTCTCTGCAGAGCTGCTCTCCAGTGGCTGATCTGTCAGACTGTACTGGTCCGTGGGGTTATTCCTACCCGGGTGCAGAACTCTGCACTTCTGAGATTCCTCTCTGCCCATTCCTCCAGCTTGTTGAGGTCCCTCTGAATAGCAGGGACCTTATCATGTTTCGTGATTACCCTTGTGATATTCCAGAGTCTGCCCCAACTCACTCTTCCTCCTCAGGGGCTGGAGCTTCACTAGGCTTGGTACATTAACTTTTACATCTTTTGTCTATTGCTTTTATAGAGATTGTAGGAACAATTACTGCTATTGCATACTGCATCTGTTCTGGCACCAAATCACTGCATCTGAGAGAGGTGAATTAGCCATAAATTCCTGCTCTTGAAGACTAAAGACAAGACACAGGGCCTTTTCAGTAGCCTCAAGAACACATTTAGGTTACAGGGTTATTGCCACTTGCTCAATACCCCTTATTCTGCTCTAGGAAAGAGGATGTATTTTTTTGTCCTTAGATTCTCTGGTCTAAGAAGTGTAAGGAATTACAGGAAAGGCACCTGGCTGTGGATGATCAGGTCTTCACAGTGTCATTCCTTAATAAGTGAGCTCATTGCTCTGAAGCCTCAGATGGTTCTTGTTTTACAGTGGGTTTCCATTTGGAGCCAAACTGTTGCCCAGAGGTGTTGGTGTCTCTGCACAATTCCCAGAGGAAGATGTCACCCCAAGAAGATGCCATGTAATCTACTTAAAAATTACTGCAGAGGACAATGGCTACGTTACTGATCTCTATAAAGATCTCTACAAATCTTTATGAAGGTTTCCCAAATATTTGTTCTGAGCTTGATTAATATTCTCTAGGGTCTGTGCTAGCTCATACAACCAGGCCAGTGAATGCTGCCGCACTGATTCCAGCTCAAGTGTTCTGGCAGGTGTTGCCTTGATGTGCTCCCATTTCTCAGCGTAATAACAGATGCTACCAAGTATTAGCAGCTGGTTTGGATTTTCCTTTTTGCTCATCCTCCACTGACTCCCCTTTTTGCTGCTCTGATCTGGCACATTTTTTTTTGGCAAAGAATTTAAACATTTGGTTGTAGAGAGGAAAAAATACTGGGATTTTTTTCTTTCTTTCTTTTTTTCTTTTTTTTTTTTAGGTGGGAAAGCAGTGCAAGCCTTCCTATAAGAATAGCATGTTACAAGGTTCTGCTATTCCAAATCTGATAACTGATATTAGATAGATTTTACACTTTGGACAATGACTAAATTCTTTTGGACACTTATTTTTTTCTTTCAATTTTCAGGAGACTAGGTATTATAATAATGCGGTAATGTTCATTCCAAAGAAGACCATTTTGGCTACAAACCGCCTCTGAAGATTTCCCCTCACATGGAGTGTGAGTCTCTGAGCTAACGCTAGAGAAGATCTTTAGTCTTTTAAAGGTTCAAGGCCCATGCTGACAGAACCAGGAAGCTCCACAAGAACATCTTAAAAGAAGCCAGTCAAAATCTGTATCTTAAAAGCTGGTTCCCCCATTTACAACCTTGCTCTGTGTTACTAAATACCTTGAATGATTATTCCCCCAAACTCATCTCTGCACACATTTCTTTATTTGCAGCTCAAAGTTGTCAATGCCATACCTTCAAAGGCATTGCAATAAGAGACATGAGACTTTGTTTTATATGCTGTTTCTCTGGATTCAGGCTGTTGATGGGTGACTGAACCTTTGCCCTTCTACACAATATGGTGTTAAACACCGTGCTCACTGCAGTCACTCTGCCTAACCTATTCCTCAACCCTCCTTCAACAGCTCTTTTCAAGAGCCCTTTCCTGAAGACTGTTCTTTAGCCTTTGATTTTGGTGTATCACTCAGAATCTTTCAACCTGGTTCCAGATTTCACAGGACTAGTCCTAATACAGCAGGTGTGGAGGGATAGAGACATCCCCTTGACTTAGGGAAGTTAACCATTGTTAATCACTAATACAATTTTAGGGTGGTAACATTAGCAATGATAGTGATTGCTCACACACAGACTCCTGGTGATGGGAAATCTGAGGGATCATAATAAAGATTATCGTCAGTAGGACTGAGGATTTTATTCTCTGTTTCTTTGTCAGCTGCATCTTCTTTCCAGTCCTGCTGCTTCCCAGGGTGTCTAGAAAGGCACAGTGCAGGATGGTGCCTGATGACCCAACAGAGTCACTCTGATCCAAAGACCTGCATTTTCTGTCAGTGGGGGAAGGCAGCATTTTTGAGCAACATGGTCAGAATTCATATCAATACTCACCTGCTCCTCTGTTTCCTTTATCTCACAGCCTGGGAACTGAGCAGATTTATTCCTTTTTTGGGTGAGGTGGTCTTATTAGCATCAGGAAAAGGTAAAGACCAAAGTAAAACAGGTTTTCCGTGAGTTGTAGAGCTGTATCTCTGTTACCCAGTGAAATTTCACTACTTCTAGTTCTGAAATTTTGGAATGAGAGCCAATGAGAGAGGGAATTAGTGATTATCTGGTAGTATTTTAAACTTTACATCTTTTGGGCAGATTTGTATTTTCGCCTTGCTTTGACTTACAGAGTTAGTACTTTAGGTATTTGCTGCTTCTTCCCCCCACCCTTTTCCAGTGAGGCCTTAATTTTGTTTTGGTATAGGAAAGTCATCTGATCCTGGGTGCTGTGTTTCTCTTGCATATTGGAAGGTGACTAGTATTTCTTCTGGAAAGGTTACAGAAATTGAGGATCAAATGTGAAAAAGCTCCACCTTCCTTGAACTTATGCTGTGATGACACACTCTGCAAATCTGCTTCACATTTCTTCCAAATGTTATCCCTGAGTTGGCACATTAGGAAATCATTTTGAATAAAGCTTTGTTTCTGGAAAGTAACTGCCCTGTGTAGGTAAGAGGAATGAGAGATTTTCATTTCATAACCATTTTTCATGGTTTCAAGGAAAGGTTTCAACCTTTCATAGGTAAGAATTCATTTAAAGCACATTTAATGAATCTTCTATCCCTCAATTCTGTCTATATATACACACACATATATGCACACACATATAGGTATATATACAATTTATTTTCTGCTTGGAGAATCTACAAATTGTTGTTGTAACTATAAATACACATCATATTTATATTGTTTATTGATCATCCTTCTAACCATTTGTATTCTTCTCTTACACCATTATCTCTTTCCGTTGCCTTCTGTGTCTCTCATCATTTTAAAAATAAATACTAGTAAGGACAATCTGCACCTGTATGCTGTATGTTACCTATCAAACAGCAGCAAGGACTTTCATGATCCCTTCAGTCAGAGGCACACAGTGTTCTTTAGATGTATTCTGTGCCCAGAGTCATCTTTTTTGTGGGTTTACTTTGAAATCTTTATTGTTACTGCACCTGGTCATAATCCTCTCTTGAAATAAAATGCAAGAAGGCAAAACAGTGCTTGCTCACATTTTTTTTTTTTTTTTACCATTGTCAATGTATTTTATTCTCATGGACAGAAATACCAACCTATTTAAACACTTAGGAGAAATCTGTATTTGCTTTTTTGGCTACATATAAAGTAATCAAAACTCTATTTTAAAAAAACTGCCAGGTAGATATAAAGCAGAGCCTAGCAAACTTTTATCAATTTCTTTTTTCTTCCCCAAGAACATTTTAATTAACATTTTTCTTTTGACAAGTTTCTTTGATAAAAGTATAAAGCCTTAACTGATGACAATATTATTCAAGTTGTTGTCTGTGCATTTAAGACATTTAAGCTAAAACATTTAGTTTCTATGGTTACCCAGCTGAATCTGTAGGCAGATTCATTGCAAAAAGTCTGCTGTAAGTGTTAGTATTATCTGTTTATTGCTATTACTGCTTATTTATGCCCAGTCAAGTAAGTCTGCAAATCAGAGTACATAAGGTTGGGCATTGCATAGTCCCCATTCCTCACAAATTAATTTTATAAAATAATTTGTTTTCATATTTGAGTTTTCAGAAATCATCCAAATAATGAGAAAATGATCTTTCTTTAAACATAAATACACATGTTCAACTTTGGAACTTCAATTTTTGTCAGTAAATCATCTCCCCTTTTTGTATAACAGTAAGATAGTACATGTAAGCTTAATTTACATACTGGTGGAAAGTGGCAAGGCCTACAAAATTCTGCCTCTTTAATTTACAACTGCCATACAAATAAGTAATGCTCCTAATTTTGTGTGCTGCCATTTCAAGAAAAATCCTTCTGCCATTTTGCAGAGTGAGGGAACTTAAATGTTAAAGTTGTGCTGACTCTGTGATGGGAAAGCAGCAGTAGTTGTTGCTAGGGCTCTTCTCCAACTTTTCCCTGGGTTTGCTGACAGCCCCTTTGTCTGCTCTGAATATAATTGGAATCACTTCACCTAATGGCACTTTTCTTGAATTTTTGTTGTTTCATTTCTGAGATATTAAACAGAATGGTTACTTTTTTACCCTGTAATAAAACTTAAGTACTGTATTTCAGCATGTTAGGAATCTTGACAGTAGTTTGGATTTCATAGCATGAAGTAATGATTCATCATTATGAAGAGAATAGAAATGCTGGCTTTTTAGTTTCTCATGCTTTATGTGTGTTTTTTTTTTTTTTCACTTCCTGTGCTTGGTCTCCCTCCTAGTTGTCTTGTTCCGACAGAATGGGCCTAATTCGCTTTGAAACTTTTCCTCTTGAGTCATCGTGGAAGCTCGCTCCTGGAAAGGAGGGACCACGAGCTCTGCCTCCCTGCTTCCTTACCACTTCATTAATAAAGAAATGTCACCTGTTTTGTCAGCTTGGCAGCACAGAAAATTATTTGTTTATATCCAGGCCACACTAATCTTTGCATAGTATAAATGCAGTGTAGCATGTGGTGCTAGAGTAATATAAATGTAACTTCCTCTTGTTATAAGGTTAATGAAAATAGCGAAAGTAAATACTATGAAAAATGCTAAAGTATTAGGAGCTTTTATATTTACAGAATCTCTTACTCATGTTTCCCACAACGACACACCTTAGTATATTAAAAATGGAATATCTTCTCTTTCATAATTGCTACAGTGAGAAGAAATAGGAAGAAAAAATGGATTTACTTTTTGCTTTTGAGAATTCATTTATTTACCTCCTTTTTACCTAATTCAACCAAAGACATTAGTCAAACCAGAGACATTTGTTGACTCCAAATTATAAAGAAAGGCAAAAAAAACAACAGGAAATTCAGCCGCTCGTGAGAATACTTGAAGCATGTACTGTGTCTGTATTATTTCTGCTTTTTAATATGTTCTCAGAATACTTGACATATGGGAAATAAAAGTCCAAAGTGACCGATGGTAGGATAGGCAGAAATTACTGAAGGTAAAGCAATAACGAAATAAGATTGAAAACATTTCAGCAGAAGGTACAGTGCATAATCACACTTGGAGCTACTGCAACAGAATGCAAAATAAAGCATTGGGTAGCCTAGTTTTAGATGATTGTACTTCAGTTTGTATTAAATTGTAGTAAATGATCTCCTTTAATCTTTAGTTTATATTTGCATACTCTTTTGGGAACCTGTTCAAATATTGTGAAGAATTTCATTTTAATCCCAACAGATCTTGAATATTTCTTTGACTCTTGACAAAATTTGTCCTTAACAACAGTGCTTTTTATTTTAATTTGGTAGAAGACAGTTTTGTTTTGCTAATGAATTGGATGCTTTTGAAATAAAACCATTTGAAGACCTTTTTTATTTTAGTGTCATTATTCTGTTGCACACTTGCCAAGATCCATTAAAGTGTCTTCACTGAAAGTAGAATAAACATTTGATTTTATAGCTCACTCTTAGGTTTTTCACTTTATTGCATTTGATCTCATCAAAATGTCGAATCTCATCTCTGAATATGAAAGTCAGGCATCAATCATATTTAAAATAGTATTTCCCAAAGTCAGTCAGAGAGTGAATTTTTTTATATGCTCATCAGAATCCTCCCTTTTTGCACACAGATGGGGAGGATCTGTTGGCATTGAGAATTGAGGAATTTGAAGCTGAGTCTTGGGAAAGTCTAAAGCCGTTCTGTTCTTTGGATTTACTAATTTTCTTCTTCCAAAGATTGCTAAATTGAAGCTCTTTCTATAAATCTTCAACAGAATAATAACCAGTTATGTGAGATATGTTACCGGTATGTGAGAATGAAGCAGTGAAACATTTCTTTATCCTGAATTTCTAACTTCTGCAGCCCTTAAGTCAAGCTTTCATAAGGGTTTTATAGCCTTTAAGTTATTCTTCACTGTAAATGTAGCTTTGAGTCTATCTTCAGATCTAAAAGACAGCCAGTGTACTTAGCACTTACCTCGACTATTTCTGTCTTTAACTTTCATTCATTACATTGCATTCCTTCATTATGTTGCATTTAAAATTTGCCTAAAATTGTTACTTAGTCTTTAAGACAGTCCCCAAACTACTGTCTATTCAAAAAGGGGCCATCTCAACACTGTGTCTCTGCTTTTAATTTCTTTTTAAATTAAACAATTTAAAAAATCTGAAATTGTGCTACTAATTTTTATAACTTTATAGGCTTTTTTCCTATTCTATATGGTACTTTTATTACCTGTTTCCTTTTTCAGTCATTTCTCTTGTCGTTAGATGCATGTGTTTGAGGTTTTCTTCTATCTTCCTGAACCATGAAAAAATGAAGGTATTCCTTACAGAAACAGAGCCTGCTACCTAATGTTTCTGAGTTTCTCACCATTAAATCATCATCATAAATTTGAAAATGGAATTTGTTTGATAAGTCTGTCACCTGCTGCTTGCTGCACCGTGATACCTTCTTTCTGTTCTTTGTGTACTGCAGAATCTACAGGGGTGTTAGTTGTGTTTATCTCGATGTGCTGGGAACCCTCATGTCCTAGTTGAGTGCCTTTTCCCTGCTGTCTATGTAGTTAATGTATTTTATGGCACAGTTAACTAGGAGTTATGTTCTTGCCTTTGAGGGTCAGAATTTCTGTCTAAGGATCATATCCCGCAAGGCTGTGCTTGTAAAATGGTAATGTCACTTGGCCACAGATTTCATGGAACTAATCTATTGTTTGCAAAAGTTATTTACCAAAGACAGCAGTAAATAAAAGAAAAAAGAACTTGGAAACAAAAATCATTGAATTTATATTTCAAAAATATATATATAATATTGAAGAATTTCGGTGCTAACTGTGAGCTTCCATTCATAGAATTTTGTATACCTAAGTAGTTGGGTATACCTTTTAAAAACAAAAATAATAAATGTTTTTAACGGGTATTTATATATATAGGCTTGTATTTGCAGGATGTACTGCAGTTGTTTCTGAATGTAAAGTGCGTCAGTGTGTGCATTAATGAGTATCTCTAATTTCCTATTAGTCTGTATTATAGGCTAATTTACCCTCCAGTAACACTTACAAACAGTAGCAAAATATATCCTGTTTTATTTGCCCCTCTCACCCCAGATAAAGATTTTGTTTTGTGCGTTGCTGATTTTCTACTTCATTTGCCAACTGTAGCCTTGACAAGAAACCAGAGCAGCGCTTTGAGGACAAAGATTAGAGATTCATAATTCCATGCTGGATTTTAAGAGTTTTTGTTTGCTTTTTCTCAGCATCCTGTTCATGTACACAGTACGATGTGAAGTGCTTGTGTTTGTGGACTCTGCTGGGCTCTATTGTCACACAGAATTAGTTTTGCTATCTTCACTCAGGTGAAACCAAGTTGGCCCTTATATAATGTGTTTAGCTGCATGAAGCAATTGCATTATCAACAGAAGAGCTGGGCTAAATCAAACTGCAGCCTATCAAAGCCATTGCCATGGCTTGGCAGTTGGTATTAAGGATTTTGTTAGATTAATCCTGCAGTGAAGAATCTCTTGTGAGTTTTGTAAAGCAAATTTTTGGCAGGAGGCTGTGGACTTTGTAATGTCAGTAAAGCACATGCACATTGCGTTGCCTCTGCCAGGAAAATGTAATGTAGATTGGAATGAAGAGCCAAGCAGGGGATTTTATAGAGTCTGCTAATGTGTTTGGCTCGTGTGTGTATATTGACACAATTTCATACTTTTATAATGCATAAAATTTGTTCAAAGAATATGCCTAAGTATTGGATATATATCCAGTTTTCTTTTTTCATTGGTAGCTGTATGGTAGGTTTGTACAGGGATTATTTGTGGCAGGTAAAGCTCACTAGTCTCTCAGTCACTAAATTTAATGGGAATAATGGCAATTTGGAATCCTCTGTGGTGCAGGACACTTGCAGCTGTGCATTAAAATTGATCCAAGTTGCAATGTTATTTAAATCCTTACTATTCTTGTGTATATAAATCATCAGAAAATGAAATTGCTTCTTAAGGATATAAAAAAGCAATAATAACCCCAAATGGTGTAATGCTATGATTTATGAATAGCATGCATTTTATTATATTTTTAACGACAGATACTTGACAGAGCCATGACCAGCATTTAATCCTTGTAACATCTTCTATGGAGCTCATATTGAAAATATTTGATCATGTAGTTTAATTGTAAAAGTTAAAAAAAAAGTATATTCAGTAGGTTTCTTACTTCCCACTACTTAGTTTAGGAGAAGTTAGTGGAAGAATAACCAGTTGCACATTCAGTGCTGGAGCTGTACAGATAAAGGAAAAATAGCTCAACATGTTGCCTTATTCTTAGATTTTTAACTGTAATTGTTCAGCATATATACCATCTGTCTGAGTGACTCATGCCTCTGGTTGTATTTCTGCCAAAGTAAAGATTTTGGACAGTCTTGGAGTATTCATAACAAAAATGTGACGTATTCAAAGTGAAAACTGAGATTATCTTTGAGTTATTCTTCTCTCTCCTTTTTGTACCTCTTCTCCTTTTATTTTTGTATTTTCTTTCCTTAAAATATACTTTCAAATTGTTTAGATAATGTACTTAGAGTAGTTCTTAGTTGTGTTGCCAATGCCATACATCAGAAAGCGCATCAATATATGGATATGAATACTGAATATACTGAACACTGAATATAACTGTACGTATAAGGTACAGGTCGGCTATAGTGGAGAGTAGGACGTAATGAGGGAGCCAGCACTTAATTTATTCTCTACTGCCTATTTAAAAGCTCATGTAATAAATGTACATTTTGAAATTAATATGATACCTTAATAATATACCTTAATTCCTATTATTTTTATGGGATAAGGTCAGCTAAAGAGGGTCTCTTAATAACCAGAGTCTCTGTTAGAGGCAGTCATTCCTGAGGCTTGTGCCATGTAAATATTGTTCTTGAGGAGATGAATTTGAGGCAGCAGCAGTACAAAAATGCCTCTTCCTCTGTTTTTCCTCAGCACCTCATCATTTTGCTGCTGGTTGTGATTGAATTTCTTCATTTATATGTTTGCATATACATTTTTTTTTTCATTTTATTTTCTTAGGCTATGTTTGACGCTTTGTCTGACCTCCCTGAGTGGTATGGTATAAAAGAAATGCAAGCAAATTGGATAGGCGACTGTTCTGGGTGCTTCCTTGACTTCCTGCTGAAGGTAACTAACTCAGCCAGTTCCAGTGTTGCTGACACAAGGGGGAGGGATGTGTGGGGCAGGGGGTTTTCAGCTACACACAGCCAGCTTGGGGCCAATGCTGTGGTAGTGCCGAAGCACTTGCAGCTCATGAGAATCCCTGAAAACAGGGATATTTGGGAGAGCAGTGCAGAGGGGTAACAAGTGGCAGAGAGGGAGGCAGACAGGCTCTAGCTGGGCTTTGGCCTTAAGAAAAGTAAAATTATCTAGAAAACAATGGGAAGGTCTGAAGTCCTTCTGAGGAGATACAGAAGTTATCTCAGATATGATAGTGGCAAGAGATTTTCAGAGACTCTAATAGCAGTTCAACCCTTGTGCTTCAGACCTCTATGATGTCTGTTTGCTCTGGCCCAATATCTGAAAAGCAGTTTATTATTTTAAACCCGAATTTCTGAGAACCTCAAATTGAAACAGCTTAAATTTTGTTAGGTAAATTGTTTTAATTCATTGCTTCTGAAAATTGGTATCAAAACTTGTATGGAAAAATCTCCTAAGAAAAGGGCTGCACTTCTAACGGAGAAAAAGTATAAACTCATCTGGGATATTTTCTTTTCTTTATTAGGTTAATGGTAAAATAACAGGAGAGAAGATAGCAGCCTACACCTACACGCCTGAAGCCATTTATGGAGCTTCCCATTTATATATCTTACCAGCTCACAGATTGCTGCATGGGAATAGCAGCCTGAAGAAAGTCTTTCAGAGGGAGTTCATCCAAGGGAAAGGTGATATTTTTCTTAGACTGCATTTTGTTGTAAGAGTGAAACAACTTTAGAGAATTACCTTTAAAAAATGTGTGCCCAGCTGAGCATGATCATCCCTCTTGAGAGGGAGCAGGTCCTTTTGATTCTTCACATATGTCAAGTAGTAGCACTACAGCTTGTCGTGCCTTCAGAGAAGAGTAATCGGGACTACGTTCGACCTCGTACTTTACCTCGTTTGCAAAGTAATGACCCAGATTGTCATTTTCTTGTGCAGTGGAAGTGAATATTCAAACACTGACTGTGGGAATGCACTGGGAAATTTCTCCACTGTAGGGAATGTATCATTAGAACAGACATGGCAGAACTGGCTCTTGCACCAGCAATCATCTCTTCCCATCGTAGGGATGATAGAGAGGGGAAGAGATCATTGATACATAGCTGAGTAGATCATTGATATATAGCAAATAATTCTCTGCTGTACAGATCCTGCTGTTTATATATGGTTCCAATGGAGTGAATTCAGAGTAGCCCATATAGCCATTACGGCAGGCATTGTCTTGCACAGAAGTTACAAATAAGGTGGGGGTAATTGGGTTCTTTAATTGCTGGTAACTGGTAGTGGTTGACCTAGACTGAGTGTCCGTGTCCTACTAATTTTTGTCATTTGGAAGTCTAGAAAATTACAAGAATAAATACAAAATATATTGTATATATATATATATCTTAAGGCTGCTATTTAATATTTGTTAGGTGGTTTCATCCTGTATATAGCATCCCGTGTCAAGAGCAAAAAGCAGAAATCTTGAGGAAAAATACTTTGCTTACACAGAACCTGCTTTATTTTTAAGTGATTCATTTCTATAATCTAGACAAATTATTTTCCTTGGTAGCAGGAAAAAAAATGGAGCTTGAATGTGTTGAGTATGTAGATCCGTTGTTCCAGAAGCATGGAGAGCAATGGATTGGAGAATTTTTATTCAGAAAGAAAGGAACAAATTACAGTTCCTACCATTCTGCAAGATCAATGAACAAGCCCCAAGAAAGGCACATCTGCGGAAGAACCTGCATCTTTGTTGAGTCTTGTGCTTTATGCCAAAGTGCACAAGTGCAAAACCAGGGAATATATATAATTTTTTAAATGTGGAAATAATTGAAGGCTTTTTTGTTTATGTTAATGACAAACTTTACCTTTTGGTTGAGCTAAATCAAGAAACTTTCAACCAGAATCATGTCAGCCAGAATACACCAAATAAAAGGCTTCTAAATGGAAACAGTTCCAGAATCTTAATTCTCCTATAGCTGTGTACTCCTGGGATGGGTGAATGTATTTATATATTTATATTCTGCAGTTGAAATAGGCTGATAATTTGTTTGTGCATTATTCAAGCATTTCCAAGGACAGACTAGTATTTTCCAAAGAAGATAACCTATAGGAATAGAATTTGCATGTGGAATTGCACACAACCGTTTCAGCCATGGTATATATGAATGCCAAAAATTACTTTAGATTGCCTTGAAAAGACCATAGTTTTACTTTTTTTTTTTAATTCACAGTAATATGAAAATTTATTTTCCTTTTTAATTGTTCTCTTTTCAGCTCAGATAATCTCTTAACTCCTTTTCTTTGTTGTCTGTTCTCATTTAAATAGTTAGGAAGATATGTTTAGATGTTTTCTAGCAGAGAAAAACAAGTAATATGGCAAAGTAACTGAAAGTTCTAATATCTGTATTCTTGGAGTACAGTTCTGTATTGTAACCTATTATCATTTAAGTAGAGGGTGAGCAATCAGTTTTCAAACATTCAATTTTTAAATTACCAAAATACAATATATTTATTTACAATCTCCCAGTTTTGCCAGTGTGAGATGTCGGAGATAAAGGTTTGACCCTTACGTTATTTGTTAGCTCATTCCAGTGCTGAGCAAATCCCTTCTTTTGTGTTTGTAGTTATAATATTCTCTCTTTACAGTTATAATAATAATCATATGAGCAAAGGAGGGAGTGTCTCATAAACTGAAGAACTATTGTTCCAGGTTCAGCATAAAACTGATGTTTTTGCTGATGTTTTGTTCAGCATAAAACTGAGGTTTTTGCTGAAGGAAGAGCAAAATTATTTTTAAAAGCAGACTGTCCTACCTACTCCGTTACCTGTTCATGAGGCTTTTTGCGTAGATGCTTTCAAAGAGAAAAATGATTCCTTTTCTACTTTCTTAAACAGAGAATGAAAGCTATGTGCAATGGTTTGAACAGAAGAAACTTTCTCCAGATTATTGAGAATACAACATCAAAATGAGTATCAAAAAGAACGAAAATTTGAAAAAGTAATTATCAAAAATAAGTAAATATAGATTTTGTGTTCATAAGGCAGATAAGATGCATTAATCCTATTCTATGAAATGTTTTTATCTTATTTCAAGCAGACATTACTTGCATAACAGTACAAGCCTGAGGTTCTGCTTAGCTTAATTATGAAGACAGGCAGAAGGAAGCTTATAGTGATCTCTATTTTAATTATTATAATCTAAAGTAAGGTCCCAGAAATATCATATTTGTTCCTCATCCTTGTAAAATAAGCATTGATTTATCTTACTATGTGTGTCTGTAAAATTGTATCTTTAAAATTGAGACCTTTTATATCTTGACTGGCAAATAAAGATTCTGACATTGTATTTGTCAAGGGTACATATCTTACCACAGAGTCTCTCACTGAAGAGTTTGTTTTCCGTTCCCTTGCATAGTGTAATGTGCAGCAGTTACACACACGACTCATTTTCCAAAGAATCATCAGTTTATGGTTTTGAAGCTGCTTTTAGCTTGAAAGTGCTAAAAAGTTAGAAACGGTTCCCAGCTGAGACATGGGTTTTCAATCTTCGAAATTTAGGAGGGTTCCTCCTAAAAACTCAATTTAGGTTGGATTTACTTCTTTTCAAGCTCAAAGCTGCAAAATATAAATGAGTTTAAGATTATCACAATCTTTACCCTTTTCTATGGTTTCAAGGATAGTGATGCAAGACAACCTCTAATATGAAGAGCAGTGTTTTCTTTAGGAATCCATAAGTTATGGATAAAATATATGGATATCCATTCTTTTTTATTTTTTCTTTCCTACACAAACCGGTATTTCTCATGCTTTTTGTCCTTCTATAAGAATTCAAGTCATAAGCATGGTATATAGCTCTTTTTCAGTTTTGTCTGAATCACTGGGATTTTGTTTTGCTTAGTTCTGTGTTTGTGTTTCTCAGTATATAAATCAAGGCTGTTTATTTTCTGGCTTTATTAGCATCAGTTCATACCACTTTATGGCAGTCCTTCATTTATGTTGAGGACTTCAATGTTTTTATTACAATCCAAACCTCACTCTGTTTTTATTCAGGTGTTTGTCATTTTTTTTTTAATTACAATTATTTTTCAGTCAGACTTACTGAAGCTTTTAATACCTCCCAAGTTCTTAAAATGTGATTGGGTTTTGTTTTTCTTTCTTATTTAAAAAAACTGTAATTTAAACTTCATGAAGTTTAACATATACTGAGATTTTCTTTTCGTGTTAAGCAATATTCTTATTATTGTCATATTCTACTTTTGTTATCTTTACGTTTATTTTCAGATTGCCTTACTTCAGTGACAGCTGTGAATTTGCTTACCAATCAGGAGATTCCTGTAGTCATCTCAGCAAAACCAGATTTTGAGAATTTCATTGATACTAAAATAGGTATGTGACGCTTGATGTGTAGATGTAATAGTCTGGTTTTCAGTTAACTCTGTTGGAGTACCAGAGGCTCTCGTGATAAAACTTAGAATTAAATGACTTTTTTTTTCTGAACTTTGGAACTACACTGTTCTTAATTATGGAAGAAGGAAAGGAGAAGGAGCTATGTAGAATGTGGGAGGAGATTTGCAGGATGATAGATTAGATTTTAATGGAAATATTATAGTGTTAGTAAATTTGAGGATAAATTGTCTTAAGAATCTCTATCTTGTGAGGATTGATTACATACAGCATGTGTGCATCACTGTCCTTAATCAAAGCAGAACTTTTCCATTGTTTGACATAAACATTTTCCAAAAGTCCCAAACTTGCAGGGTGTTTGTAGTGAACATAAATCATATGCATACTTAGAGAACTGTATTTCAAACATTTTTTGTAATTTAATGCCCTAAATTTTCAGATGTGATTCTCTTGTTTATATTGCGTTGAGATCAGTAAAGTGATTCACTGCATGTAAGAATTATTTTCAGTTAGGCTTGGCAATTTGTCTTAGAGCTTATCTCTAAAGGAAGTATTCCCATATTTATTATTATAATTTATTAATTCCTATTAGTAGTAGTAGTTGTTGTTGTTGTTGTGGTCTCATCTCGGATGAAATAAATAGTCAGCTTATCAGTTCTATACCCATACTGATAAGTTCTTTATCTCTTCATAGCCACTTTCACTGTCTTCCTTGTTTCTTCAGTCACTTTTTGATGCCACTGCCTGATTTCTTTCCTACTCTGGCTACAGCCTCCTCTGCATTATTGCCAGTGTTGGCTTTTCTGAACTCAAATGTAACTGAATAAAACCAGCTGATCCTGCAGAGCCACTGCAGGCTCGTTGTACCATTTTCCTTGGTGCTGCTTTTATTGCGTAATGTGTAAAAATATCCTGCCTGACCCTCTCGGGGCTGGATAGCAGATCTTGCTTGTAATGTGCCTGCATCTTACACTTCAGGACCAAAGTGGTTTGAGAACCAGAACTTCTTCTGGAGTAAGAGGAGTCAAGTAATTGAGATGCCTAATCTTATTTTTCATGAAAAACCTCCGTGTTGTTCACTGGCATGTGCCTTGGCCTTATGTCTGTTGGAAACAGCCCAGATCTTCCCAGGAAGTTGGGGTGCCAGCTGTTGAGTTTTGCAAAAGTGCATTAATAGCATCATCTTTGCAAAAGCAAGGGAGGCCAAAAAGGGGAGTCTGCTTTTTCCATTTGTAAAGCATATTGTGAAGCCACCTGTTGCAGACTGCAGAGCTCTTTGACAAATTAAGATACATATATTATCCTATAATAGGTCCTTTAAATGCCAAGTACATCTGCTCAAAAGATTTAATGGTGATTCCTTGCTTTGCTAGGGGAGGAGTTATGGTGGTGGAGTCTGGTTTGGTTTTCATCTGCTATCTGCTTCCAAACTTCCATGTATTAACAGAGTAAATGCATTTACCGTAGCAGCAGACATTTCATTGCCTGAACAAAGATGCTTGTTAAACTGGCTTTGAATGTAGTTTATATGTTAATAATCCTAGCATGCTCAGCGATATTTTTGAAAGTTTTTAGTCTATAGGTTTAACCAAACCATTACTTGCATTGGGTTATTTTTAAAGATTTCTTTGCCTTTTAAAGGTGGTAGTGAAAGTGCAAGATTATCCAAAGTATCCAAAATTAACAGATTTCTTACTTGCCCCTGGAAGGTAGCCCTGCAAAGTGCAGTGCAGTAACTACTAAACTGCATGCAGCAAAGTCAGGGGGAAGATGTCAGCATCTATCAATATGAATGAGGAATATTTAAAGATAATGTGTCATTTTATGATGCTGTTAAATTGCTGTAATAAAAAGAAGTCTGTGTGGGTTGGAACAGAAACTTGTATTCAAAATGTATGACTGTCCGAAATAATAAGATGCAAAAGGAAAGACAGCATCAGGAGCCTTAAATATTCCGACTTCTATGTTACTTATTACAAAGTGTTCTCAATATCTGTATTCTGAGAAGAAAAATTACATTTTTAGATGGATTTTTGTCAGATTAAAAACAAATCATGTCCTTCATAAGAAATTAAAGGGATAGTAATGTTAGATACTGTAGTGCGTTTTAATGTTAGGAATTTAGAAGTGATTAAATTTACTCTTAAAAAGATTTTTTTTTACTCTTTATCTAAAATTTACTGTTTTCTTTTTAGACTTCTGAGCCAAGTAGTTTTCAGGCTCTCGTGATAGGACATTGACATTTGGGTTACTGAGATATTGAGGAAACATATTTATAATTATTGCCTCTTCCACTTCTTGAAGGATATTTTTATTGATCTTAAATTTTTAAACTTTTAGGGGCTAATATAAATCATTATAAAGAGTGGAGTGACATAGAAAGAAAATACTGTACTGTTGCTTGCTCCGCAATGAAGTTGGGACGGACCAGGATGCATGCTATATATGTAAGCTTTTATTGATCAAGTAGGCACAGCACTTCAGACCCCACGCTCACGCGTGCACATACGTGCGCAATC
>JAUBNY010000793.1:674397-702185 GCA_032275445.1 Crypturellus soui
TCAAGGACGTGGTAGCCTGAGAAAGTTTTGGCTCTCAGACCAGCTGAAGGCTGTCTGACCAATTCTCAGTCCCCACACTGTACCTTCAAATGATCAATAGCCATGTCATTCAATTCCAGAGCTATTTTTCTTTTTCCTTTCTAGGAATTCCTAGTACTAGTACAGAAGATGCTGCAGTAGCTAAGAATTTGGGTATATCTTTCAGCAAAGTCATTGAGACATTGCCAAATGGGTTGGAGAAAGTCATTAATTCTGGTGAGGTAGGTGCACAAATACTGAGTTCCTTTCCAACATAAAATAGCAATGTAAACTAAAATTGCTTTCTGGAAAATGCCAAATGCTCTGCATGTTTTCAAGTATTTGAGATTTTTTTAAAAGGTTTTCTTAAGACCTCAGCAAGGTCAATGCTATGAATTTTCTAGGAACACATTAATGATAACCTGTATTAATTCTTCTATAGCAATAAAATGAGTTTGTTCCCAGTCTTCATCTTTTATACATGAGAAGGAAATGTGGTATTTGTCCAAGTTTTATAATGGAAAGTAAAGAATTCCATGTTAGAAGTTGATTCTTGCTTTCATTATCTGTGTATATTTTTAAGCTAAATGTTAGTTTGTCCCTTTTTACATATGCATTGAAATACATTGTAAGCCTTTCTGATAAAAACATACCTGCTTTAAGTGCCATAGAAATCTTATCCCTAAATCAAATTGTATAGAGTGTTACAGCCCTAGCAAAGGTGCTGTTTGGCAGAATATGACCTTTATGTCTGTTACTACACAACAGGTAGGATCTAAGTGGTTAAAAGTTATTTGAAAGCAAGGAGTAGACTAGGCTCAAACAGACACAGAGGAGATGGAAGGCTGGTCTGCCATTCACATTTCCTCAGTGTCTGCCCTGCATTGATGATATTCTGGAAGTTTTGGCATACAGCAGCTTGATAAAATATCAGCAATAAATACAGATATTTGCAAATAATAGCTGAAGTGGTCTACAGGTTGATTTCTCAGGCCATCAAAGACTTTATCCTTAGAACAAGAGGGTTTAAATAAGTCCATTGACTGGTATGTGAATGGCTTTTGAATAGCAGACTGCTAAACAATGAGAAAAGTAAAATTAATATTAGACTCAAACTTTATCACTCAGAAATGGCATATAAGACTTTTATGACTTTTTTGCATTTTCACAAGTAGTAAGTATGATTTTCTTTTTTTCTTTCTTTTTCCAATTCTGTCTGTCTCTCCTCCCCTTGCTCCCCCAGTTCACAGGCATGACTCGACAGGAGGCTTTAAAAGCTGTTACCCAGCAGGCCAAAAGTAAAGGACTAGGTGGAGATCTAACGAGTGACAAATTAAGAGACTGGCTGATATCTCGACAGCGGTACTGGGGAACACCAATTCCTGTCATTCACTGCCAGACATGTGGCACTGTCCCTGTGCCATATGAGGACTTACCTGTGGTATTACCCAAGGTAACCATCTTTACAGGAAAGGGAGCCTCACCTTTAGAAAATGTTGCGGAATGGGTGAACTGTTCCTGTCCAAGGTGAGCAAATGCTGCATTTGCTTCAAAGTGGGAGGGATCTGTGTGTGCTTGCTTGTTTCTTGGGCTCATTCCAGAAGGGCTGATGACTGATTGCCCTAAGACAGGACACTGTGCCAGAAAAATGTTTGGTCTGACCCAGCATAGTTGCTTTTAAAGTCTAAGATGATTAGTGAATTATTTCTTCATGGTAAGGAACCTAGTATCTTGCTAATTTCCTTAACAGTAGCCCAAGAAAATTGTGTGCTTTGCTATATAATTCTTTATCAGGAAGGATCACATGGACTGTATATTGCACATGACAGCATATAATTCAGAGCAGAGGAGGTAATAAATATATACATCTTGTCAATATTGTTCAGCTGTTTAAGAAAAGAAGCAGCCTGAATCATACAGGTAGGGAGAAACCCATTACAGAGATGAGATGTCTGGTCGTGAGGGCCACTTAGAGACCCTGTAATACACTAGAACATGTGTGCAGGTTCTGTGTAGAGAGCTAGCAGGACATGGGTTATCCCAGGTAAGATTTTCCTCAGCAGGAGAACCAAACAATGCTTCTAGCAGAGTGACCACGTGGGAAAGATGCTGCCGGGCTGCCAAACAGGAGAATCAGACCCATAAATGGCCCTGGAGCTCTGCTGCAGAACGTAACACTTTCATAACATCTCATCATCACTTCCTTCTAGCATTTGCAGATTAGCATGTTAGTCTGCTTTGCATTTCTAGTGCAGCAGCTTAGCCAAAGGAGTTCTGGCCTTCTCTTGAAAATGTTTGTTTTACCTTAGTTAATGGCATGTATGTTAGTAAAGCATACATTTACTTTGATATATTGTATTGAAAATTTCTTATCAAATACATCTATTAAAATTATGTAGTAGCGTATTCTGTAGTGTGACTGATACAAGGAAGCATTACTAAACACAAATGTTTGTTTTAGTTAAAAAAAAAAAAAGCAATGACCTGATTAAATTAAATAGCCAGTGGCCACTCTTTATTACATATGTTATGTGCAAGAGTTTTAAAGAAGGACCATTTACAATAAATGAAAATGTTGCTAAT
This sequence comes from Crypturellus soui, assembly GCA_032275445.1. Classification (NCBI taxonomy): domain Eukaryota; kingdom Metazoa; phylum Chordata; class Aves; order Tinamiformes; family Tinamidae; genus Crypturellus; species Crypturellus soui. Next base: position 676,999 of record JAUBNY010000793.1, read on the forward strand.
GGGATTATAGGCTCCATTAAGCAAATAATTTATATTCAGGGAGAAATTAGAGGCAAATAACTTAAGCTTCTCAAACTCATTTTAAAGCTGTGTTTAGCAGTGCTGCCAGTGTAACTCCTATCAAAAATTGATTTACAGTAATCATAAATTAAAATTGTGCTTCAAGGTCTGGAAAAAATCTGATACATCTCAGTAGAAGCTGAAATTAAGCAAAGTTGATTTTTGGGAGAGTTAGAAATGAAATCTTCAAAGACCTTTTTGTGAGTAGAGTCAGTGAGAGGCAACCAGCATGCTCCTTATACTGAATGCTTCTCTGATGCTACATAGAGAGTGTGAGAGAGATATATATATATATATAGCCATCAACCTTATGGCAAGGCATGTTTGTCTGGGCTTTGAGACTGGCTTACTCTTTGTAGGTTTTTTTTTTTTTCAAAATAAGGAGCAGCAATTCTGAATTCCAGGAGTGGATGATTGAGAGGTCAGCCCTGTGCTGTGCAGTTTCCACTGTTGCTTCATCTTAAAGCCACTTAGGCTTTTTTTTTTTCTTTTTCTTTTTTTCCTTTTTTTTTTTTTCTTTTTGGTTTTTATTTTGACTTGGTTTACTGGGGAAGGAGAAGAAGAGTTTGTCCTGTTACTTATACTGGGCCTTTTTCCAACATACCACTGCTTTAACTGTTCAGGCTTCCAGTTTCCAGTATGAATTTCTTCATGGCCATACTCTGCCTGTTTGTTTTTGTGACAAGCTTGGCACTTGTCTAAAAATAATCTTGTCCTTCCTTCTCTCTTGCTCAGGTGCAAGGCAGCTGCAAGGCGAGAAACCGATACCATGGATACATTTGTTGACTCTGCTTGGTATTACCTGAGGTACACTGACCCTCACAACACTGAGCGGTAAGGGCTCCGGAGCCAGGGCCTTGTAGTGGCCAAATCTGCTTTACAGAATAGAAGAGAAAAGAAGGAAGAAAGAGACTCTTTGAGCCAGCACTCTGTTGGTTCTAGCAGCTGCCTTTACAGAAGGACAGTGTAAATCCATGTACTTTCCTGATTTTGCACTTGCTGTCTGTCCCAGAGCTCAGCACAGAGTGGACTAGGAGTTGCTGTAAAATTATGGGATTTGTGTGTGCCCAGTCCGGGAGATCCATAAGGGCAGAGCGTGTAGACACAACTGCCTAAATGTGGGAGTTGCAAGGCAGGGGCAAGAGCTTGCCTGAAAGGCCATTATGACTCAGGGCCTGGAGGAAGAGTTCAGCTAAGAAGCTAACAGAATATATTAGTGGACGATACTATGAGAAATAAAAATAACAACTTACCATAACTCTTCTCGCTCAAATTATGGTAAGTTGTGAGTAGCCTCCCCAGTAACAGACTGAGTATTTCAATGTGTAGAAATAGAGTGCTTTTGCACTGATAAATGAAGGATTTGGGTACAATATCCAGCTGCTTGGATGGTGAATGACACCTTCAATTAGCTCTTTTAACATTCTCATAAATCTTGCTGCTTCCTCCTGTTTAGACCTAAAGTGAAGTGGCATCAGGGTAGGTTCCTGCTGTGTTGTTACTTTGGCCATATGCATAATTAATAAAAGGAGATTTTTCCTGTGCTGTGTATTAGTGGCTGCAGCATGAAGAGCTTGGGAAGATATATGCAGTTCTTTAGCTGTTTACCTGCTTTATAGTCTGCCTGCATTAGCACTGCTGATTGTGCCTTGAGGTGTTGTGTCAAACACAGCATTAAAGCAGCCTGCACAGAGGCTGACTCAGTTGTCCAAAAGCATTTTATATACACTGACCAGATTAGATCACTGCCTGCAGTCACTGTGTGAATTGTCATTACTGTTCTTGGGCACGTTGAGAGCCAATATGCAGGACAATATGATAGCAGGAAATTCAGAGAATGGCTGAGGTTGGAAGGGACCTCTGGAGATCATCTAGGCCCACCCCCCTGCACAAGCAGGGACACCCAGAGCACAGAGCAAAAGGTAGCATCGAGGCGGGTTTGAAGATCTCCAGAGAACGAGACTCCACAACCTCTCTGGGCAATCTGTCCCAGGGCTCTGTCACCCTCACAGTAAAGAAGTTCTTCCTCACATGGAGATGGAGCTTCCAGTGTTTCAATTTGCACCCATTACCCCTTGTCCTGTCACTGGCCACCACGGAGAAGAGCCTGGCCCCATCCTCCCTACATTCACCCCTCGGGTATTTATACATATTGATCAGATCCGCCGTCAGTGTTCTCAGATGGGTGTTTCTTCTAGGTTATTCAGTTATTGCACAAAAAAATAGAAAATGTCTAGTAAATGGCCTCAGTCTTCCCAGAGAATTGTATGTGATGAGCTTCGGGTTGGTAAATGAGTCTATTATATTTTAGTTAATTATCCACATTTCCATTTTAAGTTTGTGGCCTCCAAGTAGCGCTTATTCATATACAGAGATACTTCACGGAGAAGGCCATATCAAGAAGGTGAATTGTATGCCTGTTTCAGCTGCCTGCTTTTGTGTGAGATAAGACAGTTACTCTCTGGACACATCATCTGTTAACTTTAATATGTTTTTAATAGTCTTACATTATGCAGAATGCTTTCTCCCCAGTGACAGCTTGAAATATATTTTTGTGCATGGACGAGAAGCTGAAGATGACACAGTCAGGTGTAATGTCAAGCTGTCAAAGTAACAAGCTCAGTGTAACTAAATCTGTTTTATACTGAAATATGAATTTTAACCTTTTATACTAGATCAGTGGGTATTTTCTTTCTTTTCTTTTTTAAGCTAAGCTGCATATACCTAAGCCCTTTATTTCTATAATTCATTTTTAGAACACCTAGAATCTGAGAGACGTTTTCTACTAGCTTTTGGAACCTTATGTATAACAGTAGGTTTTAGCTCTTTCCATGAATGGTGTGAATTTCAAATCCACTGTTTGCTTCTGGGTTCATCTGTGAAGAAAAAAAGTGTTACCAATGTAAAAACTGCAGATGAAATAATCAAACAAGGTAATGAAACATGTAACTGTGTTAGACTGGGGACGTAAAATGAATGTTGAGGTAACAGCATACATTGAAATGGTATTTTGTGGGCAGTAGGCTGCTACATGAGACATAGCCACATTTAATGAAGTAGTGAGCAACACTAAGAAGCTGTCTAGGTCACTTTCTATAACTTAGTAATACTCTAAATGGCATCCAGTGTTTACTGTAAATCCACAGAGCATGCTTCAGTTTGAGTAGAAAGGCCCTTCTGCCTCTCCCAAAAGGTAAGAGTTATGACAAGATCTTCCATTGCCCCCTCATGGCCACCATGCGAAGCTCCAGTTTAAAAAAAATAGGATTTTTTAAATGGTCACCTTTCATTTTCTTTAATAGTAATATATTTTAATAGTAACGTACTTCTAGGGTTTTTATTATTATTATTTGTTTTAATAGTACTATATTTTAAGGCAAAATTTGGTACCGGTCAGTACTAGGAAATTCAAATGACAAATACAGGTTATTTCTGAAAAAAAAAATGCTTTAAAGACCAGGCAGATATTTTCATCACTTTCTTAAGTAACCAGGTGCAACTTTAGTTGCACATCTGAAATATATGAAAATCATTTTTGTGGATCTGTTTCTTAGTGTATTATTTGTATATAATTTAGTGAGCATATTGCTTAAATTAAAAAGATCTGCTATTAAAAGTTTCATTAGCTGTGTAGCTCTCAGTGTCAACTATGATGAGCTAACTCATTAGAGCTAATCTTTCTTTTCTACACTCTATTTTCTCTATCTTTTTTCCTATTGTTGTGTTTTTCAGGCCTTTTAATAAAGACTTGGCTGACTATTGGATGCCTGTGGATTTGTACATTGGAGGAAAGGAGCATGCCGTTATGCACTTATTTTATGCTAGATTTCTCAGTCATTTTTGCTGTGATCTGAACATGGCCAAACACAAGTAAGTATTGCATATTTCTAGGGAAAAAAAATAAGCTGCATTTAGGTAAGAGGAACATTAGGGGAAAATTTTGTGATGGCTGAATATTCATTGAGTAACCCTTTCTTGCTTGTCTGTCTCAGCTAGATAAGATTTCTTGCAGCATGTTGCATTTTCTGTATGTGTGCTGCATATGTAACATTTGTATTATATGAGTATTAACTGGTTCAGAGCAATTGATAAAATACTGCTGTACGTTTTTCAGGCTGCAAAAGCTTGCATTAAACTCAAGGCATTCTGAATAGTGCTGTTATTTGAAATTAGGTAACTTCATGCACAGTTAATAATACCATCAATTTTATAGTAAAGTGTGCATATGTAGTAGACCAAGCACTTCTATCACTGAACATTTGGAGCTGAACACTGTAAAACAGATCTTGTTAAGCAAAGGTAGTATGTATATATGCTATTTTTATTTTTATTTGATTGCCTCGATTACTCCTGTTGCTGATGCATAATCCTTTTTCTTTGATGACAGGTAAAGTTTGAGGTGTGCTTTGTTTTCTTAATTAAGTTCTCAACTGACTAACCCAATTTCCACTGAAATTCTGCTCTGTGTACCCCAAAATGTCATCACAGGAATGCCTCAGCTGGGAAGATGTTAGTGTTGGAATAACCCAAGTTTGAAATACTGCCCTGTGCTCTGTTCTCACATCAGTAGAGAGGTTTTACTAACAGAGGTGCAAAATAAGTGATTCTATGAGAATAGGTCCTTAATAGTTTTTCAGTTGGCAGCTCCTGTGCTTTACAAGTGTCTACTCTAAAAGCACAATGTGAAAGAGGACCAGTTGGATTTAACATTTTCATCAACAACGTGGGCAGTGCAACAACATGCAGCCTGCATGAGCTCAGGGAACATCATGTTGCAGGGAGCCCTGATGCGCTGGGTGGCATTGCTGCCATGCTAAGGACGTTAGATTTGCTCCTCCAACTTGTGCAAGTGCTTGCAACAATCTTGTGAAGTTGATCAAAGACAAATGCAGAATCCCGTACCTGGAATGCAATAACCTCCTGCAGCAGCAGGGGCTGGGGCTGGCTCGTGGAAAGCAGAGAAAGGCATTGGCAGTCCTGGTGGACAACCAGTTGCACATCAGCAGTACACATGACAGTCTGACACATGACAAATATGGCCAGGAGTGGTTATTCTCCTCTGCTCATTGCTCATGAAGTTGCAGTTAGAATACTGCATCCAGTTTTGGGGCGCCACGTTGTCAAACTAGAACTAGAGTCCAGCACAGGGACACAGAGATGGTTGTGGGCTGGAGCATGCACACTGCAAGGAGAGGCTAAGGGAGTGGTGTGTGTTCACCTGGAGAAGAGAAGGCTACGGAGAGGATCTGACTGCAGTCTATTAAATCCTACCTGAAGGAGGAATAGAGAGAAAACAGAGCAAGACTCATCTCAGAGATGTCTAGCAAAAGGGCAAGGGGCATTGGGCACAGATTGCAACAAGGTCCAGATGGATAGCAGAAAAAAAAATGTTCCAGGGTTTTCTAACACTGGAACAGTTTGGCCGGAGAAATCATGGGATCTCCATCTACGGTTGCATATTTTCATCCCGCCTCAGGTTGAGTCTCAGCTTGCACTACCTTGGATTTCAGCTCTGCACAGTGCTGAGCTCCAAAAATCTCTTCCAGCCTGCATTATTTTAAAAGTAGGTGATATTTATAGCAATGTTAATTTGGAACCTACGTTGTTCAGTCTGCTGTGACGGAGCTGCACCATGAAAGCAGTGTGCCGTAGACTAATCTGACTAAGGTAAATTACAGAGAAAAAGAAACAGTTTAAAGGTACACAGGAAATATTGACTATATTTACTGACAATAGCAGAAGAATTCAAAACTGCTTTCTGTAAAAGTAGTTTGCAAGATTATAGAGAATCCCTCTGAGGTGATACATAATCTCAGGAACCGCTGTGCATTACAGTATTGCCCTCAGGGTCTGTTGTTTGTGCTGCTTGTTCAGAATGTAGGATGACTGTAACAAACACATCATCACGCAGGAAATTGTCTGCTTGCTTTAGCTCTGCACAAGTTGAAGCATTAGATGCTTCGAAGAAGTGAAGCCAAATTAAGATTTTGGTTTTGTATGGAAAATGCAGGGTCTTCTATACATTTTACCACACATTAGAAATTGTTTTAACATTTGTCGGAAGCTGCTTTTGCTCAGTCTTCTATTAGAATTGCTCTAGGACTAGTCTGAAGAGTCCAGAAAGCGTGACCAGAAGCTTCTTTTTAGAAACACATAATTTTAGTTAGGACCCACAGCTGTAAGGGAAAATTACTGAAAGGCTAAAAAAAACCTTCCTCTCTTGTGATTTTTAAATCTTGTGCTAGTAGCTCTTGTCTGCTCACTTATTAAATTAATAAAACTCTGCTACATCTGAGCTGATGAGTGCTGCAACCACTTAAGGTATTAACAGGTACCCTGACAAATCTTGAGATGCACCTACCAATGTGTAATTACCTTTCATTGTGATAGGTTCTCTTGATAATAATTTTCATTGTTTGTCTCTTATCCCCGGACTTTCAAATCTGTTGATTTTTTTTCTTGTAGTCTTTATTTCTGTACTAATGACTATTACTATAGTAAAGAGACTGAAAAAAGTTAATTCTGTAGTTTTGATGTTCAAAGCAACCTACAATGTCTTCTTCATGTATGTTGTGCAATATAATAGAAATATCGCCATTCATTTACAGTCATCACATATAATTTCATAGAAAATGCAATGTTTGTAGATATCTAAAATTATATGAAAGGTATAGTTATATCTTAATTCTCTGCTGAAGAGAGAGCTTTCCTTATTTTTAATGAGTCAGATTGGAAATGGAGGTGACAGGAGCAGCTGCTCATGTTGTCTAACACTGACAAGGTAGAACTCTCTGGTTGACTGCAGAGCAAGCCCAAGTTCATGTCCTTTTGTGTTAATATTCTGGACCGTAAACTGTTCTGCAATTACTTCTCAAGCCCCCCGGCCCTCCTGCTTGTCACCGTCCCAGGGCGAGGGGCCAGCGAGGCCGCTGCAGCCCGTGACTACCTCACGTCTTCCTGCTTCACCTGCTGTGGTGGATGGGCTGACACCCTCAGTTGCACTTACTCCCTCGTTATCGCCAGTGAGAGTGACACCAAATTTGGCTCTTGCTGAGACTGTAGTAATCAGTTCTTTTTGCTGAACAAGTGTAAGTGGCATCCAGCATGTTTCTAATCCCCGAAGGATTAGAAAGCAGTGAAAAGGCTTATTGTTGCCATGAAGTCAGCAGCTTTGGGAACAAATCTGTAGAGTAAGAAGGCACCATTAGGAGGTGCATTACAAAAATAAGTATGTCTGTGTGGCAGAAATAGTTTATTCTGTAGAGGGAGGATGTTAGAGCCTCAATAGGTTTTTTGAGGACTTTACTACTAGTGTTGACTTTTAAATAAAAAGCCATCAGATATTGACTGTATAAAATCCAAAGTAGGGGTCACTGACACGCTAGCCATCTGCAGCATTGTCTGGTTGTTGCAGGTGGAGCCAAGTGCAGGATTCCCAAGTTTCCTGACTCGAGTGATGGTTTCTGAGCCAGGTGTGTAACTCGACACATGACCATGAGATGGAGCTGTCACAGCACTAGCAAAACCGTTCCGCAAAACTGTTTTTTTTTGGCTCTGTTTGTTTCCGAGACCTGTGTATGTTAAACAAGCTCTGCCTTTTTCATCTGGGGCATTTCTACATTCCTCTGTGGCCTCCTGCTAGGAATGTGTATTTTTTTTTAATTTGCCCCCATACATGGTAATCTATTTTGTATTGCATTTTTATAGCCTCTGTCAGCATAAACAAAAATAGGAAATGTTCATTCCTACATTCGACTTTTAAGATCTTGGCATCTGATCTGAACTAACTCTTTGTCATTAGAGATAAGTGATCCCTCAAAAATTCCTTCCAGTTGGGAGTGTTGGATGATTTTGATGTTCTGGTTGTTTCATTAGTTTTATTTTTTTGGATAGCAACAGATTTAACTGTTTTAGTAACTATTTTAGATCTCAGATTGAAGTGCTGAGTGATGAGAGAGAAAAGTTTTTGTATTATTCCTCTCTGAAATTATGTTAGTTTGTGGAGTAAAAGAAGGCTTGCTGTCTTTGGAGGCATTTGTATGCCCATTTTGTTGATGATAGAATGACTAGGCTTTTGGTTGGGATTTGTCTTTTTGCAGATGACTCGGAAGGGAATTATTCAAGACTGCATTGCCGCCTCCTTTTTAATATACCGTTTCTTGATTTTATTCTCTAAATTTGACTTTGACTCTCATTTCCTTAAGTTCGTCTATTTCTAAACAACAGAACTTTTCAGGCAACCTATGAAATACTGTTCAGAAAATGTTTATAGAGATGCCTGGGTGGTTACTCTTACCTCATGTTGTTGATCAAACTGCACAGTGTTGTAGAGACCTCTGCTGCTTGGTGACTGAATGATTTCACTATGTGTCATTACTTGCCTAATATTTAGGAGTATGCAAAATATGCAAGGCAGAGAGCTCTTGTTCAAGCATGACTGTTGAAGATAAAGTATGAGGCCTGTTGCTTTCCCTATCTCAATTAAAAGCATTTCTTTCAAATATCTCCTTAGTTCAGAGTTGCCAAAAGCGTTTAAAGAACAGCAATTGGAAGATATCACTATTAATTCATTTAAAAATGCATAAATCAAACAATTTTACTGTATTATTAAATTGTCATGCTTTAAATTATGAGATAAATTGTCATATATTTTGTATTTCATAGTAATGTAGAGTGTAGAATATGGTGATGTAAAACTCCAATAAACAGAGTAATGTTTTAGATTATGCCTTTTTATATGTGAAGTAAAATATAAGTACTCTTTTTACTAATTCCTCCTTAGATAGATGGATTATTATAGCCTTTTGAAAAAATGGCAAATGGAAGTGATGCATCCTTTTGTATGTATGTGTGTTTTGGTAGATATTTGGAGCTTCTTTAAGTGGAAAGGTAGAGGATCATTCAGAATGCTTCACGTTGAACACTCCTGTGTGGGAGGTTCACAGGTCAGTAGTAGCCAGCACTGATCAGCGAGTATCCAGAATGAGGTTCGCAAAGGCTTTTCCCCAGACTGCACCTCCTTGGTCTGGCTCGTTCCTCTTCCCTGGTGTGGCCACTACAACTGCCTCCCCTTCCTGACCTACCAAGTGGGCACTGAATCTCTAGATTAATTAATCTCTCTAGAGATTAGTCACATTCACTTTTTTTAAGTGAAGATCTTGACAGCCATCTGAGTTAGTGGCTTAGGAATGTAAGATAGCTGAAAGGAGGAAGGAACCATAGCGTACCTGTCAACTAGAGAAGTGTTTACTTAGAATTTATTTCTCGTCAAGTGTACTGTTGCTTTTAGTTTTGGTGCTTTTAATGCTCTGCTTGTCTCTATCATACATATATCCGATGGCTTATTCTTTCTGATGCAGATTTTACTAGAAAACTTAAGTTTAAATATTTTAAATACTAAGTAATTTGGTGTGCTGATATGTGAACTTTCCAGCACTGCAGTTTACTAGGGTACTTTTTCTTATAACTAAGCCTTCATGACTTAATTCTGCAAAGGACAGGACATACGAATGCCTTTGTGTGTTCAAGAAACTCTATCTTTCCTGTTTATAATAAGAAATTTGAACTGTGAAATTTGGACTTTTTTCAAAATACTCTGCTCCGGGGAGTTAAAATTAAATATTTGCAAGGATTTCAGGCTGATCATTTGAACATTTTTACAAATGGTGATTTAGTTCAATCTTAGTGAACTTGCATGGTTTGACAAGAAACATTAGTGTATTATCCAAGTTTTTATTTGAAAAATGATGTTAGAATAACTCTAAATCAAGATACAAGAATGTGTTCAGGATACAGATAAATATTTATGCTTGTCAACTAGCCATCATGAATAAATGCAGAAAGTATTCTGACTTTCACAGATGACAACCTTTTATATATAGTCAACCTAAAATTCTTCTGTCATTAAATAATTGCACCTAATTGATTTAACATCTGAGGCTTATCACAGAAGGAGCTTTTGACATATTTTTGACAGGCCAGTTTCTTTATTCTTCCTTCCTTAGGGAACCTTTCCATAAACTGTTGGTTCAAGGTATTATCAAGAATCAGACATTCAGATTGGCAACAACAGGCCAGTATCTGAAGAGGGAGGAGATTGATCTCACTGGTAAGAGTCTGTGTGGGGAAAACCAGCACAGGTGCACGCAGTAAGTCAGAGGCTCCTTCAATAAAAAAAGAAGTACAAGTCACAGCACAAGAAAAACACAGCCAAGAAAAATGAGTTCTTGTAATACTTCAACTAGAAAGCCGCTCCTGTGAGCTTTGGATTCGTATGCCTAGTGCCAAGCCCATATACAGAGGCACCCCTATAATCCAGTGGCTTTTAAGTGCTCCCAAACACAACAGCAGCCCTGTGGCATTGCTTGAACTTCAGAGCAGCCGAGCCCAGGGGATCGGAGGCTGGTTTGTTAAGACCAGCCAGTCAGCAGCTTGCAAATGGGAGCGAGGGGGGCCAGCAGGCAGCCTGCAGAAACAGCCCTGCACCAGGTAGCAGGGTTGCTGCTGTCTCCAGTAGATGCTGGGCACAGATACTATGGCTACAAGAAGGACTGCTTCTCTGGCTGTTACAGCACTTCAAGCATCGTTTTGAGGCGGCTCAGCAGCTTTGGAGGGGCTGCAGCAACCAGAGTGGAGAGGCTTGGTTGTATTGCCCCTGCCTTAAACACTTCTCTCGCCTTATTATCACCGTTCTTCTCCTACATACAAACTCAGTGTGAAAATAAGCATACAGGTTTGTCTGTAGCAGGTGACTTTGCTTGGGTGTACCTATATATGTGTAAATCTCTCTCCCTATATAAAGCAGTTTCTTATCAGGATGACTTACTGAAATCAAAACGTATAAACCTGGGATGTAACTTGTGATGAAATATGAAAGCAACAGCATTTTGGGAGGGAAAAGGGATTTTACTTGTATAAACTCTTTAAATTGTTTGGACCTCTCCCCCAAAATAGGAATTCTTACCTCTTACTATGCTTAGAGAACAAAATCTTTTGGTGTTACTAATGAACAGAATTTATGTTAATATTTTTGTATGTGTTAATATTTAGGGACTGAACCTGTTCATCTAAAAACTGGTGGTAAGGTTGAAGTCACTTGGGAAAAAATGAGCAAATCTAAGCACAATGGCATAGACCCTGCAGAACTGAAGGAGGAGTACGGCATCGACACCATTCGTCTTTACATTCTGTTTGCAGCTCCTTCAGAACAAGATATTTTGTGGGACGTTAAAAGTAAGTCAGCCTGTTTCTGATATTTTTTTTTTTTCTAAAGTGTTTTTCTTGAAGACAAAAAATAAATACAAATCTTGTTGCTGAGCTGCTTTGGAAAGATGGTCCCGTGGATCAGGGCCTATAGTCATTAGCACAGTAGCATCTTTGTAACAACAGAAGTTTTTAAAATCTAAGTTTAGAAAAAAATAAATCTCCATTTGAAAAAAATGTATGCATGTGTGTGTTTGTATAGCCATATATATACATATATGTATGTATGTATGTATTCTTCCATGAATTCAAAAAAATGAAAATCTTGTAAAAGGATTGTTTTCTAGAGCCATTAAAACACAAGATGAATATTTTAATGTTGATATAATATTGGATTATTTTATAAATTTAGCAAAGGTTTTATATATACTATACTATATAATGTATATATAGTCTGAAGTCATTGTAAGAAATACGTTTATATTATTGATTTCTTTCCGTTAATGCAACATAGCATTATTTTAAAATGTATTTTAATTACATTGACAGTTTTAATGCACAGTATAGGTTTTTGTTTTTTAATGTTTAACTGCAGGGTGCAGTTTCTGCTTCTCTTTAAGTGGTTGGCTTCACTCCTCACAGTCGAAATCTGTTTGTTTTTGCAATTCTTCACTAAATGCAGCTGATGCAATGCCGGGTGTTCAGAGATGGCAGGCGCGTCTCTGGGCCCTAGTAACCAAACTCAGGGAAGCGAGAATGTCAGGAACCCTGCCCAATCCTGAGCTGCTGAGTACGAAACAGAAGGCTGAAGCCAGAAAGATCTGGGAGCAGAAGAATCTGGTGATTTCTGAGGTGAAAAGAAACATATACCTTGTAAATAGCTAAGTTATTGATTTTACTACACTGCACGTGTGACTTAGGGCATTGGTGGAGCAAAACATTTCACCCGGATGAGTAGCATATTCCCCAAAATATTTTCTGTATAAGGAATTTTATTTACCTGACAATTCCATGGGACACGTCTCTTTTTCAAAGTAGTAAATTTTGGACTTGCAAAGTTTCTCTGCTGTGTGCTTCATTTAAATGCCGTGTTATGGCATTAAAATGCCAGGGTTTCAGTCTGAGTTTGGAATAACTCTGTTTTTTACTGACAAAGCTGTAGGTCAGTCATGCAGATCATCTTTTTAAAATCTGCTTGTTTCACACTTCATTAACAGATACACTGTATCCTGGATGAGAAGTAGAAAAAATGTTTGAGAAATATATTAGCTCATCCTAAAGGTTTTTTATTATTACTGAATTAATTATCTGCCTATTCTGTATTAAGTCTCGTGCTGTGATTAGTGTCGATCATGTTGAATTATGCAAGACTCGGAGATATAAATAACTGTAAAATTAACTTTAAATATTTTTTCTGCACATAGAATCTAAATTCCATTGCCAGGGAAGTTTCTTCCAGGTCTTTTAAGAGACTTTTGAAATGTGATCTTGCTGTGTATGAAAAAGCTTTCACTGGTGCTACAGGATTTACACCTATGAGTATTATTTATAGTGACAAAGAGAAGGTATCTTACTGAAGGACATAGAGATTGTTTGCTAATATACAATTCCAACTGGTATTGATCGAGAGTTTTAAAATTTTGAAACAAAGGTCAGATTAATTTTTATATGATGTGATATGATAGATGAAGTGATATTCATGGGAAAGTTAAGCTAGGGATATTTCACAATTCAAAATTAATTTGCAAAAATTAATTTTCATTTAAATCTCAGTATCCCGTGTTCAAAAAATTGAAGCAAATAGTGACTGAACTTTTCTTTAATGCAACCAGGTCACAGAGTATTTCACAAAGGATCATCTGTTCAATGCAGCTATTTCTCGCCTGATGAGCCTCAGTAACGTGCTCCATGTAAGTAAACAATATGAATTGTGCATGTGTGTGTATCATATATGTATGTGTATTCAATCCCTGTTCGTATATGTCTGTAAAGAAAGCAAGAGCTGATTGGACTGATACCAAAAGCTAGTAACTGTCATTACTCTGGCCTCTAACTTCAGGGCCTCATGGACTTTGATTGAATTACTCTTTTTGAAAGAAGTAGATTCTCATATCACTGTAATCCCTGAATGTACTATGTGCTTGGAAGTATTAGAGCCAATATGTTCTGATGTTTACATCTGCATCCTGAAGTTTCAAGGGGATACATTTTGCTTTGTTCTGTTCTTTGTTCACTTTTGTTTTAAAAAAAGTTGTGTAGGGAGTTGCATATACTAGTCTGTTATAGAATTATGAAACATATTGATAAAAATGACTCCTTACATGGAAAAACACACATAATCTTACATTCTTCAAAGAATGCTTTCACCACTGAGCTATCTGCTTGCAAATAGAGTTTGCAAACTCCTTTTTTTAAACAATGTATAGATAGCTTCTGATTTTTAGTATTTTTAATAAAGACTATTATGTTGTTTATCTCAGAGGTGATAGGTCAAATGTAATAAACTATTACATGTTATTACTGCTTTTACATCTCATTAAGTAATCTTTCAGACATATATGTGATCTAGACCAGAAATCAAATTAAAGATCAGAATTTTCCAACTTCTTATTGAAATATCACCTCATACCCTGTAGATTCTGGGATTATTGACAAATTCAAGGAATGCAGCAAAAGGTAAAGTAAGTCAGGCACAAGTGGTTTTCTTGAAATAATGTAAGTCTGGGAGACTGTCTAGTTTTGGGAAAATGAGAGAGAATTCTTTCTGCACAACTCAGTGACTCACGTGCATTTTGGGCTGGCAGATAGTGATGAGTCAGTATTGCAAGACCAGTATCATAGAGATAGCCAAATGTTTGAACAATTCTGTGTCATGTCAGTATCTTTCAAGAACAAATTTCCTTATAACATGTTGATACTTCCGCTTTCGGTGCCATTTGAAAGGAGGAAGTGGGGAGGTGGATGAAATTTAAAATTAGAAACAGGTAGTAGTTACTAAAACTTACTCAAATCTGTCTTGCACTGATCTCAGTAGTATCAATGGTAAGTTGCCATCTGACACCTCTTCTGTAGCCTGTGTCAAACAAACCACTGATTTTGGACAGTTTCCAGTAGAGAGGAACTAGTGTCCATCACACCCACCAAATAATTCTCCTTAGCTGACATATATTGATGTTTTTCTCTATTGTTTCTTTAGAGAAGCAAATGACAAAACAAACACAGAATCTGAGCTGCCCTTATCGCAGGGTGTGATCTCTCAGAGGCAAACAGAGGCAAAGAAAGAAAAAGCTTATTCAGCTGCTTTTAGTGCTACAATTTTTCTATTATGATACAATAAATAAATGAATTAAGAATCAGATTTTCTCAGTTGGGCATTTTTTCCAAGAAACTGAAAATTATCTTTACTAAAGCGACTTGAATATGTGACTGTAAAAGGTTGCTTTGTGCTTTTCTTTCCTGAGCCTCACTTGTTCTAAAACCTCACTGGCATTAAATTCAGCTTTACTTAAACCACTCTGGGATTCCATATAACCAAATCTTATCCCTATAAAAAACATACTGCATTTCCCACAGGTTTACTCTCTCATGCAAGTACTCGTTCTTTTCTCAGCTCTAATTTTATCCAAGATTATAATTCTAGATATGGCAGTATTCTAAATGTTCCTCAGGGATACAGTCATCCACACAGGTTTATGTGCAGAGTAAAACCCTAAGGATCTGTTGGGTCTTCCAAGGTTACGTCTTTTTTTATGGCAGTGTTAGCATGCTGTGACTATGATTTGAAGTGGCTTCTGTTTTAATTCTCCATAAATTTTCATAGATTTCTAATTTATTGTGAAATTATACTATTCTGATTATAGACATTGTTTTTTACTGCATTTTATTTTCAACAAAACTACTACTCTCTCCCCTTCGGGAATATGCGTATTTACTTTTTTTTTCTTCTGCTTTTTTTTGCTTAGCAAGCTTCTCAGCCTCTTATTCTCCACAGTGCAGAATTTGAAGATGCTTTGGCTACAATCTGCATTATGGTTGCACCTATGGCTCCACACATTGCATCAGAAATGTGGAAAGGTACTTTTATATACAGTTTTTATTGTTGTTGCAGGGGAAAAAATAAAAGAGAGCAAGTCTGCAAAGATACCTTTAAAATAACACGTGTCATTTATCCCTCAGTGCTGCGTTTATCTCATCACGTTCTGTCAAAGACAGAGGTTTTGTAGTGTCTTAATGCCTGTCACCTGCTCATAACTCCTAAACAAGCCTGAAAGTTGTTATCGTACCAGATCTCTCTGCTTTTAGTTTCTTTCTGTTTGCATCCATTTTTGTTTGAGAAAGAGTAGGTAGAAGAAAGGAGAAAGAAGATGAAGTCAAGAGAGGAGCAGCCTGAGGAGGGAGTTTGTATGTTGGTGTCTAACTGTCCTTTCATTTGGAAAAGAGTTTTAAAAGCTGAACAGACCTTTTTAAAAGAGTTGTTCTAAAGTCCTTGGGCTAGAAGTACTTTCTTTCAGGACTTGAAGCTAAAAGAACTGTGTCCGAGACTGTATATTATGAAGACTAGAGTATTAAATCCAAACACTATTCTGGTACTATTCCCTGGAGGCTGAGGAATGTTATGTTGTGAATTATCCTCTCAGGAGAGAGTAGGAATGACAGACAGGATATCTTTTTTTAAGTTCTGTCACAGCTGTAGACATTAAGGTCTGAATCCCAAGTGAGCTAAGTTGTGTGGTGCTGCTGAAGTTACAACTGTGAAACAGAGGGTGCGCATGGCAAGGGGTCAGCAGTTACTTCAAAGTTTTGTTGGAAGAAGTCCCAAGACATATGTGGGAGGATAGAAATATATTCCGTGTTGATACTGGTCACAGTTGTTTTGAACCTAATTTTATATTCTGCATGCTATTTAAAAAGTTTTATTTCTCACAATTGTCTTAGATCTTTGTACTTTCAAGTATAAACGGAGCAGGGCTAGTAAATGGTTTAGGTTTCTGGGCTGTACGTGACAGTACAGCACTACCAGCCCCCTAAGCCAGCTTGTTATTGAGCATGACAATAACATAGCCCAGAGTAAGGAAACAGCAAGATATTTCTGTACATTTTGAGGAAGTAGTAGAATGTTTTTTTCATTAATTATATACTGAAGTTGCCTTAATGAAATCTTGATTATTTAGAATAAAGCATGGCATCAGACAAGATCCACATGGAGAATGCTAGTTTTAATCAGTATTCTGTTACAAAATGTAGTATCGTGTTATTAAAATTATACTTAAATGAAGTAATTGCCAGGATTTGTGTTCCTTGTTGGCTGAAATGGAACCGGAGGTGGTTGGGGAGAGTTACCTGAACATACAGTGTCTTGTGAACTGTGAAATTCAAATGCCTATTAGGAATGCAGAATTGGCAGATGTATTTGATAAAATTCCAAAGATCACTAGGATGTCTTCATTAATGTAATTTGTCAAACATAAAGCTTAGTCCTGTACCATTCTGAATATCCTCTCATATTACTAAAGTGACTGGAGAGTAAGAATGCTAAGTACTTGCTGGCTCTCTCTCTGATGTAAGAATGAAAAAGAAGCATAATAAAAATTGGGACTGTGCTATCCTGTATGCCTGTTTGTATTGGAAGATCCAGTTTTGTTAGTGTGATCCAAAGATTGCACATAGTAATTCAGGACAGGTAGTATACAAAAATATTTTGTGGTGATTATTTTCCAAGGATTTTATGACAGAATATGAAAAACACATTCTGTATTAACCCAGTCATCATTACATGTCAGCAACATCAGTTTTACTGGGGGAACCTATGTACAGTTAGTTAATGTTTTATTTAGAAAAAAAAACAACTTTTGGCATTTCTGTCTTGGGATTAAGACCTCTGAGAAAATTGTCTAACTATGCTCTAGAAATAGTTTCCCCAAGTTAATCTTTTTACGATTAAAGGTTTCTGAATTTGCATTCTGGTTCCACTAAGTATCGTTCCACTAAGTATATCATCTGATATAGCCAGGTTCTTAAATTTTATTAGGTATGGCTGATTGTCCTTTTCTGTTTTAAATAATTTCAAGTTGCAGCCTTAAAAAAATAAATTTCTGAAGTTCTGCATTTAATCTTAGTGCTTCTGTTCTGCATACATTGTCAGAGTAAGTCTCTGTGTTTGTGCCTTGGCTTCACATCTAAAACGGAGGGATCGTGCTGCTTCCTCTCTTGTAAACTATTCAGGAAAAGGACTTTGTATATTATTAGCTCTATAAACAGCACATACAGCAGCAGGCATCAACTTTGGTGGAACTTTTGTCTGCTGTTGCAATGCAAATAAGAAACAACATGTAAGTAACATATTTGAAATTGAGTTTTTATGTTTCATTTGAACATATCTTGTACGTAGCCAGCCCTGATAGTTACTATTAAGCAGACAGTTTTGCAGCTGCATATGAACACTGATATGCACACTCAGAACTTCAATTTGGTATCTGAAGGATTCTGATGTAATGTTTAGGTTTAAGTATAAGATAAGATATAACATAGAATTGGTTTGACTCAAGATACAGCAATTTTTGTTTTTCTGCAACTGAAAAAATGCTATCCCATGGGATTCAGTTTCTATATAACCATCTTGTTTTCATGTACCAGGTAGAAATGAAGGGTGTGGTCTTTTTCTGATTGAAGAGTGCGCTTAAGTATCGGCAGGGAATGTTTCCAGCTCCAGTGAAGAGAAAGGCTGCTTGAACGCTGTCCCACCAGTGCCTCACCTTCCAGCAGCTGAGCAGTAGTGAGCGAATACTTTGGTGCTTGGTGTTTGCAGTGGCCCTTTCTGCTGCTCAGAGGAGGAGCTCTCTTTGCTGTCTTGGTGCATCAGCCTGGTGGTCTCAGTCAGTGTATCCACTGTTTTCTGGCTTAATAACATTAAAAACTACTTCAGTCCCTTGGTGTGGGAAGAGTTCAGCAACTGATATTTTCGCTGTTTATGAACAGTAACAGGATGAGGAAATCTGTTTCCTTCCTGAAACTTTGTATCTGAGGAATATACAGACACTATTCGAGACAATTTTTTTTGGTTTGTTTGTTTGTAGTAGTGCCATATTTTGCTGTCCAGATGAGGATATGAAACTGTTTATTGTGAGATTTTTACGAGAGATGGCACATGGAAGATAAATACTGATGATAAAGACACCTGATGATATGTTGAAATGAAATGTTAATTATTGGTATGTGTAATGGTATAAGTTGTCTTAACAATGTTTGAACTGTCATCAAAGTGGCTCTATTGCAAGAGCGCCTCTCTCTGAGTTCGAGCTTTGCTTGAGAAGAACTTTCTGAAGAAAAGAGTTGAATGGGAGCCAGTTAACATTACACATCTTCATGGAAAATCAGAATACAGAATTGTGCAAATACCAGAAGCCCTGTTCAGAATAAAAAGTATTTTTCCTCCAAGAGAATAATGCCAATTGAAGGATAATAAATTTATAGCATTGGAGTAAGGCAGATGAATATCTGAAGTTTAAAAGGGATTCCTGATTGCCATGGAAGTTGCTAAACTGGAAACGTGTTCTAGAGTTAGCTCTCATAACCCAGGCTTTTCAGAAACCCTTTCTGGTATTTTAGAACATACAAAATGAATCCCCTACACTCTATTCAGTAAATGCAAATTACACTTTTTGACCTACTTACTTGCTGACAGTAGCAGCATACGGCTTTTCTCACAGCTGTTTGGATATAGCTGTTATGAGATTGCTGTAATTTCTTTGATATCACAGACTGCTGCACATATGATTGACAGACATGTTTCTCCTGGGCTGAAAAAATGTATTTCTGATACACCACTTGCCTGAATCTGTCCAATAGGAAGATCAATTAAATAAAGTACCATAAAAAATATAACAAGAACAAAGTAATATGATAACAGTCCTATACTTGAAAGAAGTTGCCAGGCCAGTAAGATACTGATTCAGGAATGCACCTGAGCCAACTACTCTTGAGTTCAAAAACTTTATCTGCTTGTTTGCTAGTATAATGGATTTTTACTTAACACAGACTTCTGATTTGATTTTGCTGAATCCAAAGGTAGCCAACATTTTGAGAATGCACCCTCATAGTCTCCTTATACTACCCCTCTCTGATCATCTTATATCTCATTAGAAAAACCCTGGTCTTAAGCCCTTATATTGGCTCTGCTTCAGATGTCTTCATTAATTTCCTTTTATTTCACCTTAAGACTTCCTTCCTCCTGTCATCATCTCCTCTGAAACCTCTCTGTGCTGGCCCTTGTCCCTCACCAGGCCAGCCACTCCTCACTGCATGCTTTAGACATTTCTAATTTTTGCTGTTCTCTGCATAGTGAGACATCTATCAAACCGTTGCTAGAATTTTGCAGATACATTTTTCTAATGCTTTTGTACATAAGACCGGAATTGCCTTGTGGTCTTGGTATGTGATTACCTTCAACTCTTCCTCTAAAATCTCTCTTTAAAATAACAGTCTAGTTTTCCCCAGTAATGGCATCTTGGGGAAGTACTATTTTTATGAAATATTCTTGAGTCAAGTAATGCTAGTAAAAATTGCCATGAGCTTAAATATTGTTATATTTGTGCTGTCCCCACCCTGCATCTCTTTTAGAGAAGTACAATGTAGCACTATGTTTTATATCATGTTCTGAACCTGTATTGGCTAAGTGGTCAGTAAAAATCTATTCAAGCAGAGCTGACTGCAGCACCAGGGCTTTACACGGAGCACGAGGGTTGTCCTTCCTCTGTCTCTGAAGATTGCTGCACATGTAAGTACTGTGCAAAACAAGCAGAAATGCACTCAGTTGCCTTTCTGTCCATTAAAACAACACAAGCCAAAAATATAAAGCCTAATACCTCCTACTACATAACATGCCCTTCAGGTGCTCGCCAGCGCAGCAGGATAGACAGGATTTTAATGGTTTCTCAAGAAAGCTCCTTGAAAGATACATCCTTATCTTGTCAAATGCGGCTCTTGTGCAGTGTATCAGGAGCAAGTGAGAAGGCTGGATACAGGGTCCCTCGAATCCTTTTAAGTGTTCAAGCAATTCCAGCTGATGGCAATGAAGTTTCTGGTCTCAAGTCCTGGTTTTGAAAGATGAGATAAATCATGGGGGCATTTTCTGCGTTCTGGAGCTCACAAAATGTGAATGACAGGAAGCCAAACAGGCAACATAGGTAAAATCTTCATTTTGGTTTCCTGTCAAACCCTATTTTCTGAAACTAGCTCTGTTGACTTTTGCACTTTCCGTTTTTAATGTGGGTAAGCTCATGGTTCATTCTTGTAGTTAGAAAAAAGAAACTGAAAAAGATTGGCATTGTACTGTAGTCAGACTTTATCTGCTTCAGGGTATATTTGCATTTGTTTTATTAGTAGGATTGTTAGAGTTAACAGTATTCATGGAGCTTAAAAGTGATCCTGGTTTTACCTTCATAGGTAGAAACTCTTGACTTACATCAGAAAGTTTTAAAAATATTGAAGAATCCTCTTCAGTAGGAGGATGAGGAGTGGCCAGTGTGAGTGCCTTTGCCACGTGGCATGTGATGACTTGGAAAGAAGGGAGCTCATGGCTGTGTGCAAAAGCAAAAAGGAGAAGAACTTAGCAGCTGTTCTTTTAAAGTCAACGTGAAAATGAATCACCAATGTGAAGATTGTTTTCTGCTTAGTTTCCCTTTCTTTGCTCTTTCAGTGCCTGAGCCACTGTCACGAAAGAAAAACAAATGCAGTAGAAATTTGTATCTATTAAAGTGCTGAATTAATTACTTACCTAATAAGATTGTAACTCAGTTGTTGCTCTTAGGAAACATATGCACATTCTTGCTCACTGTTAGAAATACCTCCCAGCAGTCCACCGTCCTGACTCCTTCTGAATCATTAGGAAAACAGCAAGACTGTGTGTGTCATTTGTAGGAGGGCTGTGTCTCAAAAGCACCGGCAGAAATCTCGATGATTTTATTTGGGAGGAAGTTGCATTCTCTTTCTGTCTTTGTTTGATGTTATTCATTATGTTAGTCTAAGCAATCCAACTGGATAAATCCATTTATGCAGCAGGCACGGCTTGTTTGTGTGATATGTCTGTCTTTGTGCTGTGTTTTGGGCAGTTTGGGATGCCTCAGTCTGAACAGTGAATCTCATGCTAAGAGTGTTTTCTTTATGCTCTTTCTTGAGATTTCCTCAATGAGATCATTTTTCAGATGCTCTTCAGTTGTTACTTTTTGCAATTCTGGATGAAACATGTCTAAAAAGAATTCTAATCTTTATCCTCATTCATAAACTTCTACTTTTTAAAGTGAAAGTTCCCTGGCTTTGTGAAAAAACAATCACAGTAGCAGTTAAATTACTGATCACATTTTAAACCTTCTTGTTAAGGGAAATCTTTTATCTAGCCCTGCAGTTAAAGTCAATAGACACATAAGTTCCACCCAGAAGGTTTTATTTGGTTACCGAATGTGACTTCAGGGTGAATTGAATCCTCTTCTGCTGTTACTTGGACAAACTGGGAATTGATTGTCTCTGAGAGGGCAGTGTGTTTCACACAAGGAGGTCATTTATAGTTATTTTACCAGTGCTGTTAAATAAAGGATAAAGTCATTCGGAAAGCGTACGTCCCATGCGAGAGCAAACTGTGCATGTTGTAGTGTCTTTAATTTGTAGGAAATCAAATACTTCACAGAATAAGAGAAAATCTTGCAAGTAGCTTGACTTGCAAATTTAGAAACTATCCAGCAGATGGAAAAGTAATAAACAATGATGTTTTAAAAATCAGCGTTCCTATTTTAACCGAATTGTTGGTAAAACTTTTATCCAATCGGTGTTGCCATTGAAGTGAACGTGATGTTATGATTAACTTCTAAAGCTAGAGATCACTTTGTGTAGCAAATTAGCACTTTAAAACAAAAAACAGCTTCTGTGCTTCTGGCAATGTTTTGGAGTGTTAACCCTCATTTAAGTGTACCCACAATGTTCATGTTGGAGTCCTTATGTATAGTTTGAAAGAAGCATTTTCAAAGATATGCATCCTTCTGTTTATAATGTGCTGTGTGCGAATATAAACAATGTTATTTCCTCCTAAGAGGATGGTTTTTGAAGTAAACTTTATTTTGATCTTATTTGTCAAATGAATTCTAAAGATTGAATGTCGTGGTTCCACTGCAGCTAAACAGTTGACTGGTTTCATGTTGCAGGTTTGGCGCATATGCAGAATAAACTTTGTACTCATCATAACTGGGATGCTGACGTGCTGCATCAGTCCTGGCCCCAAATAGACCCAGATTACCTTCGGCCATCAGATGTCATAGAGATGTCTGTTCTGGTAAGAGTGCCTTGTTTGTTTGCAGTAGCGCTCTGTTAATGCATTAGGATGACAGAATTTCTGCTACTGTGCCAATCTCACCCCTTCTTACTGGCTCAGCAGGAGGTCCAAGGAGATGGAAGCTGCAGTGAAAATGTTGATGATTTTAAAATGGTGTCCAAACTGAAAAAAAATAGTAATTTTGGAAGGAAGATGATCTAAATACAAAACTTTCTAAGTGACTATGGATTTTGTTCCTTGGAGAGATCTGAGAGCAAAGACTGTATAGCCCAAACTATGCTCAAAATACAGTTCCCCCCAGATTTTTTACCTATCAATCCATTCTTAGTCTTGTCCTTGTATAAAAAATATAATTAGGTGAAACTTCCTGTGCTATCAGTAATACTGCAGTTGCCTAATACAACCTGTTACAAGATGACTTTAGGTGGTAGGATTTTGCCAAACTCGGTTTCCTGTCTGCCTCAGGCTGAACTTCTGGCAAAGCATATTTCCAGGAATGGGGCTGAACAAAGCAGCTAGCTTTGTTAATGTTAGAATTAGGTTCCATTTTTACTTTGAGCTTCAGCATCTTTGTGGTTTGTGGAAAGAGTTGGTGGCTCAGCAGAAGAGTTCAAATCTAACTATATCTGCCTAAACTGTAAGCCTCCCACATGTGTACATGGCATGATGCAGTTTACCATCCTGTTTCCACCATTTCTAAGTATCTAGCTCTTATCCAGCACACACTGAAGTATCATAAAGCTTAGATGGAGCACAGTAGCAGCTGACCATAAAGGGTTTGCAGGGCCTTGAACCAAGAGGGTGAGTCCAAATGTCTTAGTTCTTCAGTCAGCTGGTTCCTTGAATTTGAGTTCCTCATCCTCAGGCATTGTGATAATCTGCAGTTATGTGGCTGGATACTATTTCATATACAGGAGTCTTCCTTATTCACTGCTGTTCTCTTCCTTATTCACAAGTGGATAACTTTTGAACATACCATGCACATACATTCTAAATTTAAATACCCTTTTTGTGTGTTTTTGTCCATCCTATACATGGATGAAGTGGGACCTCTAGAAGAAATTACCTTTGGTCATGTAAACTGCATTGTTTGTATGGGAAAATACAAATGATGCTCTCCTAGCTGCTTAAGGAGAAAGGAGCAGTTTGTTTTCTTCTGGAGGACCCAGGGAAATGCAGAGCAGTCAGACTCACCTCCATCCCTGGAAAGGTGATGGAAGAGCTCATGCAGAAGCCATATCCAAGCATGTGAAGGATAAAAAGGTGATTGGGAGTAATCAGCATGGAGCAAGGGAAATTGTGCTTAACCAACATACCATGCTTCTCTGCTGGCCTGACTGGATGGGTAGATGAGGGGAGAGCAGTGGATGTTGTCTACCTTAATTGGGTGCGTGTCCCATAACATCTTCATAGGCAAGCTCGGGAAGTGTGGGCTAGATGATTGGTCAGTGAGGTGGTTTGAAAACTGGCTGAAAAGCAGAGCTCAGAGAGGGTGATCAGTGAAGCAGAGTGCAGCTGAGGATCACTAGCTAGCGGTGTCCCCCAGTCAGTATTGGATCCCACATTGTTTAACTTATCAGTGACCTGGGTGATGGGACAGATCGCACCCTGAGCACGTTTGCTGGTGTTACAAAACTGGCAAGTATGGCTGATACCCCGGAGGGCTTGCAGTCTTTCAGAGAGACAGACTTGGACAGGCTGAAGAGATGGGCAGAGGGGAACCTCATGAAGTTCAACAAAGGCAAGTGCAGGGTCCTGCAAGTGTAGCGGAGGAATAACCCCAAGCACCAGGAAAGGCTGGGGGCTGATCTGCTGGAACTCTGCAAAGAACCACCTGGTTGTCCTGGTAGACAAATCAGCAACGTGCCCTTGCAGCCCAAAAGGCCAGCGGTGTCCTGGGATACAGCAGGAGGAGTGTTGCCAGCAAGTCGAGGGAGGGGTTCCTGCCCCTCTGCTAAACTCTGGTGAGGCTGCACCTGGAGTATTGGGTGCAGTTCTGGGACGTGGAGCTTCTAGAGAGGGCCTAGCACAGAGCCGCAAGGGCGATCAGGGAACTGGAGCATCTCTCTTATGGGAAAAGGCTGAGAGCTGGGCCTGCTTAGCTTGGACAAGACTGAGAGGAGATCTGATCAATGTGTATGGATATCTGAAAGCAGACTGTAGAAAGGCTGGGGCCAGACTGTTTTCAGTGGTGCCCAGGAATAGTACAAGAGGCAATGGGCACAAACTGAAACAAAGGAAAGTCCATCTGAACATGAGGAAAAGCTTCTTTACTGTGAAGGGGACTGAGCACTGGACCAGGTTTCCCTGAGAAGTTATGAAATCTCCATCCTGGGAACTAATCCAAAGCTGTTCCTGTGCAATGTGCTCTATGTTTCCCTGCTTGAGCAGGTGAGTTGGGCTAGATAATCACCAAAAGTCCCTTCCAAACTCAACCATTCTGTCATTTTGAAGGCATAGAGTGCTCCCTCAGCACTCAGCACCAGATAAGAAGCTGGGAGGAGTAGCGGATACTCCAGAGGGCTGTGCTACCATCCAGAGGGACCTGGACAGACTAGACAACTGGGCGGTCAAAAACCTCATGAAATTCAACAAGGCCAAGTGCACG
>JAUBNY010000793.1:702285-763146 GCA_032275445.1 Crypturellus soui
TGTGGAGTCTCCTTCTCTGGAGATCTTCAAGACCTGCTTGGATGCAGTCCTGTGCCACGTGCTCTAGGTGGCCCTGCGTGTGAAGGGGGATTGGACTAGATGACCTCTAGAGGTCCCTTCCAACCTTAGGCATTCTGAGTGTGACTCTGAGATAAGAATGCCTAAAGATTTCACTAATATTTTCCTGCTGATGTTAAAACTTTCTTTTCTAAAGCAAAAAAAAAAAAAAACAGAAAACCAAATAGTCATTGTGAAAATTGTTTATTCATTCCTGGTTCACTTTCTGTCAAAGCTTCTAAGCTTAAGTCTTGTGTACATATCTTCTGTTAAGAAAAGGAGCCAGCTCTTGTGCTCAAGCAAGCATCTACTCATGGAAGAATATGACACACATAAACATCTTATTTAGACTCAAAGAAGTATGTGAATGAAAGATCAGAGTAAAATTTTAAACCAAAGACGTAGAAATAAAGTCACTGCAGTTTTGGCTGATATAATTCCTCTTAGGAACTGAAAGGAATTCTTAAAAATAGTGCCTGTGGGAGTGCCTGGCTTTCCCCTGTAGGAGTAAGGTGAAGGGAAAATACAGAGAAGCAGTAAAAAAAATCATTGTAAATGTGAATATTTCAAAGCGTTAAACCCTTGTGGACACTGTAGGGTTTTTGTGGTTGTAAAAATAAATTGCCCTCATTAAAACAGGAAGCCCTTGAAATAAGGAGGATATTGGTTTGTTGCAAAGAGTCAGTGTCTCTCTACACTGCACAGTGAAACGGAGTCTTTTGGGCCATCGCTCTATTCTTCTCAAGACATCAAACTGCCTCAGGCTGCCAGCAAACTGCCTGCTGAGACATTATGGTTTTATTTCTCTTGACATGAGATACTTCATTATTTCCTGTCTATGCTGGAGTTACATCTGTCCATTTTTAACCAAAGTACCTAAACCGAGTTACTGCATCCTTGGCTGATACAATATAACATTTATACAACAAAAACACTTAAATTCACTGGATATGTGTATGTATTTATTATTTTAGATATTATTGCAAGTTGAATATTTGTAATTTGTCTGCCCTTCAGTTACATCATACCATACATATTGTTATCACTAAAAAAAAAAAGTGACATAAATGTCATGTGAATAGTGTGACCTTTCATCTTATGGACACACTTGTGACCAGCATTCATCAGTTTTTAGGTCATGCTCACAACCCATATCTTATGACTGATGTTAAAAAATAAGCTGAATTGGTGGCATTTTTGTTGCTTTGGAATATGAGGAAGGACTAAAAATGTACAGATAATGATTTTTTTTTCCTTTTGATTTCTCAAAATCAAAAAAACACTTCTGAGTCTAACTAAAAGTTCATCTCTGCAATGTCCAGGTGCTTATTTTTCTGTCTTTGTAGTTTCATTTAATCCTTCATGGTTTCTGTAGCTTTATGATCCTTCTAGGTTCAAAGTGGTCTAGAAGGTCAAATGTTTAATCAAAAAAAGAGAAAAAAAATCAGAAAGGAAATGGACAACTTCCTTCCCAGGGAGGGAAGAACCCGAGCCTCATTTGTGTTTCCTCTTGCTGTTTGGCCCGAAGGTTGTTGAGAGACACAAGACAAATGGGACCCAGGTTTCTTGTACTGGCACTTTTCTCTGCAGCTCATGAAGGCGCCTGCTGTCTAGTGGGATATGGAGAGAGATGACGAGGGCAGAAGATATTTGTCCTGCTGGGAATCTGACCTCTCAGAAGCAAATGCAAACGGCAGCTTGTTACACGTGTTGTGCCATCAGATCAGCTGAAGCTTTTTTAAGAACAAAGTTAATACACCGGACATTGGATCAGCATGCCTAACTCATAAGGCAATCCTCCTGCAAATGCATGCTGAAATTGTGACCGATCTGTTGTCGGGCGCAGTTTGCAGGCTCTGCCCATGGTGGGGAGATCGGGCCTGGCAGAGCAGGGAGGTGCCACACGCGGCGTCGCCTCCGCTCCCTTGCCTGGAGTGTCTGGGAAGACACAGCTCCCCAGAGTCACCCGTGTGCTCTGCTGGTCCAGACCCTTTGGTGCTTGAGACTAGCAGCGAATGTGCAAGCTGTGGCATTTTCCTTCAGCCACAATCTGTCTGCAAGGCCACAGTAACCTGTATCACGGAGGGTGTCTAATGGCATCTTCTCTAACCAGGCACAGTTTTGAACTAAGAGCTGCTTACCCCAGCCGCGAGCTCATCAGCTTGCTTCATATTCTTACTAAAACCGTATCAGTTAAACCATGTCAGTTTTGATTCTACCATTTTCTTTTTTCCTATGGAGTACTACTTTGAGGTACTCTGTCAAAAGAGCATTTTTGTTAATCAGAAATAATTACTTTTAATAAAGGCTGTAAAAACAAAGATTTTTTTAAAAGAATTTGTTTTCATTAAGATACTAAAGGCAGGGCCTTTTGTGATACTGAGTTAAGGATGCATATAAGAATGGTTGAAGGCCTGCCTGCAGTATCACTGCAAATTAGTGTCAAGTCTAGTCAAAAAGCAGAAATGACTCATCCTGGCTGCATTTAAGACTTCATCTTGTTTCTCTTCATCTTCCTGTCAGAGAATTGCACAGATTATTGAAAATAAAATGTCAACCAGGAAGTGAAATGTACCACTTTTGTGGTGAGGACATTGTGTATGTGTATCATCGAGAAAATGCAGGGGGAAAGCAGGCTGCATTTTTATGTTCAAGCTGTCTGAAGCAGCATGTTACATTTAGATGATTGAAAAATATGCACCGTGGTGTCTAAAAGTGTAAAGATCTGTAGCACGTGCAGCAACCTGTTACACAAGTAACTGGTTTGAACTGGATAAAAAATAACCAACTATTTAATCTGATAAAATGTAGAGTTGATATTATTCATTAAATCTGAAACATTCTGTGATAATTAAGGGCTTTTATGTTAATTCCAGAAATGAAGGTAGGCAGTAGGGACTCTATGCTTTCCACACAGTGTCTGCTTTTATCGCATGATAAAGAAGTGATGCACTCATAAGGCTATTTTATAAACTGAGATGATTCCCAGGGGCAGCCATACTCTGTTTCACTTGCATAATTCTGCCCCAGTGATTCAAAATCAGTATGGAAGGTGCTCTGACAAGCAGCCAAACCCAGGAAAGCACCTGGGTCTCACCTATGTATTCTTTGTGGTTAGTGTTAGCTTTATGAAGCATGTTTTACTAAGAATGAAACATACAATAAGTTAACATCTATTTTTATAAAAATGGGTTGTGATGAATCTCATTCATACAAACCTTTTCAACCACAAATGGTCTTTAATTTAAAAAGTTCTTGCATTTTAATCTCTGTAGTAAATCACTTAGCTATAAAGAATGTCAAATGCAATCTAGAAATATGTGTAAATCAATATTTCCACCTGACAAACATTATGCTCACTCTCTTTATTCGGCTTGTGCAACCATCCTTTTTCAAACTTGGAAGATCACAGCACTGCGTAGTCGCATGATGCTTGCTGTGATCAGAAATAAAACTTCCTTTTGCTGCTTCTTAAAGTTTGTGTGAGTATCGTGAATCAGATTTTTATTCTTTTACAGTATAGGAGGAGAGGAGGAGAGCAGGAGGCATGGAAATTTTTATCATCTGCTTAGAAATTGGTGTGAGAGAAAAGAAAGTCTGAGTTTTTCCCCATGTGTAACAAGATTAATTAGATTCAGAAAATTAAATTGTGTAAATCAGCATAGTAACTTCTGTCTTTTCTTGTTTTCCCCTCTCTGTTTTTCAGATCAATAACAAAGCTTGTGGCAAAGTCAGTGTGCCTCAGCAAGCAGCCCACAGTTTTGAAGAAGTCCGTGAACTAGTTCTTCAAAGTGAAGTTGGAATCAGGCATCTCCAGGGACGAACCATTAAAAAGGCTTTTCTGTCTCCAAGAACTGCCCTTATCAACTTCCTTCTAGAATAATTAAGGCACTGCTGGGCTATGAAAGGGGACTGGATTCCTTCAAGATGGAACTAATTCAAAAATATGAATTAGAGTTATTTAAATATCATATATTGTGTTGTTAATAAATCGGTTTGCTGCTAAATCTTCATTTGAACATGGAGAAAAGCACAGAATTAAAACTTCTTGAAGGTAAGATGCTATTTGCCTGTATTCTCTGGGAGAAAAAAGGAAGAACAGAACTGGATGACTGTAACGGAATGTAAATTTTTACATGTTTTTAGTGTTAACCTCTGGAATACATCCTGCTGGAAGGTTGGCTAGGATGGATGCAGAGGCATAACCATGTTTCCAGGGCTAGACAAGTGTCACAGGTGCTTGCTACAGTAAATATTGGGTGAGCTGTAGTCAGTCTTAATCTTTGTTCTCTATAGCTCATATTTGGGTACCGTAGTACTAATTAACTTTTTCTGCAATAACATTTTCTTACAATTTAGCATTAATTAAAAGGCTTTGTTTAATAGTGGTTGATGGCCTCAGGCATGGCAGATAACTAGGATGGTTTGATGTATTTCTTTTACATTTTGGAGGCACGCTGAGGAAACAGTCAAATGATTTATCTGAGCCCTGCTTTAGCGAGGGTCCTCCTGACTTGCTGTCAGGTTTCTTTTGGTTTATACATGAGAGATTCAAATTCCACGAAGTGCTGACAGTTGTTTATGCAGGGTAGGGAGTGGAAATTGCTCTCTCTTCATCAGTTGTCTCAGAGAATTTCAGGGAGATTTGAGAACGAGATGAGTTGGCTCATCTCGTAATGCAGCAACAGCGAAGGCAGACAGCATATTTTTGCTTCTACTCTTAGTTCTTACTGTGCCTAGATCATAAAACGTGAATAAAAAACCTTGTTTTTCTGAGGGGTTCATTAAACAGAAATAGCAGTTTCTAAAAAGCATCCAGACTTTCAATAAAACACATAGTTGTTCTCATGCCTCATTGCAACCCTTTTATTGGTACAATACTTTGCTGTTATAACCACATGGAAATGTTTAGTGTATTTAGCAAGTGCTTGGAAGAGGTTTTCCAAAGAGACAATTACAGAGCTTATGATATGAGAATGTCCGTTCCTTAATGGCGATTCAACTGAGTAGTCCAGCAAACCGGGTGTGGACTGGAACAAGCAACTACAAGCTGGAACCCCACAATCATCCCACTGGTGTACTAATTTGAAAAGCAACCAACAAATATGTCCCACTTGAGGATCTTAAGGCTCACTTACTGTTAAGCAATACAACACCTCATTTTGTTGCCTCTATGCATTTTTGGTGTCAAAGATCCCGCCACAGAACAGAGATGCGAGATGCACTGGGCAGGACTGGTTCTGCACTTTGCAAATTCTGCAACAAAACTGCTCCGTCTCCACTTCCTTCTGGACCACACTAATGCAGCTCTCTCTTCAGCAGCCCTTTGACACACGGGTGACCAAGGAAGGGAATATTTATAGTGAAGATACGATCTTTGCAGTTTTAACACTCCACACATCCCAGTCACAAAGGAATGCATTCAGACATTTAAACACAGGCCCTTAGTTGAAGTTAAAATAATCCGAATTCCAATGTCTGCCTGACATATATGTTGTTATGAATCCATAAA
Source organism: Crypturellus soui (assembly GCA_032275445.1). Lineage (NCBI taxonomy): Eukaryota > Metazoa > Chordata > Aves > Tinamiformes > Tinamidae > Crypturellus > Crypturellus soui. The sequence goes on from JAUBNY010000793.1 coordinate 707,855, forward strand.
GCTCCCTCTCTGAAGCCTCTAAAAGGGCTATAAAAGAGACCCTTTAAAAATGCAGCACAGCACAGTCCTGTTTTTTTCCAAATAAAAGTTTAACACACACCATACAGCCATTTTAACAGAGTTTTTCTTTGGGGGGAAGGGTGCCATATTTGGCGTAAATAAAAACTCTTAGAGTTTACAAAAAGGAAGAAAGATGTTGTGCCCAGTGGCCCTATGGTGCCTTTTAACAAAAGCTGCAGTCACTATGGGCCTGAGCTGCAGACCACAGTGTTTATTGCTGTTAGCACTGAAGTATGTTTGCTCTTGCAAGATGAAGCAGTGAATTGTAGATGTCACTTTGATTCAGGCAAAAATAAAAACAAGGAGTGGACTTCTGCATACTAACAATGTGGTGATTAGCAATTGCACAAATAGTCAGGAGTCACACCAACAGATCTGCACCAAATCAAAATGGTTTTATCAGTCTGAATTCTGACCATTAGGTTTTGACTTAGAGCAGTGTCGCTGGGACTACGGCCACATTATTTTTTACAGAAACTGGGCACACCTGAAGAAGAAGCATGGATGCTGCTCAATATGTGCTCGGTCATAGCAGAACAAGAGCTGAACAGGAACGTTAGCTGTGCGCAGGAGAGCCCAGCATCAGGGCTGTCATCTGCAGTGCACATGATAAAAGAGACCTCGGCCGGCATGAGGAGGAAAGGTGGGATGAGATTTTTCCCTTCCTGAATGAACTGTCTTTCCGGTACCACAGAACTTTCCACCATTCACTAACCCCCTCTGTCCCAGGAGGCCCAAAGTCTCACTCAGCCTTTGTCTTGCAGCACTTTCTCCGTCAAGTTGGTGTCAGGTAGGGCCAAATTTATTCTGAGAAAGTCCAGAGCTGTTTTTAATGCTGGAGAGTTGCAATCCAGCATCATCTGTATAAAAATCGGCCCTGCTTTTATGTGCAGTCAGAGAGTTTAAACAGTCAAAAGCCAACACTTTCCTGGGCTTGTAACTTTTTGGTGGGTGCCTCCACCCACCAGTATTTTTGCCTTTCCGTAAGGAATCCAAATGGATAGCTGAGCTGTGGCAGATAACTGAAGTGATGATCTGAAGTACTGCTACTTTCTTGGAGCAGTGGGCTCCCAGGTGCTCTGAAAACCAGACCTTAATTAAACAGAGCTTCAATGAGCAAAGTTCTTTGCCTTGGTGAATGCTCTCAGTAATCTGAATAGCTTGCAAGAAGTGTGTAGCACAGACAGAGATCCTCGTGGCTTTCTGCAAGCCATTTCGTCAGCAATGAAAGACGCAAAATTTGTATTTGCTGCTGGGTGACATGGCCCCAATCTGTCAGGGGTATTGATCACAGAAACCTCATGAAAAATATCCTGTAAAACTGAATATCCAGCATATTTCCTTGTATGCTCATATGCCTGCACAATGCTCATCCACAGCCTGTCTTAGGCTGCCTAGTTGCTTGCTCAGGAGAGGAGCATGCAATTAGAGAAAGCTTCAATATTATCTCTGTGCAGTGCTGAGCCCAGCAGCAGCCCTGCGCCTGGCTGTGCTTCCCAGGCCGGTTGTGAGGGAGAGGCCGATAGTCATGTGCTGAACTTGTTCTTGCTACGTGTGGCTGTTTACAGGTGCCAAAATGAAGTGTGGAAAGGTCCAAGGATCTCCAAGCGATTCCACCTCCCGCTGCCCCGGGAAAGGCTCAAGCTGCTGAGTGCTGGGAGCTGCTCTCCAGCAGCTACACCGGGTGCCAGCAGCTAAACGCATGCAGTCCTAACAGCTGCACGAGATCCAGCACGGTGATCAGGAATAATAAACACAGGACAAATAACTAGGCCAGAAAAGAGAGCAATTTATTAAGGAGATGGAATGGGCACCTTGAGTTTCTTTCTGATGGAGGTTAAGAGAATTGCTATAATGTAAATTTTTTGCTACAAAAGAAAATGAATCATCTTTAAATACATACCAGTATAATTCGTATATCTGACTAATTGCTGCAAAATAGAGATACATGGGATGGCAAAGCCAAGAAGGTATTGTGAAAAATTGTAGAAGCTTTTAGAAGCAAATGCTTTTCTTAAGTACGTCTCCATCCCTGGAGATCCACGTGGCTGGATAAAATCGCGAGGGCGCAATAAAAATACGTACTTCACAATTTTCCCATGTGAAAGAGCATTTTAAAACATCTGTTGATCAGAGAGATCCTCCTAGGCCATGCGGGATGGACGCGGTCACTGCATCTGGGAAGTCCACTTGACGTCCACCAAGTTGCACTCGGTGGATGAGTAATGGCAGGATGTCAGCTGCTGCGCGGGACAGCCAGAGGCCACATGTGGCAGTGAACGCATCATGACGCTGCCTAATGTGTGTTAACACACTGAAAAGGAGGCAGAGAAAAAGAAGGGCTACCTTGCACCGCAGCCCAGCACCGCAGCTTCCCAGCCAGGGCCTCCTGTGAAGCACTGCCCTCGGCACCCTATGCAGGGCGGCCCTTGGCAGCCCACGCTGCTCGGGAGTTAATTTTGGAGGGAAGCAGCAGTGGGGCCCAGTCTCCAAGGAATGTGGAGGCCTGGGGGGCAGCATGGAGAGGAACAGCAGCTCCAGAACCAAGGGTGCTACCTCACATTACGTGTTCCCATGGAGCTTCTTGAAGGTGGGGAACAGCATGAGGCCTCCCCAGCTTAGCCAGGTCCCTTCCAGCCACCCTGAGCACCAGCCCTCTGTCCTTCGGAGCATCTGGGGCAAAACAAAAACAAAATATCAGGCATGTACAGGGCTTGCTTTGCTCCTGCTGGGGCCGTGTTCTCCGTTACCCTAAAGCCCTAAGGCCTTTTGTGCTCTCCTCCCAATGGAAAACCCTTGACTGGTGCAGATGAATTATGCATTTCCTTAAGCCCCTTTACAGAGCTGCAGGGAGCGCCTGTAATTTCCCGCTGTGATTTGCAGCTGGCACATCAGGCCGATGGGCAGGATTCCCTCCGGCAGCAACAAGCACCAGGCTCCCCCCTGCAAATACGCCTGCGTTAGAAACTGTCAACTTTGTTTACATTTTTGCACTGAGGCTTTTATTGCCTTCCTGCTAAAACCCATTGCGCACCTCAGGTATTTGCAAGCGACCTGCACAGCCCAGACTCCCACGGGAAATGAGCTGCCTGCTGTGTTTATAGCCCCGGGAGAGGGGCTACGAGGCATCAGCCCTGCGAGTGTCCTGAAGGAAACATAAGAGAAAACTTGAGGAGACTTTTAAAGGGGGCTAAGGCCAAAGCCCATTTTGCCGTCAAACCCTCGGCTGGGTCTTGGGGTCGTGTGCAAGGGTGTTGGGATGTGCTGTGGGATAGCCGGGAAATGCCTGGGATTCCTAGCGCGGAAAGGGTCGCGTTTCTTCATTCACGGCTGCTTTTTGGTCGCGTTTGTCCATTCAGGGCACTTTCCGTGGGCGCTTGGCTGCTCTCTGTGGAGGAGGAGGAGATTTCGTCGCGCGGTTGCCATGGCAGTGAGAGGAAAACATTTTCTGGCTCTTTTAATGTGCTGAAAGGGAGAGACCTTTTGATCATTTTTTACAGCATGAGGAGCAGGGACACGTTTTCGAAGGGACAGAGGTGTCAAGGCATGCTTAGGTACCTCCCTCCCGCCCCAAGATCCCCGTATGTCCAGATGGCTCGTGCCAAAGAGCTTTCCAAGGCAGAGGTTTCGCCACTCTCCCTCAGGCGGGATGCACCACGGTTGCAGTCGTGGCTCCCGTAAGCCCTTTCGAGACACGGCCTGTGCAAATTTGGGGCCACATCTCCCGGCAGCATCGCAGTGCGGCAGCAGTCACTGTGGCACAATCTCCCTGCTCCAGCACAAACTTGAGGCTAATCATCCTTTCACCCGCAGCCCAAACCTCGCAGACCCGCTAATCGCAAGCACAAAGCTTCAGAGGAATTCCAATGCCTAATATTCATTAAAACCACAGCGAACTAAAGGCTGAAATGCCTTTGAATGGCTTGGCCGCAATTCCCTTGGAAGGCATTTGTGATCCCAGTGTGTGCTCGTGCGTGCGGAGCCTGGAACACGGCCAAGGGCAGCTTTGCAGTTAAGTATCCGAAGGTCCTCGGCAGCATTTTCCATGTTGTCTGTGCATGTATTGTTCTTCACACAGCTGATTTTATCCTTTCTCATAGGAAGGAAATGTACTTTACATAGCTGGCGAGGGTCAGCAGTGTCAGAGCATAAATTCAGTGAGGAGGCTGCTTCCCCCCGAGGTGGAGAGCTCCTGCAGGTCTCCCTGTAAATCAACTTACAGATGTTACATTGCAGATAAAGAGCAATAGCAGAAAATGTATGTATGGCCCTTAAAAAAGAACGTCTGAAAAGGCAACGATCTGAGCGAAGTTACAGATTCTTCCTTGTTTTGTTTTTGAAAGCTGAAAATAGATGCTTCTATTCCAAGATATTTCTGTTCCACCGAAGCATTTGTTTCCTAGAGATCTGAAGAACATCATATTGGTACGTTTGCAGGAAAAAAAAAATAGACATTAGTTGAGCCTCTGGTACGCTGGATAGAAGCTTGCCTCTACATCCTTTGGTGAGGAGAAGGGAAGAAGGGATGAGGACAAAAAGGGAGCTCCCTTTTTGACAGCTCTTTGTCCAGCTTGTGGTGCAGATTCCCGTGATGGGTGAAGCAGCAGGATTTCTGTTTTTCTGTTCTAACCCTCATTTACCCATTCTGGTTCCTTTTTGCATTTCTCCTGACATGTACATATATGGCTTCAATGAACCTGTTGTTTGGTGCCACCTTTGCAAGCCTCAGTTTTAACATTTGGCTTGTCCCATTTTGAATGAAAGCAGCCAACTCCCACACCATGTAATACTCACGTTACTTGTTTTCAGCAGGATTACCACTAACTTCATTTCCAAAAGCACTTTGAAGCCAGTGGGGCTCCCTGGGAGCAAGAAGGGAGAAGAACCTGACGCCTCCTCTGCTTGCTTTGACTTATCAGCTCTGGGATGCGGAAACTGGCTGCTCTGCGCTCAGAGATTCCTGCATCTCACCGGGAAATGTCTCTGAGAGTCTCATCCAAGTCTTGTGTCTGTCCTCGCTTCCTGACTGCGGGTATCATGATTAGGAATTGCCCTTCTGAGCCCAACGTCGAAAAGCCAAATTCACCAAGTTCTTTTGGGAGAAGCTGCTTTGAGGATCCATGAAATTATCCTCTCTGACTCCCACTTACAGGTTATTTAAGCCTTCTTTCCCAGGTCCATCCTGAGGACTAGAGGAATTTACCATCTCAGAGTGGCTCGGATTCGATGGGCTGAGGGAGGGTGCCATGCACCAAAGGGAGCAAATCCAGGCCCACATTCCCAGTCCCTTTAAGACCCTGCTCCTGACGGGAACAAGCTGTGCCGAGAGACATCTTCTTGGTTGTGCTTGAAAATGCTCATTCACTCTGGCCAAATAAGGGAAGCAAACCAAGCACTGCTCTTTGTTCGCAGTTTCTCTACCATGAAGGGTGAGAGATGCTGCAGGTCCTCGCGCCGGCCCTCACAGCCTCCCCGTATGAGCCGCTGCCTCCACTGCTCGTGGGAAACACGGGGCGGCCTCGAGGCTCCTCTTGCCCCCGCAAGCCCTGTTTTCAGCACGTTGCCTCAGCCCTTCAGAAGGAAGTCAGTGCAGATCTTGGAACTCAGTGTAGGTTTCGGGTGCCCTCGCTGCGTTAACCTCGGGCCAGCACGCGTGGCTAGTGCTTCACAAGAACTGCTCGCGCGCGTGCCTGTGGGCTCCGCTGCACCCATGCGGTGCCCATGTGTGCGTTGCACACGCGCATGGGAGGAAAACCCTGGCAGAAGGAGTATGGCCAGAGCGCACGGTGCAGTGAAACGTCCCCTCAGCTGCCGTGGCTTGTGCGGGGTCAGATCTAGCCTCAGTTCGCACAGGCTCTTACCAAAACCAGACTGGTTCAGCTTGGGCGCAGTAACCCTGAGCTTCCCCCCTCACATGCCTCCAGGAAGAACAAGGTCCGAAAAGGTTTGATGGGCTGGCGGGGGTGCGCTGCCGTGCTCCCCGGGACACATAAAATCTCCTATCTAGGACCATGTCGTGTTTGAATCAACCTCTGCAAGGCTAAAGCTGTATCGGAGCTCAGGCGGAAGGCACGCGCCTCTGGTACGGGTCCGCAGCACCGCAACCCCTCGGTCCGCCGGACTGGAGGCTGCCGGAGCAGCCCCAATCCCGTACACAGTCCCAGCTGCTGAGAAGAGTTTCTGAGAGGGAGCTGCTAAAGCAGGGAGGGGATTTTTTATTTCTGACACTTTCTGGTCACGGCCCAATTTGTGATTATTAAAGGAACAAATTTGCACATTCCTCAACATCTGGCCCTATCTCCCGAGTCCTGAGGGAGAGGAAGAAATAAAAAAAATCTCTTGAAAACACATGTTGAGGCCCGTGCGATCAGCTCTCAATCGATTTAGTAGAGGGCACCATGGCTCTCTACCATTGTTGCCTCTCCCTGGCGTCCCACAGAGACCCACGGGGCAGCTCTCAGCAACTCGGGTGTTTTCTGCCATGTGCAACGGTGCGCCCTGCACCATCTTGGGCAGCTTGGGAGGTTTTACCATGCTTGGTCCGTATTTCAGCACACTCCGCGCGTGCCGAAATCAAGCCGGCTTAGCTGGTGATCGTGTCCCTTTGCCTTCTTAGCAAATCATGACTTATCATAACTTTAAATCGTAACTTAACTTAGCTCTTCTTAAATTCAGCCATGCTGCACGTCTATAGAGGCACCCACTGCCGCTGTGAGACAGGCGCCCTCTTTGCAGGGTGCACTGAATCTCTGTGTGTGAACACGTGCTTATTTCATAGTATGTTACCACTATCACACCTGCAAACCCACTCTGTGCCGCTCGCGGGATTGGGGACACGTGTAGCTCGCGGCTCCCCTGCTCTCAGTGCTCGTTTTGCCTCTTCCCCTCTCTCAAAACCAAACTTTTATATATATTTATATATATATATACATACACACATATACATTTATATATATATATAATATAAAGAACAACAATAAAAAGGCCCCGCCTCCCGCCGCGCGCCGCCGGCACCACCTTGCAGGGCGGCGGGGCCGCCAGCGGGCACCGCCTCCGCCAGCGCCTCCGCCTCCGGCCCCGCCGCTGCCCGGGACGGCGCGGAGCGGGGCGGTGCAGGCGGGCGCGGAGCGGAACCGGGCGCGGAGCGGAGCAGAGCAGAGCGAGGCGCCGCGCGGTGAGTGCGCCCGGCCGCGCAGCCGCTCCCGCGCGCGGCGCCACGTGCGGAGCCGGAGCCGCCGCCGCCGGCCGCGGGCAGAGGGAACTTCCCGGGAGGCCGGGAGCCCCTTCCTGCTGCCTTCCCCGCCGCGGGGAGTCTCCTCGTCCCGCCACGGGGCGCGCGATGCTGCCGCGGGCCTGAGCGCCTCGGCGGGGAGTGCCGCACACGAGGCCGCGGCGTGCGGCGCCGGCAGCCATGGATAAGTACGACGACCTGGGCCTGGAGGCCAGTAAGTTCATCGAGGACCTCAACATGTACGAGGCGTCCAAGGACGGGCTCTTCCGGGTGGACAGAGCACCCGGCAACAACCCAGAGTTCGAGGAGACCAGGCGGGTGTTTGCCACCAAAATGGCCAAAATCCACCTCCAGCAGCACCAAGAGGAGATGCTCCTGGCGACCGCGGGCTCCCTCAATGGTGGTGCTGGGTTTGGTGCCTCGCGCGCGAGCGTGCCGGGGCCCCGGGGCGGCACGCAGGACGGCCGGGGGCCGGCGGGCGGCAGCATGGCCAAGCCGCCCCTGGGCAGCCCCGCGGCTCCCCCCCACTCCTTGGCCTTCCCTGGGCAGCCCCCATCCCCAGCAGGCTACAGCTGCGGGGAGAACACCGCTGGGGGACACGGCTGCCACGGGGCCACCCCCCGGCCCTTCCCGCCCACCACCCTAGGGGGCTGCCCGGCTCCCAGGAGTCTGCCCGTGCTCCAGGGCTGGGATGGGGATCTGGATGGCTTTGCCATGCCCAGAGTGACCGCAGGGAGCTGGCGGCCCAGCGTCCATCCCGGCGAGGCACTGCCTCGGAGCCCTACCAAAGCCCACGGTGAGCCCCAGCTGCACCAGCTGGAGAGCGGCCGTTGGAGCTGGGAAAACGGGGGCGAAGCACCGCGGGGCAGCCAGGGCCCGGAGCCCAAAGCAGCAGGGCAGCGCTCATCCTCCTTCTCGCTCGCCCGGGGCCCCACGGCCCCTGCCGCTGCCTTCGAGGATGGGGCGCAAGCAGCTCTCCTGCAGCATCGCACGTCATCCTTCTCCGCCCCGTCCACGCCGCCGGCATCGAGCTTTCTGGGCCTCTCCGATGCATGCGGTCCGAGTGCCGGCGCGGATATGCCAGCCGCAGACATGAGCAGGGATGGCAGTCAGCGATGGTACCACGACAGCCCTCCATCCTTCCCTCCCGGCTCTGCTCTGGCGGCCGTGCCGCCCAGCGTTGACTACCAGCCGGTCAGCGCTTACCCCAGCGCCGCCGGCCACTTCATTGCCCATGGGCAGAACCACTGGCCCAACAGCAGTGGTGCAAGCACCGAGCACGCCCCCCCCAGCGTGGCCTCGCGCGGCCCAGCCGCTGCAGATGCTCCCAAACCACCCTTCAGAGAGGGCCTGAGTACTCTGCAGGCTGATTCCGGGCACCAGGAAAACTCCGGGGCTGCAAAAGTCAAACTGCCCTGCCAGACCCTTGTTCCACCGCCCGAGCAGGGACCGTCTGCCGCTGAACTGAAGTTGGAAGCACTCACCCAGCGGCTGGAGCAGGAGATGGATGCCCGTCCAAAGGCTGATTACTTTGGTAAGTGTAGTTGCAGAAAAGCACAATTAAAAATAGTCATGAATATGATTCATGACTTAAGTGTTGCAGGGTTCACACCTTCAGGGTTGCTTTTCTCTTGTTCTCTTGTTTGGTTGTTTCTTTTTTTCCAGTTGCTCACGTGTTTTTATTTAACTGTTACTTATCACAGGAACTGGCCCTCTTTTTCTTATGAAATATATTTTTTAGTCCAGCTACTTAAACGTGGGGAGGAAGGAGCTGAAGACAGGCTGGAACAGGCGGTATCTTTGAAGTCCCAGCCGTTACTGCGTGGGGGACGCTGAACTTTCCTTAATAGTGATTCTCAGTCTCGGTTTGCTGCGTGACCGTGTTCGAATGGCAAGGTGGCTGCCCAGGCTGCTGAAGGAGTGGGTGGTGTGGAGCTCCAGCTGAGGCGCTGCAGCCTGGAGGGCACAGCTGGACTCGGGGGAGGCCGCGGCGGAAGCTCTTATGGCTCCACGGACGCCGTCACGGCTGGACGCGTGGCCCACGTGCAGCGGCGGTAACGAGGGCTGTGAGCTGAACTGAAACCGAGTGGGGTCCGAGGGTCTGGCCACATGCAGGCTGTGAATTTTCTTGAAAAGATATTTACAGAGGACACTAAAGGTGCTTGTTTTTATCAAGATGTTGGAGATTTTCTCCTCCCCCCCTTTCCAAAGTCAGGTCCCATCAACTCTGAGTGGGGAAGTGGATCCTGAGTACTTCTGAGAGACAGGCGGTAGGTGCTCTTCGTCCCGAATCTGAGATCCCCAAGTAATCCAGAGCACCAACAGATGTTACATCGGTATTTTGTGATGAAAAGAGCCTGCTTAGGCAGGAGGACTTCTGAATGAGGAAATTAAATGCCCTACTGGCTTAAACTGATTTAGTATCACAGAATGGCAGAAAGTCGATGGCAAACGGGCTGTTTTCCTTCCCTGTCTCTCGTAGGCCCTTTGTGGTGTAACAGCAGAGGCTGCTCAGCCAGTCAGTGTCCTGCAAACAGGAATCCTGGTGCTGCTTTTGCTAGAAAGGATGAGAATTCCACTGTGTGTTTAATTGGTAGCTGGAGCAGGTCTGTACTTTTTCCTCGTGATTTTTAGGTCTCTGGTCACAAAAGTGGAAGGAGAAATAGGATAAATTCTTCAGAGAAGCAGTTTACATCTGAGGCTGCGCAGGACCCGCTGCCTGTAGGCCGTTTGCTTCCTGTCCGAGGTGGTTGCTAAGTAGGGCAGCCATGGTCACTGACCTGAGGAACGGGGCTGCTGCCTTCAGCTTCATACTGTGCTCAGCTAACGTAGCTGAAGGGACCATTGGGTGCTCACAAAATCCTTAGTGAAAGGTGTTCCCTACTGCCTCTGTAGTGCTGATATTCTCCTGCTTTGTGGTGGTTTTGCTGTGATATTTAGCTTCCCATTTAAGACTGAATTTAACCATGTAGCAGGGCAGATATAGTCAGTCTTACTGCAGCACAGTGACTGCAAAGTTGCTTTATTTGGGTCATTTCAGTGTGGGAATGTGTTTTGATACTTTGTGTACCAAGCAGGGAGCACGTGGCTTGCATGAGAACCTCCCCCCAAGAGATGCTAAACTCTTTTGAAAAGGGGCTGATTAGGAACATTAGTTTGGGGCAATAATGGTCAAAATCTGAATATTTTGCTGTAGGCAGCTGCCTTCTCCCCTGGATAGGTCCCTATAACCCCACTTCAGTCCTTAGCAAAAAGTGTACAGGGGAACGAAGTGAAAAAGCAGACGGGATGTGTTGGGTGGTTGAATTATTTTTACATTTTTGTCACAAAATAAGTGGTAGAGACAGGGAGATGCTTTCATCTGTAGTGAGTGGTAGTAGTAATTCTGGCAACATGGATATTCTTGCTGCTTAGCCCCCTGCGTTACCTGGATCCAAAATCTGGGGAGGGAGAAGAAATGGAGTCTGCCTACTTCCTCATAAGATCTTTTGGAATATTTGTGGCAGGAGGTTTTGTTTTATACCTGTGTGTGGATAGTGCAACAGCAGTGTATGGGAAAGGAGGAGAGTGAAGAGGGAGAGGGGAAAATGAAAAAAATGCAGTCATGAGAAAGAAAGAAATAACAGTTTGGTCGAGTCTGAGCTCTATGGAAGACTCAACAGACATGCTGTGGATGACTAAGGAAAAAGAAAGGAATAGTACGGAGTTATTTTAATTCTGTGCCCCTCCTGCCTTTTATTTTCTTTTTTTTTCCCCACTGTTGCTGCAGTTTACTTCTGGAGGAAGGACCAGGTTGGTCTTTTGTATCTATGTTTGCCAAGCTCTACCTTCAAGGTACTAAACTGCAAAAAATGGAAATAAATATCTTGATCTGACAGCATTTTTTGTAGACATTCCTTCCAGATCTCTGTCAGCTCGAGTGCAACAACTTGGTAGTGCATCAGAGCCAGGAAGTGAAACTAGTGACCAAACTGCTTTATCTAAAATATTTTCTGCTTTCCTAATCTTGGGTGCTACTCTTGTGACAAATAGATGTTTTTAAAGATTATTAGTGAGGCCTAGTCTTTCATTTCACCTCTCTTTGGACTAGATATTAATGCTAATGAACAGTTTTGACTCCAGTAAAGGAGTCTTTTTATTTATTTATTTTTTAAAACTTCACTACATGAAAATAAATGTTTGTAAATGAAAACCTAAAATGGCACAAATCAGGGACTAAACATAACGTAGGTAGGATGCTCTGTTAAAGAGTGGCAGACAGTCTGGCTATCTGTCAGCACAAGCTTTCTGCTCAGAGTGTGTATGGTAAGTGAAGGAAAAGAAGCAGCCAAAGCCAAGAATTTTCATTTTTTTTTTTAATAGCAGCATATGTGTGAGTAATATGGGATAAATCAAACCTGCGTGTGTCTCTAAAGGAATCTGGGTTCTCCGAGGCCATTTTTGAAGTGCTTTATGTGATTTATGTGGGCTGTTGGAGGTGGACATAGAGAGCCTCAGGTGCTACAGGGATTTTAAGCCTGGGGAGGGAAGTTCCTAAATTGCTCGCTTAAGAGGCATGTTTGCAACGTGGCAGAAAAGGGCCTCAAATCCCTGAGAGGTGCCTCTGGAAACCAGCTTTGCTTGTATTCAAGTTTTTGATGTACAGTTTCCAGGGAACATCCAGGAATGAGGTGTCTGAATCCCACTGATTTTCCATGGTTGCCTGAATTCCTTACGTTCCTTTGGATGTACCAGCCTTAATTTCCATGCGGCAAATGGCAAGATTAATTAAATAGGAGTGTCAGGGGGAGCTGTCAGCCCTCCACCAGCATCATCAGTGCAATCCAAACGTTTGGGGAAGTGGTGCTATCCTGAGGATTTTCACAGGACTAGTTTCCAGGTGAGAACTGAGCAGATGCCCAACTAAATCAAGTGTCAGCCTGGGCTGCAAAGAAGTAACCTCATGTGGAAGGCCTGGCAGCAGGCCTGGCTGCGAGGCAGTCGGGGTTACAGAAACGTTGCCATGTGCTTTTGTAGAACTGAGTACCCCTGTGGCACGATACAGTTCCTCAAATTGCATGTGCAGGTTGAAAATTTTACAGGTGCAACATGTAGAATCACGTTTTTACTACTACTCTTTTCATACAGACAGATGGAAATCCCACTGTGATAAAGACTGACTGTGCTGTTACCAGGAGCCTTTTAAAAGAATTTTCTTAAACGTGTTTCTTGTTATAAGTATTTGCTAGGTGTTAAGTTTTGGCTTCTTTCCCTTATACTTAGAGCTGATAAGCTGCAGGTATTTTAGGAGAGCCCCGGGCATCTTGTTTTGCAGCTGAAGGCCAGGGTGCTTCCTAGCTGTCCAAGAAGATCTCAGAAAGTTTGCAGATTGCTTTCCCCTTCACAGGAGCAGGAGTGCAGGTGGATCACTGAAGCTCAGGGAGCAGAACTGCAGGTGATTACTGAGCCCCGTGGGGCTTCCTCACACATGTCATTGAGTTTTATTGGCTCCAAGGCTGGGGGCACCTTTGCAAGGCCTGTGCATAGGGAAGCAAACCTGTTACCACTGCTGAAGCAGCAGTCGATTACCTCTGCGGCTGTCCATGTTTGCAAACTTTTCAAACCGTATTGATAGCCAGGCACCAGCAAATATTTTCAGGACTGCAGAACAGAGATTTTTCTGGTAGAAATTAGAGTTTTTTCTGAGGTTTGTCCTCTAACGGCATCTTCTCCATTGGGAGCAAATGAGCACATTGCTCTGTGCCTGTTGTTTGGAGAAGGAAGGCACTGGAAGGAGCCCTGTGCACAGTGGAGAGGAGGGAGGCAGCAAGGGAAGTCACGGTATGGTGGGGATGCTGAGAGGGGCGCAGTGTATGGGCTGCTGCGTGTGCACAGAATGCACAGCTTATCTCACTGCGAGGAAGTAACCAAGTAAATATTTGCCTGGGATATGACTCTAAGATTAAAGGACTCTAGGCTTCTCTTCCCCTCAGGGCTCCTGGAAGCTCAGCCGGATTTGCAAGTTAAGAAAAAATCCACTCTAAAGGGAGAGAAGAAGAAAGGAGTGCAGGCAGAGGATCAATAGGTCCTTCATGCAGAACAGTTTTACAGGGGAAACTGAAAATAATAAGGAACCCGACTCATTTTGTGGTGGAGTTAACATAATCACTTTTATCATTATAAGGCACTTAAAGTGCCACTGACGTGAGCCTGATGGCATTTTGCACTTCACTGGCACTGTGTACATGACTGTCTGCAAGGCAGCAAAGTTGAGGGGTCAAGCATGTTTCACATGAAAAAAACAGTACAGAAAAAAATGCACATATTGACTCTTAATTCTTTGGGCAGAGTTGTTTTGGGCACATCTGTGCTGTGACTGAGGCATGATGTGGAGTTGATAGGAATGATGAGATTGAGTGATGAATGCGAATCAGACTGCCTTGTTTTCCAGGCACTCGATGCTCTACCAGGTATCCAGATCTTCTTGAAATCAACTTTTTGGAAGTGTGATTGCATGGTAATGGACAACAGCTCACTGAGGTGAGCAGTATGTAGGATGGCCATGTCCCTGCTACACTGAATTTAGAGTTTGATGTGGAATTGTGCTTTTCTAAGGCAAGGAGATTGCATGAGGTTTTAGGGAAGGTCTCAAATAAAACTAAAGTAACTAGGCATCACATTAGATATGACATGATTAAATTGTTCTAAGCAGGCAGTCTTCTTGAGGCCTTGATTCTTATGAAATAGGTGGGTCTTGAAGAGTAGCTTCATGTGTCTTCCTTGTCAGAGCATGAAATAGAAACAAGGCAAGAAGAGAGCTGGGTTGGAGCCCAGAGGCAGCAGGGTGTACGTCTAGATAAGCTGCGTGTGTGTCTGGGCAGGTAGGGAAGGTGATACTCGAGGTATTTACATCCAAAAACTGCGGGGGTTTCTTCCACGCGCAACTGGGTGTTCTACAGAGTAATCCAGTCTCAAGTATGGAGGGGTCAAAACCTTTCAAAATGATAAAGTTACTGCTGAAGGAGGATCAAACTGATTAGAGGAATGTGTGCCTTTCTTGGAGCAAGTAAAAGAAGGATTTATTCTTCTAAGGGCCAGTTATGAGTTAGCTGTGTACGCAGACACGTACCTCTAGAACCTACCCTTCATCTGCCAGTGCGTCCCCTTCACTTGAGGATTGGATTGAGGTAACAAGGAAATCTGGTCTGTCATTGACATGGGAGTATTCATACTATCACGTTTGCTCCTCTGAGCTTCAGTGGTGGTCTTAGGAAAGCACGCCAGGAGCACATGTAGAAAGGTTTGGCTGTTTTGGACTCTGCTAAGCAGAGGGAAATTAAGAAACTTTGCTCTTGGTTTGTAAACAGATGATATTTGGTGTGTGGAATGAAATCCTACCAGCTAGTCCTAGAAAACACTGCTGTTCAGCATCGAAATCCTAGCAAGTGGGGTACAGTAAGAAAATAGCCCCTTCCAGAGAGTGTGAAATACAACACTTAGAGGAAAACATGTCTTTCAAGCCTTTGAATCCGTGGTAAATAGAAATGCTGTTTCCGGGGGCAGGGTTTTTTGGGCTTTGCAGTGCTGAAATCCAGGGTGACGAGAGCTGGGACACGGCTTCCAAGGCACGTTCCCAGGTCCAGCTGTGCCCCAAAGCTCCTATTGTTCAGGCACTGGGATGTGAGTTGGGCAGTTGCTCTCCACATGATGCCACATGATTCTAGATGAACAGAGATTCCTTTGTTGTGCAGGGCCGAGCTGCCCAACCAGCAGAAATGGATCTGAAATCAGCAGTTTACGTCCCTTCCCTTTCCCAAATCTGGCTGCTGTTCTGACAGTGCAGAGTGTGCATTTCCCCACGCCGCACACGGGCCATTCTGCAGGCTTGTCAGCACGTTGACAAAAGAGAAACCTTTCGTTTCTGCCCACGTTGTAGCCTGTGGTGTGTTGTTAGAGGCCTCGTATTGGCTCAAATGGGCCCTCGCATAAGCGTGCAAGTCGTGTCGTGTGGCACAGCAAGCAGCTGCCACTGGCTATGGCGCCCGTATGCAGAGCTCACCCGCTGCAAGCCAAGCAGAGAAGTTTTTACTAAAACTTACCCTATGCCAAGAAAATTACCCAGAGCCGTTGACTAGCATCAGTGTCACGTACAGCTGTATTGATGCCAGTGACATTTTAACTCCAGGCTTTGGCTAGGAGAAGGTGAGCTCGGCACCACTTCAGAAAACAGCAGTTTGAGTTGACACGGAGCAGGGCATAACTGCAGTGTGGGAGAGGATCGAGGCTGGATGTTGCGTTTGCTGGGCTGCCTTTGATCAGGCTGGCGTGGCACGTGGGCTGCTGAGCTCAGCAGCCGCTGGGCGTCTGCAGCAGGTATTTCTTTTTCCGTGCGTAGCCTAAGCTGGAAGAACAGGATCATTGTGGCAGCAGAGAGTGAGCGAGCCGCAAAAAAAAAAGGAAGGAAAAAATCAATAAAATCACCTTTTTCTGGCTTTCAGGGTACAGTGGGTCAGAGTCAAAGATGAAAGTTCAAGTATGTTGCTAGGAATACTGTGGAACATTGAAATCAGAAGAAGAAAGACTTTCTAGAATAATGCCATTTTTACTAGTGAAGTTTAATTGACTTTTAAATAAGATTTAGCAGATATAAGAAAAAAAATATAACAAACTGTAACACATACTTTGCCTGACTCTGCTTTTCATTTGTCAGTCTGTCATTTATAACCTTGCCATAAGACATTTTTAAATATTTATAGTGTGGTTGGTTAGTACATTGTGAAGTATTTTAATGTACTGCATCTTTACAGACAACATCTATTTATTTTAAAAGCCTTTTCATTTTATGCCTTTTTCTATTTTCCCTGTTTTAGGGGCTGAAATATTTAAAGGAATAGCTAGCAAGATTAAACAGGAGATGGAATAGGGCATATCCTGTGAGATAAAGGGAGGGAGAAGGAAGGATGGAGCAGGAGAGGGGTCTGTTTGGAGGTTGAGGAAGGGAGGATTGTGGCTCAGGGAGCTCCTACAGCATCTGTCAGGAATAGCTCCTTGGGGGAAACACATGGATGCTCTGAGGCCCGAATGAAGGCCTATCCCGGGATAGACAGAGGTGATTTCTGTTCTCCGTGTGGTTCCCACTGCAGTGTTTTTCAAGGCTTTCGACGCGGGTTCGCAGGGGATGTGCCGGTGTTGCGGTGCAGGGGGAAGGCGCGCGGGCTTTGGCGGCACCGCCTCCCGCTTCCCAGGTCCTGTTGCTGCTCACACGGGTCCAGTGTTGTCGCCAGGCCAGGTGCTTTCTGGAAAGGAGGAAATAGGAACACGCTGGTGATTTTCTGGAGCAGCCGCTTGTTGGCATGAGGAAGGGAAAAATGTAGGCACTTTCAGTGCAATAAATATATAGTTTCTGTGGAAAACCTTGGGATTGCCATGGAAAGAAGATTTCTAAGCAGCAAAGCCTGCAGATTTGCTGCTCTCAGAACTTTCCACTGTGCTTTGTTGCAGCCGATAGGCAATTTTACGAGTCAGCCTTTAGTTTCTGTGGCAGATGATTGCACAACATACTGTGCTGGAGCAGATGTACACATTCGTGGGAGAACACAGCCGTTTGAAAAGTCAGATTTTCTTATCTTTTCTTTTTGAAATGCCTGTGTATCTTTAATGCTTGAATGCATTTGGATGTATCTTCAGCTGTTTGTTTCAATAACTGAGCTAAATCTGCTTGATCTGGGAAGGAGCAGCTAGTTTTGAGAAGTTTGTGCCAATCTGTGCGTTGGGGTGGGCTCACAGCCAAGCTTGGATGTCAGTTCTGCTCTGTCTGGGATGAAATAGATGGCTGCTCATTTCTTTCCAGCCTTCCCTTCAGGTTTTTGTCTGTTTTGGCGCTGTCTCTGCGCACAGCAGAGCTTGGAGCCACATCCGTGGCAGTGATCAGTGTCCTGGGTGAGCTGCACAGAAGAAGGGCATGTCTTTGCCGGGAAAATGGGGAGTCTGCTTTTCAGCAGCCCTGTGCTACCAAAAATGGGTGCTGAGCTTTTGTTGTGGTAACGTGAAGACTGTCACAGGTATCAGCAACAGGAGGAGCTTGTTCTCAAGCCTGGGCTGGCAGCATGTTTCTCCGTTGGGAATTACTTTCCAATGCTGTTTGAAGTACGTTGCTTTTTTCCTAGCATGGACCAGACCTTTCTGATGACTCTGGAGCTTGCGGTACCCCGAAAGCAGGGAAATATTGTTAACCACAGCATGACTAAGGCTCTTTGTTTGTATCAGGCTCCCATCTGTGCTGGGTCAGTACCAGAAAGATGTGATTTACGATCCCAGTGCACCAAGTAGTCAGAGTAAAGCAGTCTGAGCAGCGGAGGAAGGAGAGATCAGGAGGTGAAGGGACATCCAAAAGCTCCCTGTGGAACAGCAAGAGGAGACACTCTTTGTCTTTTCTCTTCTCATGCTGCCCATCTTTGGTAAAATGGAGACAGCTGAAGTAAACGCGGATTAAAGCAAGTGCCAGTGGGCAATTTAGAGACAGCTAGGGGCTGATTCTGTTTTAGAAATTGGTCTGTCCCAACCACATGGTGAGGCCTGAGGTAAATCAACTGGCTTGCTCTGTCCTTTCACTTGGCCAGGGACTGGCTCTGCCCGGCCGCAGCGGGGTAGTTTCTGCAGCCCCCTCTGCCCCTCCTGCCGTACTTTGTGTGCTGCAGTGCTGCAGAAGAGCTCGGCTGCCACGGTGCCCTCCTCGCCGGGATGTCTCCGGGCGCTGCACAGCGCCGCTCTGGGACACAGTGCTTCTCGGGTAGCGCTGCCAGCCCGCAGGCTGCTCTGCCCTTCCCTCACAGCGTGACGGGCCAGGCTGCCTCCTGCGTGCTGCACTGCAGTCATTCTTCCAGTGTTGTTTCTTTCTTCCTTAACACAAGGGGTTTTCAGGGAAGCAAAATAGGGTCGTATAACCCAAGTCTGGCCTCTAGTCATTAAACGTGGTCCTGTAGGTGCAGAGGGGCATAATAACCCCGCTGTACATTTTTTTCTTGTAACCTGTTAAGCAGTGCCTGTTTTATTTCTTGAGGGATAAGGCCAGATCCAGTCACCAGTTTGGGCTTGGCCCCAAACGAATCTGTTTTGCACATCTCTATTTGCCTTAAACCTCAGTTAACCATCCTGCTACCACCACGCTGACCCTGTCCCTCTGCTCATGCCAGGCCTCTGCCCTGCTGTGTTTCACTGATAGTCCCATGCTTGGGCAGCCCGAGAGGCTGCTTGGCGAGGAGCAAATGAGGCTTCCCACGTTCATGTTGTGTTTCCCAGGCATTGGGTGGCTGCTGTAGCTTGGAGACGGGTTTGGCATTCCGTCTGTCAGAGACGAGCTGCAGGTGGGTTGTGAATCCAAAGTTGATCCATATGGGGCTCTCCTGGCCCTCCTTCATCCCATGGGCTGCCTGAGAAGCAGATCCATGCTAGCTGCTGCCAGCAAATAGGCGCTCTTAAACTGCTTTGTTTCTTTTGTTATCCTTGGAGGAGCTATAAGAACATTGGGGAGACACATTGTCTGTAGGTGGCATTTGTGTTAGAGCTCTCTTGCCCAATATGATTGGGAGGGAGAAGAGAGGCAGATTTTCACATAGTCAGTCCCATTCTAGTTGAGTAAGAAATCTGTAGAGGCTTGAAGCCATCAACAGAAGGGTCAGGAGTTTGAAATATGAAAAGATTTAAAGGGACTAAGTTAAGAATGGAACTTTCCTGTTGTTGGTTACCACCAACAAGCTGATATTGTCCATTAAGTAAGAGAAAACATTTGTCAGTGAAAAGCCCTGAACACCATTTACTACTGTCCAGCCTTCTGGAAGGATCATCAACATTTTTCTGAATGTGTATGAAAGTTTTGGAAATGGATGGGACAAGAAAGAGGATGTAATTGTAGCCAAATAGGGCTCTGAGCCTGTTGTGCTAGTCGCTTTGTTTGCTGCGAAGGTTTGCTGCTAGCAGCAGTTCCCAGGGTGAGTAACGCTGCTGTCACCTACATCTTGTGGTTGCAGTGGGTGGTCGGGTCCTAAGTTGGGTGTGAGCTGTAGGCATGATTACTCACCTCTTCCCGCTCACCTCCTCATCCGCGTGAGCCATGCTGCTAAATCCCCCTGACTTCCCTTGTCTCTTCCAGGAACCTGCGTGAAGTGCAGCAAAGGAGTGTATGGAGCCAGCCAGGCTTGCCAGGCCATGGGCAACCTCTACCACGATGCCTGCTTCACCTGTGGAGCCTGCAGTAAGTGCTGCCTTGCCCACGTGGCCTCCACTGCCATGTTTCGGTAGAGCTCTGTGACAATCCTTGTGGATCAACGTTTTGTATGTCTTAAAAAAATGAAAAAAAAAAAAAAAGAAGGATGTGGTTATCCAGTTATCTGGCAGATGGAGTTTGTTTCAGCTGTGTGCCTTTGTGGTGGTGTTCACTGTTTGTTTTTGAATAGATTCTTGAAAGCATTTAGAAAAGATGCTTTGGATTATGCCTGCCTTCAGCTTTCTGCTATGAGGGACAGCTATTTTCATTCTTTTCTGTGGCAGTGTAGCCACATTTCCTTATTTATGAGAGTATTTTTTTAAAGTGGCAGTAAATATGCTTTAACTGGCGTTTAGTTTTTGTTATTTGGCCAGGTAGACTTCAAAACCCTTGCAACCTGCGAATCCAAAAGAGAGATACCACTGAGAACCCCTTCCTCTTTGGTGTGAGCTTGCCAGAGGTGTGCAGGAGCAGTTCTGTGAAAGCAAGATGCACTCTTTTGAAAGGGGAGGCAGTTTTCCTCTCACTTTCCTTAATTCTGTCTCAGCTGAGTCACTGTGGGGTGGCAGCCAGCTCGGCTAGTTTAACCTAAAAAGCTGCTGCCTAATTTAGTGTCTGAGAGTCCTGTCAGAGAGTGGTTCATCAGCCTGCTTCAGGCATCAGTTTCAGGATGTGGATCTCTCTCTGCAAAGGGTGCCAGGATAGGCAGTTCAGACTAAGAGTCTGTTTCCTAGCTGGTGTGGGTGAGCTTGGTCCTGCTGCATGTCTACAGCATGAACATGTGCTGGGTGCTGCTCTGCGCACAGTGTGCGGTGCAGAGACACAGGTCTGACCTGGGTGTCTCTAACATCCGCTTGGGACAAGCTGCCTGTCAAAATGTATTGGGCGCTGAAGTGACTGACCTGGGTGCCTGCGGGGTGCCAGAAATGAGGGCCTAGTGAAAGGGGAGAATGAGAGCAGTTTTATCTGTAGACGTGGCTCAGGTGTTACCCATCTTCCTCACCTTGCTGCCCCCAAAACTATGGTTTTTTGTCACTGTGTGTTTATTTTCTTTGATTTTTACTAGCTATATTTACTTTGTGCTTCTGAGGGGCTTCCTGCCAAAGCACTTACTAGCGCACTAAGTTACCTGAGCCATGTTACACACCTGGCTTTTTGTTGTGTGAGCTGTACAGACAGAGAAACGAAGCCACGGGGAGACCAGCAGTGTGACTCGGTGTTTGCTTTGAGATGGGTGCTGTGCTGATACTCTGAGAAGGGGAGCAGGGATGGCTCTGCAAGACCTGCCTGCAAAGCCTGCGAAAGAGCTGAGCGAGCCTGGCGCAGCACCATGCCACTTCCCATACCCAAGGTGTTGTGTGAAGCTCGCCCAAGGGCAGAGCCTGCCCCAGCATATGAATTCTCCTCAGTGGCTTTTCAAGAGGGCCTGTGATGGAGCCAGAGTGAGCACCCGTGTCTCCTGATGCCAGTCCTGGCTGTGCTGCTAACACAGAGGTTTTTGTCTTCTGTTACGCCAACTCTGGAGCTTGTGGCATGCTTTTAGAAATGCAGCTTTATATCTGGCAGCAGTAAAAATACTAATAATCCATCTGTTTATTTGTACATAACAGTTTGGCTTTCCAAGATGAACTCTTTCTTTCTGTGTGATACGTAAAATTGTAAACTCATCAGGACTGCAAGGGAACGTGTTTTATTTGGAGCTGTAAGTGGGAACAAATATAGAAAGGTGCATGTGCTATTTAATCATAGCTGAACCTTGAACTCTGCTTGTTTCCCAGCTGCCCAACAATGAGTGCCTTCCCTCACCTATGTTTTCAGAAGGGCCTTTCCCTGTCATCTGACTGAAGAAAGGGGTGTTTGCAGATGACAGCAATTTCCTAGAGGCCCAGAAGTCATCAGCTTGCTATTTTGTCTCGCCCAAGTTAACGTGAGCTCTTTTCCCGCAGAGAGAATTTGTGGCTCCATCCCAGGGCTTGGCTGCAGGGACTTTTTACCCTTTGCATTCGGGAAGTCTCCAGACTGCCCTTCCCCACAAGCCTCCTGTTAAAAATAATTCAACTGCCAGTTCGAGCTGTCTTAGATTTCCAAAATTACTACTGTGCAATTGGTGCTATTTTACATGTAGTGAGAATACTATATATGTATATAATGCCCCCTCTGTGTATTTATATAGGCAAGTTGTCTGCTGTGGGGGAATGGACAGAAATCTTATTTTTCCTCAGTTCCCTCGAACACTGTATTGGAAAACACATCTTAACTGCTGTCAGAAAACCAGAGGGAAGCAGATTTCCGGGAATGCCCTTGTTTGCAGTGAGAGGTGCAGCGGTGCTGGGTCTTGTGGCTGTAGCCAGTCGCTTGGGCACACACGTGTGCACGCAGCTCCGCTGCTGGGAGCGAGACCTGGTGACATACCGTGTGTGGAAGGGGGATCGTTCTGTCCCTTTACCTAGGCTTGGGCTTGGGCAGAGCCCTGCTGGGGGATGTGGAGTTTTGTTTTCCCTTGTGCTCTTCGCAGGGCGCCCCTTCAATGGCTCGTGCTGAGGATACCTTCCAGGAGTTGTTTGTCTCTTTGCTTTGCAACCCCATCGCTGGCAAGTGAACAAGAACAAGAAGGGCCATCTGATGCAGGCCGAGGAAGTGACTTCTCCCCTTCGCTCTCCCATCCCGCAAGTGGCTGGGGAAGAGCAGCGGACGCGCACCTCACACGGGGCACATTTCTGCAGGCGCCACTGCATCCTCCTCCCGGCCTCGCTGCCACTGCAGTCCAACCGTGTTCGTACTCTTAGTGACCTGCTGGTTGGATGGAGACCAGCTTTCTAGCATCTCCTGTGAATCGTTCTTAATTATATTAGAATCGAGAAAAACACTTGGCGCGGATGACAGCAGGTGTTCCAGCTGCGTTTCAGCCTGTGGTAGAAGCTCCGTGTTGGTCTGTTTCTCCTGTGGGTGACATTCCGAGGCGACACTCCCAGTGAGTTCCAGAGAGGCTGACTCCAACGCGCTGCGCACAGGAAACGCTCTGCACGCCTGGAGGCAAATCTCAGGCCTTGGCTCACAGGGGTATAGTTGAGAGCACAGTTCGGCTTTATTAGTGTTAATTGCGATCTGCTCGTGTTCCCCATGCAGCAAGGGGTGCAGGGTGTGCATGTTTGCATTCCTGCCTGGCGGAGTTCGCCTCGTGGTTCCACTCGCCCTGTTTGCACAGGCGCAGCCCAGGTGCCTTTCTGGTTAAACAGGCTGCGTTTCAGCTGCCCGACTGGTGCCTGGGGTGGCATGAACTGTCGAACTGTTCTACCCTGAGGTGGTGGAGGAGAGCTGAGGAGGTGTCCCCCACCAATATGGATTTAGGCTATTTCTCTCTGTCAGGACACCGGCTGCGATGCAGGTGAGGCGCACACAGGTCTTGCCTCAGCACAGGGAGCCTGTGCCTTTCTGCAGCCCCTTTGGGATCCCTGCCGTGATACCGCTGGGGTAAATGCTAGGAGGCCTCTTACTGCCAGGGAAACAAATATTTGCCTGGACAGTATTGTCTGCCTCGCTGCAAAGCATGCCTTGAGCAGCCTATGTGGGGATTCTGGTTTCTAGCTGAAAAGTGAGTAGTTATAGGCTGTGTTTTTAAGGTCAAGAGGAGTTCAGCTTGGACACCATCCAGTACAAACTGTCTCTGAGAAGTCAAGTTTGCTCGTGATTTCAATCCTAAAATTTCTGTGTTTGTGGAACAAACACTGAATATCTGCACTCCAATAAATAAAATATACAAAATTACCTATTAAGGTAAAGCATATTGTCCTCCAGATATTTTTATCTGCTGTCTTGCCCTCTCCATTTTTGTAAGGATTTCTAATTTTGTTTGTGGTTGGATTTGCGTCCAAATGCTGCTTTGCTTTCCCAGATGCAGCAAGCTGAGAGAGTCTGCCGAGATGTTGTGGGGAAGTGATACCTTTCAGAGCTGAATACTGTCTGTTTTCTGATATACAAATGTTTAGAGATAAATGATAGACGAGAGCAATTTGTTGTGTAGAATTATGGGTACGCTAGAGGCTTGAGTTTTCAGGAAAAAGAATTTGCTGTTCTATCTGAGCCACGGGTAGGCAATGGAGAAAATTTGGCATAGAGGTCAAAACAACAGATTTAGAATGATTACTCTGGCATAAATACCTCATTTATCTTCTTGTTTGTTACAAAACAGACATACAAACAGGGTAACTTTCTGTAGAGGACAAGAGGGGGAAAAAGAAACTTTAGGTTGTTTATGCCATTTTAGTAAGAATATCTGTCTTAAGGCTGTGAAAGTTGAAAAAAGAACCCCAAAAAACTCACAGCTTTTCCTGAAAACTCAAGGTATCTGCTTCTTCCTTTTTATTATTATTTTTGTTTTGTTTTTCTTTGCAGTTTGCTGGACAAACATTTTTAGTTAACAAATGATTTGTTACACATTAACCTTTTAGGTTGCTGTGAAATCCCAAGTACTCTCATTTATCTGAAAAATAATCAGATCAAATCAGATCAAAAATAATCACTTAGTTTATGACATGTCCTCAGAACACGCACAAAAAAAAACCCCAAACCCATGTGGCTATTCCAAATATTGATATTGTTATAAATACATGTGTAACCCACTGTATTGTTTCAGCATTTTTCTCTAGGGCTCAGCTAAGTCAGGATCTGACTGCAGCAGGTTGTCTGTCCCTTTTAGCTGTTCGGCCGTTGCTCTTCAGAGGGAGCTGTTCTTGTGCTCCAGCTACTTGGTCCTTGCAGGAAATCTGAAAGCCAGAAAAGTGCAAGGGAAGCATCGGAGATGACTGTGAAGGAAATTAATAGGCGAGGAAGGAAGTCGGAGGGAAAGAACTGATTGCAAGGTGGTGCAAAGGAGGCTCAGATGTTAAACTAAAGCAGAAAAGCTGAGATCAGGAGTGGATTTTGACCCTGTATGGTGAGGAAGCGGGAATCCTGTGTGATTGCCATGTTACAGAATTCGACCTTTGGCATGTCCACATTGCTTTTTTATTTATTTTATTTTTATTCCCACCCCCCCCCCCTAAAGCTCAGATTCATGTTGATGCCTGTGTAAGAGCAACAGGCTGCAGTGCCAGTGGTAGGGCTTGAAATAACAAGACTTAGTGTGTTTTGCTACGCTGAAGGATTTTGTTTTGTTTTATTTTGTTTCACAAGGCAGTGGTACTTTGAGGTAACAAATGTCATTTACCAACAAGGTAGCTAAGGTACAAAGTTGGGTAAGGGAGAGCACAGCCCTCTGGGTGAGCTAACTGCCTGGCTGCTGTGATTATAAAGCAGAGCTACCTACAGCTAGGCAGCTTTTGGTATCTCTGGGCTAACTGTGTTCTGTAAATGCACCCTGTATTGCTATATAACCCATAGAAAAAGAAGACCGTGGTCTTTACTGGAACTGCTAAATTACACTACAAGCAGCTGCACTTTTGTGGGAATGCAGCTTGGTTCTAGACAGAAGGGCAGACAACCTGGTCCACTGAGTTTCCCCTCAGTAACCTGTTAGGCATAGGCACGTGTGCTATTTTCTTCAGATGCAAAAAAACAGCAGCTACACCAGCGGAGGCAAAATTTATTTCTTGTAGTTGACTCATGTGAATGCTGAATGCAAAACCACTGTGTTGATCTGCATGTGTGAGAAGTGTACAGATCTTCAAAGCAGGCAGTGTTGAATATTAGCTAATAGCCACACTACAGAATACCTTTAATAAAATTAACATGCAAAAGTCCTTGTGTTAAAGACTAAGTTTTTTGCAAAGCCATCTCAGTAAAGATTCAGACACACCAGGCACTGCAGGCAGTTTGGAGACAAGGGAAGCATCTGTGGATGTTTCAGCTCCCGTCTAACCTGCAGCCTTGTTCTTACTGACTTCTTGTCTTTGGTCACCCAGCTCGCGGGGGAGAAATCTCCACTTTTTGCCACAGGAAGTGGTTACTGTGCATGGAAAAACAGCAGGGCAGGAGAGCTTTCACTGTATGTCATAGGATGACACGTGTTCCTGTCCTGGCCAGTGCAAGGAAAGACAAGTTTGAGGCTGCCCTGGGTCCAGGGGGAAGGAGCTTGGGCACAGTCCAAGCGCTCTTAATAGATATCCCTGCTGGAAAGGTGCAGCTGGTCGCTAGCAGAAGCACTTGGGGTTTCTGGATATGCCTGGTGTCCTGTGTCAGTGTATTGTATTACAGCCTTTGTGCTGGGCAGGAATCAGGACAAAATGCGAACAAAAGTTGGAAGCTGGAGGGGCTATATATCCAGTCTTTCTGGTCAGTTTGGTTTTTAATGTAACCTCCTGAATGCTGCTTTTGGTTAAGAGCAGGTGTAAGATTGATTATTGATTAATAATTGATTATTATTTCTCCTGTGAGAATTGTACGGGTTTGCTGACAAAGTTTTGAGTGGTATCTATGAATAGTTTTCTAGGGGCTAACTTGAGACACACTGAAGCTTCCTGCAGCTGGAGGAACCTGCCCCAGGGCCAGGGGCAGTCAGGTCGAGGATGGCATCAACATGACTTTCTCCATCCTCAGAGCAGTCCCAGATTGTGCTCAGGTTTAGGAGGCAGAAAAGCAGAGCCACTGTCCCTGTATCAGCACAGAGGGAGACAGAGCCCTGGCTCGAAGTGAGGTGTTTCCGTAGGGTTCCCTGGTTGTAGCTCTGCCTTACCCAGCCTGAGTTTAACCCATCTGTCAGTATCGAAACTCCTGGGGTGCTGGTGAGCAATTCCTTCCAAAATAAAAACACTCAGATGTAACAGGGAGCACTTTGCAGTGGTTCACAGTGAGCATGGAGACGCTGCTCAGTGGTGTGGCTTGCTGAGGCCTCGCAGTGTTCCCTTTTCAGAGCCGTTCTGGCCTCCTGTGTGGTTGCGGCAGGGCCTGCAGTGCAGCCAGAGCTTCCTTGGGACCCTCTGGCCTCCTGCTCTTTCTGGGAGCTTTGTTTTTGTCACCTCGACTGTTTTGCAAGAGCTTGGAGGGTCTTTTGCAGTTGCACAATGCAGCTGGTTTAGTGCAGTGTGAGAAGCTGAGCAATTCACATGTTAATGGGCCTGCTGTGTCCCAGAGCAGTTGCCTTTAAAAGAGATCCTATCCTTCTGCCCTTGTTTCACCAAGACTTTGATCCATATCTACCTATTAATCATGGTGTGAATGTACGTGATTTGGAGTGTGTTCAGACACCCAAGGGACTCTTTCCTGCAGTCTCAGTTTAAGAGCGGACTGGAAATCTTAACACTTCTGTGCCAGCTTCTCTCCTATGTGCAGCTTTAAAAAACAACGTTTGCCAGCTGGGGACTGGCAAAGTGCTGCTGCAAACTGGGCAGCAGGGAGTTTTGTACGGGGCTGCAGGACTGAGGTTTTGGGGCCTGTGTGTATCCATTGTGTTGCCATGAGGCTGTGAACGAATCAGGATCTGAACCTTCTCGTGGCATCCTGAACCTTCTCGTGGCCTTGCAAGGGAAGAGTAAGAAAGGGGAAGGACAACAGGGTGAGCTGGAGTCCTCCAGGGTTAAGGAGGAGCTGTATTTGATCCTTAGTGCCCAGCGAGTTGGTGTTTCCACCCTGCTGTCCCCTGACCACGTCAGGAGATTATACCCACTGACTCCAGAAACTTAAAAATATATATATATATTTTGAATCTGTCATTAGAAATGGCTTGTCCAGGTTCATCTCACAGCTCTGGCGCTAGTCTAAAAAACTGATCTTTTTTAGTGACCGAGGCCCAGGACTTTCAGCCTGAAAGGGACTCACCTTAGCTGCTGGTATCCTCCTTGAACCACCACAGTGCCTAGTAAACCTCTCCTCTGTGTCAACTTCAAAAGGAGAAAGCTGTTGTTGGAGAAGATGCTAGAGAGAAGAGCCCCAGCACCCTGGGAGTGTAGCCTGGTGCTGTGTGGAACTGCAGCCTGTGATAAGCTGCGAGGCAGAGTGTGTCCACTTAGCACTGAGGCACCACGGGCTAAGCTGGAAATATCCTGAAATTGGTGCCTAAAGGACCTTGAGGCCATCCTGAAGGTCCAGCCACTAAATGGATTAGATAGATAGAGCCATACATAGAAGTGTGAAGATCAAACTTTCTGTCAGGGAAAGAAACATGAAATCTCCTAACAACAGGTGAAGATGATAGGGTTGAAATGCCAAATAATTTTAATTGTTTGAATTTTTGCAGATAAAAGATTAGGTCAATTCAGGGTGAAGGGGAAGTAAATTATGGTCAGGAGCCAGCTTTTAAAGACATGTGTTAGAGTAGTTGGTTGTGAAAGTGGCAAGCCAAGCATTAATATCCCTAGGTTTATCAAAGGGTGTCATCCCTCCAGTCGTCTCCAAGTGAAGCCCGTTTGAACTAGGCAGTGGTCAATCCACGCAGGAGTCAAACCTGTAGAAATTAATAGCTCCATTTTCTGCGGTTTGAGCCCTCTGTTTCTGACGAGCGTGGGCCGTGAGCTCGTGTCTTGCTGCCCAAAGCCCTGCGAGCTGCTGCCCTCCTGGCACTGCAACACGACCGCAGCCTCATGCATTCTGCTGGCGCGGACGAGCCGCAACACCCGCTTCCTCCCTGCCGAGCCGTGGGGCGGGGAACGTTTCCTCTCTGCCGGTTTCCCATGTGCCAGGCGAGGAGGTGTCTCCCTGCCTCAGGGAGGTGGTGAGAGAAAGGTATCCACATGTTGTGAGGAGAGGCAAGAGGGGCAAGTGCAGAAATCTGCTCTGTTTGTGCTGTTTCCCAATTTGGTCTCAGTTTCCCCAGAAGCTGATTGGGCTTTTCCGTAGTGCCCCTCAGTTACTCATTTTTCTGACGAATTTCCTTTTTTGTTTCTGCCAAATACTTTTAGGAAAAGAAAGTCATTGAGAAGCATGGAGCTAAAAATAGCCAAAATGACCACCTGTTCCCCAAATAAAATAATTAAATCATTCCTCCTTTCCCTCCTCAAAGTACTCTTTGATATTAGCACCTCTTCTTCATATGCCCACGTAAAACCAGCAGCCAAATTATAAACCCTTTTCCAGGGATTTATCTTCCTGCTAAAGGAGCTTGCAGCAGAGCCCTGGCCACAGAGCAGTAGCCATGACAGTCCCCTGAAGGGCTGTTGCGAACAGTCTTGGCCTGCGAGTGTCGGGGGTTAAAAATACACTGGTATTTTGACACCTAGCAAGTGGGGTTGCTTGGTCCGCCAAGCCTGGCCCTGCTGCTGGAGCAGGAACCACTCACACAGCACTCGGGGCCTTTGTGCAAAGTAACGGCCTGCTTTTATGGCCCGAGTGGTTTTAATAGTGCCAAATCCCTGTGTCCTGTGGAAGAGGAGTACTGCCCTGGGCATGCTGGCAACCTCCTGCTTTGTTCTCCGCAATTACAGTGCAGATCCTGCGCATCCCGCAGGGATTTCTGCAGGGAGAGACAGGCAGGCGCTGTCCTAGGAACACACATCTTGGGTTATTTGGCCACTGTTATAAACGAAAACGGGCAAATCCTCTGAGACAATTAAGTCTAAGCCAATTGATTTGCCAGAATATTTTATTGTAAGTAACAAGCAAGCAAGCAAGCAGCGCTGGGCGGCCGGGGCCAACGGCGCGCGCCAGTAGCCCGTGAGAAGGCCTTTTATAAACTTGTCGCCCGAAGTCCCCTCCCAGTTTCCTTTTTGCGCTCTTGACATGTTACAGTGTCTCTGCGCATATTCTTTGCTTCTGCGCATGCTCCTGGCTTCCGCGCATGCTCCCTCCTCGGTGCTAGGGGGTCTCCGATGCCTCCCGGGGGGTCTTCCTGATGAACGCTGCTCCTCTTCCTTACTGACCTCTTCACTCCGCTCAGAGCTCTGCGCATGCGCCTGGTAGTCTCCTCATTCTTATGGTAACAGCCTAACATATACTTAGCCTATGGCAACGGCCAACAGGAACTTAACATATCCTTTAAGCCTATGGCAACAACCAATAGGAACCTAACGTATCCTTACAGCCTATATCACTTTGTCCTGTACATTGTAACCTATTTATTACAGAACTTTTATCACTTTATTTATCTCGTGAATTAGAACTCGTTTATCACAGCCACAAAGCTAGCAAGACCCAGATTAGATATTTTTATTTTGGGCTCAGGGCCTTGCTTTGGTGTCAGTAACTTTGGCAGAGTATCAGCATGAGATAAATGAGGGCAGAGTGTTTTAGCCCAAGACAAGCATCCTCGAGGGAGCAAACACTAAAACATGTGCCTAGGGCAGATACCTTTCCTTCTGTTGCATGGGGTGCCAGTCCATGCGCGCGAAGGCCGTGGCGCAGCCCTTGCCCGCATGGTGCGCTGGTCGTGCTGCAGCTGTCCAGGGCCTCCTTTCGCACAGCGGTCTGGCCATAGCTGCTTCACCCTGTGGACACACCGTGGGCCAAGGCTGCGGTCTGGCCTTAGTAACTCGCTGCATTTAGATCTTCCCTCACCTTGGAGTGATCGTCGCTTGCCCCCAGCGGAGACGGGGAGCGTGTCCGGGTGCTGCTTTGTCTCACGCGCAGCCCAGTGAGCCCTTGGTGGAGCAGCACGTACAGATTGTGCAGGAAACTGCTGTCCAGGGCTTATTTTCCAGCAGACCCAGCTACCGCTGCCTTTGCTTGCTCTGGTAGCTGGGAACTGGATTGAGCTCTGCGGATGAGAGGTGAAGTGCTGGCCTGGCTGAACATAGGGGCAAAGCTTTGGAGCCTCCTTAGAGCTCTTGTTTCCTGGAGAAGCGGCGTGTGCTTTTTTTCAGCCGGAGAGTGCCCTCTGGTGCCCACACAGGCTGATGAACATTGTAATTTATTGAATTGGCTTTGCTTGCCTTCCTCCTCTTCTTGATTCTTTCCAACCAGCGTGATTGTTCGATGAAGGCAACCAAGTAGATAAATGCAATCGGAGACCCCAAGGGGAGCTCCAGACGTGTCACTTTTATCTTACCTATTTATAAGCCAGCACTGCTGAGAAATCTTTTAACAATATTTACCACTTGCAGCGTGCCCAGTGTTGGAGGTCTGGGTTTAGACCTCCTGAAGGTCCCTCTGCTGCGCCTGGGCTGCAGTTCTGTCTTTTGCCACGGGCACAGCTCGGTACAGTTGGTAGTTTCAAAACCTACTTTAGGTAGGTTAGTTTAATAGGGAAAACAGGCTCTGAACCAGCAGAAGCAGCGTTTTATAAATAAAAAAAATACTGTCCCCTTTTCTAGAAGGATGGTAGAAGCAGAAGCAGTGTAAGCACTTGTTGCCGTAGCCATGTGGAAAGGGAAGCAGAAATCGTGTGGCTTAAATGCAGAAAAAGCTGTTTCTTAGAGAACTGTGTCATCTTGTCTCTGTCAGGACGTCTTGTTTTGAAAGAAAACACAGCTCACATTCAGATGTTTCAGCCTGGTTGGCCCAATGATGGACGTGCTGATCCAGGGCAGAGATAAGTGTGTTCCTCACTCCAGCCCTGAACTTTACCCGCAGCAGATAACAAGAAAGATAAGATATTGTAGTATCTTATCTGTCGGCTGCTGGTAGGAGGCAAGACACCTTCCAGTGCTGCGGCACCAGCATGAAGCTTTTAAGGACGGAGAGCAAGTTATGCATTATCCTCTGCAGAGCTTGCTCTCCTCGTCAGGATGCCCGTGGTCACTGTGGGGCCCTGCTGTGTGAGGCTGGGCTGCCTCTGCTGGGAGGTGCTGCAGGCTGCCGACCTGCCGCCTCACTGTGTGAGGGGACACTCCTGCTGGGACCTGGGGATCAGCCCTCAGCAGGACCGAGCACTGTCTGGGGCAGAGGAGGCGCTGCAGAGGCCTGTGCTTGGACTGGGTACAGGGTCTACAGGCCTCTGCCCCTGGTGCCTACGTCCTTGAGTGGGTCGCCCTGGTTATTTGAGATGCTCTTCTGCTATTTGTGATTAGTGATCAGTGTCCAAAGGCGTCTCCAGCAGTCAAGTTTTGCTCATGGTGTTTTCCCTGCTCTCTACTGATCTTTCTCTTCTCCCTGTGTGCTTTTTTTTTGTTTTTCCCTTAGGTCGGAAGCTTAGAGGAAAAGCCTTCTATTTTGTCAATGGAAAGGTGTTCTGTGAAGAAGATTTCCTGGTGAGCACAATGATGACCCGTGTGGCATTAGCAGCACAGCTCCCACAGAGCCTTTGTGTCCCTTGCGGCAGCTATGCCTCTTGTTCATGTTTGTAGTATGATTCCCAGGCCCTGCACATCCTCTGTAAACCCACATATGAGACTCAGCAAGTTGGCTGGGTCTGTGATCTGGGGGCTGTCATGTGTGGTAATGGAAGTAGCAGAGTGAGAACCCTCGGTTTTGCTAGCCACTTGCAGTGGCTTCTTCAGAATGGATCTTTGTAGAAATGCCATGGAGGTAAGAGCAAGATAAGTGTCTTGAGGGAACTCCTCTTTCCTGTTAACCCTTCTTGCTTGGGCACCTTCATGGATGTCTTTCCATTGCCCTCAGTGGGGTTTGAACAAGGAGCAGCCCTACAGTCCTCTCCTTGGCTCGTGGAGAAACTCATGACTATCCTGACACCCCAGAAATAGCAAAAAACTGTGTAGCCCTCACAGACTAAGACAAAGTCTTACAGGCTAAGACATCCCTGAGATTTGAACAGTGATGTCTTAGCCTGTAACACAAAAACGGTAGTTCTATTTGCTACTTGCTGAGGAGGCCTAGCGATTTCAAACTCAGTTATCTTCTGTTTCTTGCCAGCATATTCTGCACAAGCTGAAGATGGAAACATCTAATTCAAATGTGTTTAAGATATTTCATTTTTCCAGTTTGCATTTCCACTCTTCAGACAGAATTTGAAACATTTTGTATTTCAAATGTGTGTTTCTGTGTGGACAGATCTTGTGTTGTGCCCAAGGTGCGCACTGCATGCATGACAAACAGTTCCTTACCATTAGATCTTAGCAATAGCAACTGAAAGGTGATCAAGGCCCAACTAGGGGAGAGTTGGGACAATATTCCCATCTCATACAAGTTTCAGTAGACCTGTAACTGTGCAGCCCAAGGTAGAATTTGGCTTTTCAAGTGTATATGTACAAATGTTGTGATGGAAGTATGTGATAAACACATGTAAATTTGTAGATTCACATGGTCAAATAAACATGTAAGTCTTATTAGTAAATGCCTTATTTGCATGTGCATTTATGGTATTATGTAATTTGTTGTTGATAATTTTAGAACTTAAAAGTTTCAGGAACTAGCAATTCTATACATAGAATATCTTGATATCTTTGTAGAATATACTCTGGGACCTGCCCCATCTATATCTTCATATGCTGACAAAGCAATAGGAAATACAGTTAATGAAAGGAGAATAGGGAACAGAAGAGAAAAAAAAAATCTGTCCAATGTGCTGTTATTTATGCTCTACTAGACTTGTGAAATGTTAAGCCAGTTCTTTCTTGTCCTTGCAGTATTCTGGTTTCCAGCAGTCAGCTGACAGGTGTTTCATTTGTGGTCACTTGATAATGGACATGGTAAGTGATAATTGCATTAGGAAAAAAAAATCCTCCAGCTTTTTAGAGGAATACATCAAAAGCAAAATATATTAATATCCAGTACTGTGTGTTTTCATGTTAACCTGCCTAGTGTGAGATTGGTGGGAGAAAGAAAATCCGCTAAGCCGGATGTTCATCCTTGCAGGGACGTGGAGCTGGCACCCGGCTGTGCGGCACAGAGCCTTTGCTCTGCTGGTTTTGTTGCAAACTGAAAAGCAGAGCCGCCAGCTCCTTCATTGCCCCTTGGGGTTCCCTGGACTATGCGTTTCTGCCTGTGCTTCCTGCTCAAAAGTGCAGTGGTTCTGCAGTGCTTTCTTGCTCAGGCTCCCTCACTGAGCTTGTCTTCCCTGCAGGAACGCTGTGAGTTCCCAGGGAGCTCACAAATGAAGCTGCAGCCTTGGTGCTGTTTTTTTGTGTATGCTGGAAGGCACTGGGCTGATATTCTGGGGAGTGGGTTTGACCCAGAGTATGTGATTTGGGTCTCAGATGTGTCCAGGTCCTTGAAAACTGTTCAGTAGGTGTGTGGACATCCTGCCAAAGCAGGCAAGTCTCATTTTTAGCATACAACACAAAACGTGCTCCAGGGGTGCCCCAAGTGGGTCACACAGCAAAGGGCTATCTTTTTCCAGCATCAGGAAGTGTTCAGGTGTGGCTCATTCAGAGGAAGGCAAATGCATCATCGTGTAGCTGATGGTCTAAAACTGTGGCTGAGGCAAAGAAGCAATGAATTTCTAGGTTTTTGAATGCTTATCTCTAATTATCTTAACTTTTCCAATATTAATGCTTTCTAATGTAACCAGGCAAACTATTTCATACTCGGAAGTCTGACCACAACAATAACAGGCATTTAATTCCAGCCATTACTTGATGCTCCGAAGCGAACATTGAATTACAGATGTTAAGTTGAATACAGTTGCCATAGTCTGTGTTATTAAAAATCCAGGCAACTGTGCACAAAGCTCCCAGAAATCTAAGAAGTTTTGGAAACTCATATAAAATATTTGTTTCAGCCTCTCATGGAGAATGTAAAGAAACATTTCCTTTTGTTGGGGCGGAACGTCTTGCTGTTTGATTCTGCTAGTTAATCTCCACCTGTTGGCTTCACAAATTATTTTCCCTCTTAAATTCTGTCACTTCTGTTCTTCATAATGCTGAATACCTTGTCTGAGACTCTGTAAACTGTTTTCTTAG
Source organism: Crypturellus soui (assembly GCA_032275445.1). Lineage (NCBI taxonomy): Eukaryota > Metazoa > Chordata > Aves > Tinamiformes > Tinamidae > Crypturellus > Crypturellus soui. The sequence continues at coordinate 742,050 of JAUBNY010000793.1, forward strand.
CCATACTAAGAATTCTGTTCTTTGGAACCAGGTGTTACACACTGATTCCAGTTGCCCTGTGTATCCCTGTTAACTCATTTTTCAGATGAGGTACCTGAAAAAAGGCTCAGTCCTTCTCACAACCATGCCACACTGTGTGATGTTATGCTGTGAATTTATTATTTTCACCTTTAATGCCCACTTCTTCTTTCTTTTCCTGTCTCCTGGCTTATTGCAGATCCTGCAGGCTCTAGGGAAGTCCTATCATCCTGGCTGCTTCCGATGCGTGGTGTGCAACGAGTGCCTGGATGGCGTCCCGTTCACCATAGATTCTGAGAACAAAATCTACTGTGTCAGGGACTACCACAAGTAAGGACAAAATAAACAGCAGAATGGATCCAATCCGATCCAGTTTAGCCTTCAAGATAATTACAATGTATGAATTAGTAAAGCAAGACAGAATGAGAAGCCAGAAGTGCAGGGATGGCACTGGACCTTAGAAATTCTTTATTTTTCTCCCTCCCATGCCAACAGCTTCCTGTGTAACTGTGAGGACGTTGCTTCTCCTCGGGCCTTAGCTATCCCCTCTGCAAAGTGGTGATGATGTTTGTTAGTCTCACAGGCAAACTGAGATACTCAAATAGTGCTCGTAGTCCACTCAAAAGTAAAGACTGAGAATCCTGTCTGAAAACAGTGCTAGCTGCTTTCGACAAACTGCAGGGCTGAGTTTGACTTCTGAAGAGCCAGGAATGTTACTAGAAATCACTGCCAAATACAAATTTTTTTTTTTAAATCTAGCTCTAAGTTAAACAACTGATAAATTGACTTAAAATCACGTGGCTTAAAACTGTTTAAATAGAAGGGTTGTGCTCTTAGCTGTTAGAGCTGCATACGTTTTGAGTGTCCATTTGGCTTTCTGTGCTCCTCAGCTCACTTTCTAAGCAGGCAGAGTTTTGAAATGTTGCTTAAGAACCCTTTGGAATTGTTCTTTATTGTGCTAAATTTTAAAATCTACTTGTGTGTCAGCATTGTTCAGAAAGGATATGCATTTCCTTGTAATTTCAATTACTATTTATCAATTCTCCTATATTATTTTTATTATATTAAAAAACTTAAGTAGCCTTGCAGTGTCTTACTGTTTTTTCTCAACATGATACTGCCCCAGGGCAGGGGAAGCAGTTACTCAGTTCTTTTAATGGAGTTTTTGGAGGGACAGTCCTGCTGATTTTCTCCCCATTCTGTCTTCTAAATCACTAAGTCATTTTTGCTTAGTAACAACCAAGAATTTTTACAGTGATTTTCTTTTTCTTTGACTATTTCGATTAGAAGACTGTTTTTGCCTGACTAACAATCTGTGCTAACCCTTAGATGCCTGGGGGAAAAAAAAAAGGGTCTTTTTTAGATTTATAGCAACAGAGCTGTTTGCAAGGTTAATTCAGGACCCATTCAGAAAAGACTGGGCTTATTGACCAGTAGTCAGTACTGTTTCAGTCATAGGAGTATGTAAACAGCAAGCAGTCATGGGTCAAATGCAGTATTCATTTGCGAATAGAAAGCTGTTGGACTGATGGCTTAAAAATCAAGGCAGCCCTGGAATCTTTTCTTTTTTAATATTATTTTTTCCACATGGATTTCCTGAGGAAACACAAGTTCCTGAGAAACTACAAAGTTATCCTTCATATGCATCTATCTGTCCCTGTGTATATGCCCCGTTCCTTTATTTCCCCCCATAGTAAATTTAATCGGAGACAAATATGGTGATATTCAATGAATCCTAAAGTAAAATTGTGTTTTGGGGATGAAAAGCTATCCTGTGCGCGTTACAGATGCACATACCTTTTATCTTATCAGTAAGAGCAAATGAGTTTTTTCCCTGATGCTGATCTGTAACTTGCCGTCTATTTCTCATTGCTTTTCTAGAGTTTTAGCTCCAAAATGTGCAGCGTGTGGACTCCCCATTCTGCCCTCTGAGGTGAGAGCCTTTTATTTCTTATTCCCCGTGGGCGACAGGCGCGTGCCGGAGGTCTGGCGCTCCCTCACACTTGACCCTGTGTCAAGCCAGAGATCCTTGTGCTTGCAGAGAGATGGCAGCTTCCTCCAGACTGCAGCCATTTGGCCCTGTGATGGAGATGTGACCCTCCTTTTCTTGATAATGCCACTTATTACCCCTGAGCCAGGCTGCTTTTCTTCATCTCCTGCAAGGTCATAGTGCTTTTAGTGTTACGCTGGAATAACTTCATGGCAATAAAAGCTGGTGGTGCTCAGGAAGGTCCTTTTGTGACCCCTCTGTGACTGACTCATTTTAGTACTTGCAAGAGCTGCACCTTTGGCAAAACCAAATTAAAATGCTGAGAAAATTGATATATTGACACTACAAAATCATTAACAAATAATCTGGGGTAGATGTGACATTTCTGATGTTAAACTGTAGAGGATATCTGTAGTCAGTCAATGATGGAGCTTTACTGTAAAAATAACTGCAGGTGGCAGGATTTATTTGTGGTTTCCACCCAGCAGCCCAAATGCATTTGTTCAACGTTCCCATTATTGCAGGAAGCGATCTGCAGAGCCTGATCCTCCTGTAATCCTCTGGCTTTGTAATTTCTCTTCTGCTTGCATGTTCACAGGGCTCTGACGAGACCATTCGGGTTGTGTCCATGGACAAGGATTACCACGTGGAATGCTACCACTGCGAGGTAGGTCAGCAGCTCTCTGAGGGAATGGGCACTTAATAACCAGAGCAAATGTTATTTTGGAAAATAAATTTCTTTTTGCCCAGTGCAGTAGCTGAGCAATTCAGGGCTTGCATGGTGAGAGCCTTACTGTCCGTTAGCAATGCTGGAGAAATCTCCAGTTTGAGGACAAAAGCTTTTCCAAAGTGTGTATAAACTATGATTTCATTTGCTGTCCATAACATTATGGGCAAAAAATAATTACTGCCCTTAAAACGTGGCAGTTTACTTGTTAGAGAAGGAAATGTGGTGAATTAATAAGGTTCTAGTGCTGCTTTTTAGAAACCTTGAGCTCCAGATCACATTAATGTATCTGATTTCCAAGTCAGATTGTTCAAAAATGCTAAGGTGTTGACTGATCCTATCCGGTGTAAGTTCCCTTCACTCTCATGGAAATTTGTGGGCAGGAGGAGGCGAAAGTTATATCTGCAGAAAAAAAAAAATCCCAAGAAATGCCAGCTTCAAACATTCAATTAGTCTCTGTGCGGGGGGTTCCAGTGAGCTTTCATATCTGTGCCCTGGGAGTTAAAATAAATAGATGTCCTCCATCCCTGTGCTGATAATGCAGTGAAAAGAGGTGCTGACTCAAGGCTCAAATTCTACTCGAAAGCAAAATGCGAACACATTTAAAATGCACAGAGGTGCAACTCACCGTGAAACAAAACCTACTAATTAAAAGTACTTAAATTCCTATCAGGCTGCCCTTCAAAATGTCTGTGACAGGTGTGTTCCTTCTCGTGACAAGTACAAGTATTCAGGACTTACAGAGCGCTGCTGGCCAGGTGGTGTTCCTCCTTGTCACAGGAACATCCTGATGGGAACCAGACCTCACAGCACTGGAAGGTAAAGCCATGTTATGGTAATTTGTACGGGCTGTCTTTGCAGGACTGCGGCATGGAACTCAACGATGAGGATGGGCATCGCTGCTACCCGCTAGATGAACATTTGTTGTGTCACTCCTGTCATCTGAAACACATAGAGAACGACACGACCCCAGCGGCCGGGTACCAGCATCACTACTAGCCAGTGAGGCTGATGCCTGAAAACTTGGACAGAAGTCCTGTTACATGATCTCCCTCTTTCCTCCTTCAGATGATATCCTGTGCATGTTTTTCTCCCATCAACAGTTTTCCTGTAAAAGAAGACTTTTTTTTTTTTCCTGGATTCTCAGAGTTTGTAGGCTTGAGAGTTCCAGCTGTATCAAAATATTATCTACCTGACCAAGAATGTGGCATGTTATCCAAACTGATGGGTTTACTTTTACGTGCCTTTCTCTGCTCTCCAGAGATTCTTTCCTGGCTCATTTTGAAAAATTCTTCAGTAAAAGCACAAGTAGCTGCCGTGTCTCTGAACTCAGATCCTGCTGTACACAACTAGAAAGCTCGAGGCCAGCCAGCCTGCCTGCCTGCTGAGAACATTCCTTCAGTCTACCAGGCGTTTTCCGACCAGCACCTTTCATCAAATTCCCTCAAGGATATCAACTTATTAATACCAATTCTTAGGCAGTCTCTCTCCCTCTTTTTAATTCTTTAGGAAAAGAAAAGAAAGAGTTCTGTCCAAAATAGCTTGCTCCAGCCTTCTAGTTCATGCTCAGGACTCTGATACCAGTCTGACTTTGAAAGGCACCAGTTCTCCAAGCACAGGCCAGGCAAACACAACAAAAAACTGGAACAACCTACGCTAAGCTACTGCGTGACTTTGGGCCTGGGCTTGTGTGTCAGCGTGATATGTGGGGGCCAGTCTGCTGTATTGGAGTCTGAATAGTAGATTAGCTTTGGAAAGGCCTGGATGTTGGAAGTGTGAACACTGGGGAAATCCATCCCTGTCCTTGCTTACAGAAATCACTTTGGAAAAAATCTCCCTGCGCACAGACGTTTGCCTGAGCTTTCCCCGTTTTATCCCCACAACTCAGTGCTCAGCCTGGCTGTTCCTTTGCAGGATGTTTACCCAACACAAATCCATTTCGTAACGGTGCTTATTTAGAACCCTGGGAACAAACTCGAAATGATGACGAAGGCCTTTGTTATACAGGGATTTGGAGCCCAGCTCCAAAACCTCCACTCAAATGAGTCCAGTCATTGGTATAAACAGATTTGCTCACATGAACCATAGCAGCTTATCTGAGCAAAGGGGATGGGGAGTTTGGCCCTTACTTCTTCTTCTTTAGAGGAAAGCAGAAAGGCAGATTATTGAAGCCCTTTTATAGCTGGAGAAACCTGCTCCCACAGTGTGTGTTACATGTATGGTAGATATACCTGCAGTTCTTGTTCTGTACTAGTGCTATGCAGACCCTCATATACCGGTACCAAGTTGTTATTTAAGTAGAAACTCTTACTTTTAAGCCTCAGATGCAATATGGGGTCTTACTTGCTTTTCTCAGCATGTATTTTGTGGAACACTAGTTAAATACTCTTGTGTCCCTGCTAAGAAGAAATCAGTTCTGATGGACAGTGGATGGAATAACATTCTTGAAGATCTCCTTAATGAGGAAACTACAGTAAATTAGGTGGGCAGTGGCACTTACCAGAAAGGAGCATAAGATGAGCACCCCCAAACAGACATCTTTTCCTGCAGTGTGATTGTAGCTGGGAAGGTGATTGAACTTCATGCCAAGCAGCCAAATCACAGTTCACAGGCTCACATGGAACACCTTTAGTTCCCAGAGCAGTCCTTTAGGGCTCGGTGCTTGACCTGGCACGTTGTTTACTGTGAAATGGTGAAGTCTGGCCCGCACTTGAAGACCAGTATGGGTTAGTGCTTCTCTCTGTTCCCTCTCTCTTTTTTTTTTTTTTTTCCTCCAATTGGTGCTGCCCTTGCAGGTCAGAAAGGGCCCTGTCTTGCAGAGTGTGTCTTGGAGGCTGCTTCACCCTCCCTGAGCTGGGTCGAGGCCCAGGTGTAGACCTATGTTTCACATTTGTTACCATCAGGAGTTGTGACCTGACTAGCCGTGACTTGCCTTTGCCTTTGTCTTGCCAAACAAACTGCATTTCTAGCCACCTCAGCAACCCTTCTGCGCTCTCCTTACTGCAAGCGCGAGGTGCAGCAAGCAACCTGACTCCTGTGGTGCTACCAAATGTAGGCCCAGGAGGAGCTTGAGCAGCTGTGGTTTTTAGGACGGTCTCAAGGTACCAAGGTGGGAAATAACGCCAGCTCCGTGCTACCTAGTGAATAATCCAGCTATTCCTTGGCTGGTGGTTCCTCACTAAACTTTCTTTGGTAACAAAGACAGTGCATGAGTATGCTGTGAAAGGGGCTTCTGGAAGGGAGCTTGAAGCAGCACTCTTGGTGGGATGCTCTGTCCTTGGACACTTGGCTGCTGCACGGCAGGAGCTGTTGCCAGCCCTTTGAGAGAACAGAAAACACCAGCGGGACTGATGCTGTCATGAACAGGAGGATCTCTGTTGCCTTAGGGCAGTGTCTAAGGCAGGAGCAGCACCAGGGCTAAGGAAGAGCTGCTGTCACAAGGAAGCTGCTCACAGGAGGTTACTGAGTGTGTGTGGAAAACTTGCCAGTGACCCCCAAGTACAGCACAGCTTAGTCTGTAGGTACCAGCTTTTAACACTGGGTTTTAGTCTACAGTTTCACTCTTACAGGCTCCCCCCCACTCAAAGAGGCAGGAAAGAAGGGGGAGGCTGGAGTTTTCCTGATGTGGAAAGCCCCAGCTGGCCAGCATGCTCGGAACTGCCGTGCAGGAGGGCCCTGGGCACGAGCGGAAAGTTGGGCCTCGGCTTTCATGGGGTGTCTGGTTACTCGTCTTGCCCGTCCCTCAGCGCTGGGCAGAGGGAGGGCTGCCCTACTTCCAGTTTCGATGTCCTAGATAAATTATTAAGGCAAAGGGAATGCTCTCTGTGCGGTGCGTTCCCTGCGAGCTAGGGATGACAGTGTGGAGCCTTCAAGAGATGGAGCTGTCTGATGTGGGGGCTTTGAAGCTAAAGCGTCTGCCGCTTTGCTTGCCTGCGCGCTGCCTTGCCTCGCGTTGTAACCTCTGCAGCTTTTATCTTTGGGAGTTTCAGTTAATTCAAGCTTATCATCCCTGTCCTTTGCAGGCAGGTGGCTCCTCAGCTGCTCTAATATCTGTCCTAGCCGACCTGCTCCCTGACACATGTGGAGGTGACTGCGCAGTGCAGCCCCCTCCGGCTTCTCCACTGCAGAGCACCAAGGCAGAGCCAGTTCTTGTCACGCTCAGCTCCATGGGGCAGCTCAGAGCAGGGCCAGTTTAAAGCCTCCAGAAGAGTGTGAGGAAATGTGTGTCAAACTCTGCCCATTGCCCTTGTAAGACAGGTTGCTCCCTGCTCTTCACGTGAACTTCATTGTCTTTTATTCATTGGGATAGGAAAACCTGTCAGACACTCTGAAACGCTGGGCTGGTCTTTATATCCCAGACCAGCCTGGTCTTTGAGTTGTTTCAGAGTGAAGGATGCTTGGAAGTCCCACAGGGGTGGTAGTGAGTAACTCACATGCAAATAGTTACTCAAATGAGTTTCCTGGGGCTTGCTTTGAGGAACCAGACTTTATAGGGTTTGGGCTGAGATCATGCTGTTAATCTTCTCTTGCTTAGAGCATGGGTGTTTATTTAAATAGGGATCTTTGCTTAAAAGCCAGAAGGAAAACTTCAGCTATACAAAAAGCAGATATTTTTGTGTATTTTCAAGTATACAAAGTGCCTGTGGTCAAACATTTTCACAAAACTGCTTTGATGTTAAACATGGGGAATAGCTTTTTAAAACACCTAGGGGAGGAGTGTGTGGTGAGCCAAGGGTCTTAGAGCTCTTCACATTCTCAGTCATTTGAGGGCTTTTAAAAGTGTTTTCCTGGTCTGTCAGTGGTTAAAAGATTTTTGTAATTTTTTTTTTTTTTAGAAAGTGAATAGTGCCTGCGTGTGGAAACTCTGGAATTGCATCAGCAGCCAGGTTTGTTATGGCAGATTTGAAGCAGTGAGAGTTGGTCTGCGTCAGGTTAGCAGCTTGAAAGGAAAGGCTCTCTTCGGCTGTCAGAAAAAGAGTAAATATTTTCCTGTACTTTCTCCCTGCGCTGCCTTTTAGTACCAGGCAAATATTCAATCAGTTTCAATATTTACCGTCTTTTAGGTCTATTTCTAATAGCTGGTTAGACGGCTGCCTCTCCCTCCCATGAGTTCACAGCCCTGGGGGAGAATTGAGTCTCTTTTTAATTTAACAGTTTTAGTCCCCGTTTTGCTTTGTTTGTGTTTCTCTGGAAATTTTGCCACTTCATTATTTTAGCAACAACAGAACTGTGTCCTAACTTAAAGAAAAATTGCCAGTGCATCTTTGCCTAAATATGTTGGCCTCAGTCTCCAAACTAGCCTGTTGTGGGTCGGCTTGGCAGCAATTTTGTGCTCTGGCTTTGCTTCTGTTGCTGAGAAGATCATGCGACGGACCCTGCGTTTCACTTCAAGCGCATGGGCAGCCCCACGGAAGCCCATAAAGCTGTTCACACAGATGAAAGTAAATACATGCCTAAGTCCGTGCAGCATCAACTCCAGAGCTGGTTTTATTACAAGATACATACACGCAGGGATAAATGCGCTGCAGTGCAGTCGTTGCTGTGAAGTCATCGCTAAACCAGACTGATGATTTTTGTTCCATAATCAAACTTGGGCGTCGAAGCAGTGGGGGCACGTGGGGAAAGAACGATGTGATGTTGATATGGAGGCTGTAGGGCAGAGAGGACGGGTGGCTGATGTGCTTCGAGCTGCCCGGCTGCTGACGGCAGGTGTCTCGAGACGTGGGCGGTGAGGGGCAGTGAGGAGCAGCCCCCGGCTGGCAGCGCCCTGCCTCTGCGGCCCTGAAACCACCCTGAAGTCGGCACCGAGGCCAGGGAAGTGATGGATCAAACGTGTGTCCCTTTCCCTCCTCCTTCCAAGAGTCCCAGTGTCACTGGGAGAAGACTGGAGGAGTTTTGCTTCTCCCATTGCAGAGCATCCTGTGCATGCGTGTTTCTTTTCTGTTCCCGCGTCCTGCTGCTTGCCGCTTCCAGACGTGTGGTGGTTTTACACATACGTAACGAAGCCAAGCGGGTGGATTTCTTCCTGCCATGCAAGAGGTGCCCGCTGCGTCCAAGGAGAGCGATAAAACCCCTGGGGGACCCTGCTTTCGCACGGGGTGCCCAGCGAGACAGAGCGATCCCTGCCGTGAGGAGGCAGGCGCCGTGCGGCCTCCGTGCTGCCCGTGCCCGGCGAGGGCTGCAGTGCGGCCTGCAGGTGGTGCCGCCATCGTGCCCAGTGCAGCCGGTCTGCGCTGCCCGCGCCACCTGCGTGTGACCAGGGGGGCCGGGCGACACTCTGTGGTACTGGTTTTTATTTGTCCTTTCCTTAAGAGTTCGGCTCTGCCGGGGAGTGTTCTAGACTCGCTGCTGGTGTAGCTAAGCGTGGCCGTGTGGCAATACGGCCCTCTTCTCTCCCGCACTGTTGGGTATTTATATAGAGTGATGGCCTGTAGCGACGGTGACGCACCCGGCCCGTTGTGACTCCTGTGATTAAAGATGGTGCAGCAAAGCGCTTCCCGTGTCCAGTCTTTGCTCATGCAGCGACGGCCACGTCAGTTGCCTCCAGCACCCTTGGCAGGGCAGCAGGGCCAAGGCCTGGGGGCTGGTGCTGTACGGGGCATTTTCCCCGCACTGCTGGTGGGAATGGCTGAGCAGAGCATGGAGCGCATGGATGTGGGCTCTGCAGGGCAGGTGGAGGGATCCATGGGGCTAGGAGGAGGCTGCTCCTCCCCACCTTCCCGAGAGGATTGGGCGGCAGCGGGGGCCACTCGGATATGGGTAGGGACGAGGGGGCTGCAGCTGCCCCTTCCCTGGGCATTCGCAAGGACTCAGGGTGCCACAGGTTAGGTGCGAGTCCTTGGATCCTTCCCTCTCGTGAAGTCCTGTCACCTTGCAAACCCCCAGAACTGCCTCCGGAGCAGGAGCTGCTGCCGCCCGGGCAGCCCCGAGGGCGTCTCGAGACGCCGCAACGCGGGGAGGCCGGTACAGAGGCGGCGGCGGGGAGTCTGGGTAGGAAAAATGTGCGGAGGCCGCCGCGAGCTGTAGACGGGGAGAAAAAAAACGAGCAGCCGAGCCAGCCAGGAGTCGAACCTAGAATCTTCTGATCCGTAGTCAGACGCGTTATCCATTGCGCCACTGGCCCTGCTCGAGCGTGTGTCTCCTCCCGCGCCTCTTCACTACTTGCTCCGCCCGCGCGAGGGTGGTGCCAGCCGGGGCAGCCAATCCGCGGGCACCCCGGCCGCCCCGCCGCCCCGCCTCCCCGGAGGAGGGCACGTCACTCCCGCGCCGCGGGGGCGGGGCGCGAGAGCGGACGCGCAGCCAATGGCGGAGCTGGGTTTCCGCGGCGGCCCCTCCTCCTCCGCTCCATAGGCGGTGCCCAGCGCTGTCGCTATCGCTCGCCCTTGATGCGCGCGAGGAGGTTTGTCCTGCGCGGGGAGCCGTCCCGCAGGGCAGGGCAGGGCCGGGCCGGGCCAGGCGGAGGGTGCCTCAGAGCGGCGGGGCCGAGCGAGACGCGGAGCGGTCCCCGCAGCGCCCGCACGGAGCCCGCGGGCACGTACGGATGGCGGCGGCGGGAGCGGCGGCCGCCTACGGCAGCCTCAAGCTGTGAGCGACCCGCCGCGGGGAGCGTGGAAGGGGCGGGGGGCGGCGGCTCTGTCACTGCCGTGACCCTCCCGGCCCGAGGGGCGGCGGCCGTTAGCGCGGCCGGGCTGCTGCCTCGTGCCGCTTCCTGGGTCGGCGCCGAGGGTCGGACCGCGGCGCTGCCCACGCTACAGGGAGGGCGGAGGGAGGACTTTGGCTCCGGGCGCGCTTCCTCACTCTCCGCGTCCTTTGCCTTTTTTTTTCTTTCTGTTTTTTGTTATAAGATATTTAACTTTCTTAGAAAATCGGCTGCTGATGCATAAAGCTTCGAACCCTGCATGTTGCAGTGCTGCCTGCCAGCAGAAGGCTTTTAAAAGATACTTGTCTAGTCAGTGTCTAGTAGTAATTTTTATGCCGGTTAATCAGATCTCATCAGCATAAGTAATTCTGAAGGCTCCCCTGCATCATGCCCAATATGACACTTTTATGAGCTCTTCTAATCTTCTGGGTTTTTTTTTTGCTTTTTTTTGGTTTTGCTATCTTAATATAAATCTAGCATTTTTAGGAGAGAACTCAACTCACCGAAAATGCATATCCCAGATATTACTCGATGCCTTTTATACAGTAAAGGAAATTGCATAAGCAACACAATGCAAGGCTAAAAACAAAAAGGTGCTTTCTTTACAGGCTTTCTTCTGGGGGTGGGGGGAGGGAGGGAAAGTCCTCTGGCCATGAAACTGTTCATGTTTTTCGGGGCTATTCTAAGCCAGTGTCCTTGTGTGTTCTAAAGGTGTTTTTATGTTTTCCCACCTCCAAATACAAGCATGAAACTCCATAATTGATGCCATTTTTGAGACATCAGCATCTGATAGTGGTTTTTAAGCCTGTAACTAGTGCTGTGTTAAATTTCATTCAACACTTGTTTTTTCGTTTGTTTGTTTTGGAGAAAACATGGATTTTTCTTTAGATATCCATATAAGCAGGCTGTCATAAAGCTGTTATCTGCCTAGTGATTGCTGGGCTGCTTATTTTGATTTGTAGCTATGTGAGGGTGTACAAAGAGTGGAGGTAGTTGAGTGTTACTGACAGCTAAGGATGCCTGAGAGGTTCTTGCCTGCTTGGCAGATACTTTCTTTGTCACGTATCAGTTGCTCTTTAAGATGAACTTGTGGTCCTGCAGGAAGGAGAGAAGATGGCAAGTGGAGGTTGTGGGAGTGGTATGGGCTGTGTGTGGCCCTCCTTGCAGCAGGAGGACTTGGGAACTCCTGTCACCCTCACAAATAGCTAATGACCTGGTAGATGGCAGCGAAGCTGAACAATCCAATTAATCTGGGGAAAAACTGTTTGTCCAAGCTCTCTGCAGAATAGAGAAACTTGGCTGCTGGTTTTGCTTGCTGTAGATTATTTTTGCTTCTTATTTGGGTGCCAAAGATCTTTTCTTGCAGATACTGCAGCCTTCTGACTATCCTGTGACACTTTGACAGTAGCTGTGCTTCAAACCTAACTCCCATCTCCTACTGTAACGCTCACGTTGTGAGAAAGTACAGATCAAGCATTATCAGCTGCTGGATGTAAACTTGTTTTTATTACTATTAATTTATTTATTGATAAAATTTTTCAGGGTTTGGACACCTGGTCTGCTTAGTCCAAGTGTCTCCCATGATGATTTTGGGTCCTTTGGCTGAAGAGGGCATAACCTCAGGCAGTAAATCACTTGCCATCTAAAGTAACTGGAAATACTTATCACTAAAGTATGTCTTTTAATGATGACTGTCTCTTAAATTGTTTCCAATACTTAAATTATTTAACATGAGATTGTAATTCCATTCGCCTCTGTGCATCAACTATTACTCCGTGGGAAATATTCCAGCTCCTTGAGCTCTTTCTGCTCAAGGAGTAGTGTTTACTGTAGGTGTAAAATTAGAGCACCTGCTCACCTAGAAAATCTGGAATCTCTGGAGTGTTGAAATGCAGTGTTAGTGCTGTTACTTAATGCCCAGCTGGGGCTGGTGCATATGCTGATGTATCTCCTCTATCTTGCTCTAGACCAGTCCGTTGTCTTGAGCTCTGCAAGTGTGTGGCTCTGCAGCACAGTATGTGTGGTTTTGGTCTGCTTTATTGCAGTACTCGGAGGCTGGCGTCAAAGAGCTTCCTGTATCAGAGTAATGTTAAGTATTTGTGACGAAATAATCAATTTCTGAAGTAAGATTTGGTTGTTGAGGTCTATAAGCCTTAAGAGCTATTGAGTGAAGTACTATCTTTAGTTGCTATTAGAATATGATGGGTTCCCTTCCATCTGAAAATATATATATATATATTTTTTTTCTTTAAACATTTTTTGTAAGATCAGCCTAATGAAAGTGTGGGATGCAGCTCTGCTTCATCTTCATAATGTGCGATGTTATTTTATCACTAAAGCAAACTTCAGAATAAATACGTAAGCTAGCTAGGGGTATCTTGCTCAACTTTAAATGAAGCTGAGACTATAACTGGTCTAAGCAAACAGTGTGTGTGGAGTGGGATTGTCTCTTTTTTTTTTTTTTTTCTTTGACTATCTTGATTTTTCTTTTATGTCAGAAATCAATGTGGATTTTTTTGTTGTTGCTTTGTTGATTTTTTTTTTGTTTGTTTCATTAAAATGATCTTGTTACTTGAATAAGTGTGATAAGTCTTCCTATTATGATTAAAGAAAAGGAGATCCTTGAAAGCTAGTTTAAAAAAAAAAAAAAAAAAAAAAAAAAAATTTTTATTAGAAAATCGTAAACTTTTAACACACAAGTTCTGAGATGGCAAGACTTCCTATGTTCACTTCTATTCCAGCACAGGAGTATAGAGAAACCTGAATTTCATGATTATGGTTAAGGAACTGTTGGTGGTATAAACAGCTACTAAGAAAATCAGATGCCAAAGCTATGAAACTCCTTCCTTTATTTTCAAAGTGCCTTTGTTTTAATAGAAACCCCCAGTAAGTTTGGGGGAAAAAGTATTCTTGTCACAGGGCGCGTGCTGTGCAGATGTGTCATACTTGCTAAAAATGCTAGAAACGTCCTGCATGGGAAGCAGGACTTGAGGCAGGACTCTTACTGCAGCACTAGATGTACTCCCCTATGTCAGTGCCTGGAGTGATTCACAAGAGTGCTTGAACTAGGGGAATAAACCAAAAGGCCTAATTTTAGTAGCGTTTTTGCTGAGTATTCTTTTTGCCTCGGGGGCAAAACTGTTGAAGACACCTTCTAATTGTAGCCTCTGTGCACTCTTTTTATATAGATTTTCTTTTTAACTGCTTCTTCAGAAGCATAAGCTGAAAGAATGAAAAAGAACCACTTACTGAAATACATACATATATATATATATATATATATATATAGTTCAAACTAGTGCCAGATGACTAACTGTCTTCATTTCCTTCTAAGTCTTCTTTAAATCACTTGCAGATACTTGCTCTCAACTTTAAACTCTAACAACTAAATCTAAGTGAGTTGGCAACTATATATAGGCTTCTAAAGGGAGAGGTTTTTTATTTATTTTTGTTTTTTTTTTATGAGCTGCAAGTTACCCTTAGTATATGAAATGTGTCGCATCCGAAAAGTTCACGTCTAGTGCCTTTCCTCTTCTAAAGTATCCTAAGTTATTCTATTGGTGATAAATATTTTCATTTATTTCTCTTTATCAACACTGAGAAGTAGCCCATGATAGCGGTGATCAGAGTTTTTTTTTTAACATAACTAAATGTGAGGAACTCTAATTTGTGCAGGTTTTCTGTTCTGTTAAGCTGTGCTGGAAGCAGGTATTGTTGGGAAGAGTTCTGGATGTTTGGTTGGTTAAAGGCAGCAGTAACAGCATAGCTGAGAAGAATGCAGGCTTGAACATGAAATAGTTAAACATGAGTTTGAATATAGGGCGTATTGGTATATGAGAGCTAACTTCAAGAATAATTGTGGAATAAAGGTTCCTAGAGAACTCTCAAGTGATCTTATTTTTTGATGTAATCTAGCATTTGGACTTTTCATTTATTCCCTATTCCAGTAAAAACAGAATCATTTTGACCATAAATTCCCAATGACTGAATGATTCCTCTTTCAGCAGTTTAACATCTTGTAATGTGTGCTTATCTTAAAGCTGAGAGTGTTTTTATACACCAGTACAGGACATCTGTACTTGGTTCGGAATGGAGTGAAGAGAGAACCAGCACTCTTGCAAGGACAGCCCAGCTTCCCTCTTGGAAAGAGAAATCAGACTTGATCATCCTAATTAAAGCAAACTTAAGATTGGAAGGGGCAAATCAATGAACATGAGACTACAAGCTTAGTTTTGTAGTTCATAAGTCTTTAAATCAGCTTTTGAACTGAAGCTTCCTGCATTCCTGGCCTCTTCCTCAACCAAAATTTATTCGAGAGAACCTGTAAGTATTTAGACAAGGAAGCAAGGCCTAAGAAGGCAAAGAATTTTTTAAAGAGCTTTACTCCATTTTTCAATTTAATTTTATTTTTTTAAGCAAGGATTTAATTATTTTGCAAACTTTGGGCTTTTCAACTTGCTGTGATATGAGACAGCATCTAGAGATTTTTTTCATTGTGATTCCAACTTAGAAGTACTTACTTACATTCCTTCAGCTTCTTTGCCTGGCACCCTCTTTTCTGCACTTCAGCGAAACCAGAAGAAAAACATGGCCCCTTTTTTTTTTTTTTTTTTTTTTTTTTTTAGAGCTTGGGTGTTAAAGGAACTTCATGCTTGTGTTTTTTGCTCCAGTGTTTTTAGTTTAGAATACAATGGACTTTAATCTTTCACGTATAAATATGAAGTGCCTAGAGTGGTATCTTAGAAGGTGCATATCGTTGGTATATATTGTCCATTTTAGAACAGATAGACTAATTTTCCTATGAAGAAATTGGGTAGCTGTTCCTTGGATACTTCAGATTGCTCTGCAGTTTGCTTTTATTTTTCTCCAATTAAGCACTTAAGCACTTGGTCTTTGGGTTTTCTCCAGTTGCCCAGAGGGGTTATAAAATCCCAATCCTTGAGGCCGGTCAAAGCATGAGAAACATGATTTATTTTTCAAGTTGGGTTTAGTGTGTGTGTTTGTTTTTTGGGGGGGGGTGGTTTTTTTTTTTTTTTTTTTTTTTTTTTTGGGAGGTTAAGGAAGGCCGGAGCTGTTAGTAGCCCTTTTAGATCCATTTCAGAGGTCCCTTCTGACTTAAATTGTTCAGTGATTCTACTTCAGTGAACGAATTTAGAGAGAGATACAAAAATGTTTTAAAAATGCAAGAGCTGTATAAGAAGGAACCTAAAAATATCTCCTATCCTCTAGAAAGAGTAACATGCCTAAAACTGTTACTTACCCTCTAGTCTAGCCAAGCCAAGCCTTCAAATGAGGAAAATCTCTGGGTAGTTGGGACCACTCTTTTTAAGCATTTTATATGTGCGGTAACAAGCTAGTTCTACAGAGCAACTGTATAAGTTGCACAAGTATGACTTGGTCAGATTCTTGTTAGTACCTCAACCCGCATATTTTTAATAAAGAACACTTATGAAAACTGCTTTATTTTACAGTCAATGTACTGTGTACAGATTTTCTGAGGGAAGATGGTTTTGAAGTCTGAACAAGATGTCAGTGTTGGTCTGATATGTTAGATGATGTGGACAGGCATAGTCAACTCTGGGAAATGGTAGTGTTGAGACATGTGCTTCAGTAAATTTGTGCCTTAAAACATTCTCTAAAGGGAAGCAGATGTTTTCATGCCTTCAAATCTCTTTTTGGGGTGGAGGGGGAAAGACTTGCATCTGGAATGTGATTCTTAATTTCTGATGTATGAGAAGTGTGGATTTGATTTAAAAAAAAGTTCTCTAACTTGATTTTTGGTTTATTAAACTTCTGAGGTGATTTTTTTCAAACTTACATGAATTACCAGGTGTGCTTCACTGCATCATTAAATGCTAATTTTAAAGGAAATAGTCTACATGTGAAATCAGTGTCGTGCTTTTTTTTTTTTTTTTTCCAGGGTTCTAAACAAGATTTAGGATTATTAATACAGCTGTGGACATTGCAATAACTGTTCGATTTCATTGGTTTATTATGCCCTGTCCCAGTCACTGGCTGTGGGGTAGGAACCTAGTGAGAATGATTTTTAGAGCCCAAGTGAGGTTTAAAATTGATTGCTTTTATCTGCAGCTGCTAAAGAACCTAAATATAAAACAATAAATCAAAAGTAAGTGTGGCTAATTTTTTTTTTTTTTTTCCTTCCCCCATATGTTCTGTTACAGGCATGTCACACCAGAGAAATTCTATGTGGAAGCTTGTGATGACGGAGCTGATGATGTGCTTGCTATTGACAGAGTCTCCACTGAAGTCACTCTAACAGGTACTCTGCTCCTCGAAGATAGGCTTCTTCATCTACTATTTTATTCCAGGCAATCCTTTAAGTTCTTCAAAAGGCGAAATTGGTGTTAAGATAGAGAGGTTGGTTTCTTGAATTGCTGTTTCTTTTTAAAATAGTGCTTTGTGTTTAATATGGCAAAGGCTTGTTTGTAATGCTTTTCATTGTAGAATTGATGCTGTGGGTAAGAAGGGGGATTTTGCTTGCCTGTGGCTTGGCCAACTTGCTGTGTGATAGTTTTGTGACAGTCATAGAAGAAACATTCAGACTTTTTTGTTTCTTTCTTTTCAGTTAAGAAAGATATTCCCCCTTCAGCTGTTACAAGGCCTATATATGGTATTTTGGGTACAATCCGACTGGTAGCAGGTAAGGAAAGCAAAGCTGTTCTTTAAAACTATTTAAGCAAAATATATTGCTAGAGAATTTAAAACCAAAAATAGTCTGTGCGGGGTACCTGAGATGGTGCTTTGTTCAGTTTGATCATTTTATAGACTTCCTTTGTGGCTGCTACAGGATGAAGATATCAAAACACAGTTAATCATGGATGTTCATGTCCATCATGAGCATGTTCAAAGGTAGAGTAAATCCTCAGCTTGCTGTGTTTAAAAGAATGTTTCAAATGCGCACAAAGACTTAATCTACTTGCTTTTTAGCTGTGTTCATCTTAGCTGCAGGATTTGCTGTAACATGAAGTGTTGGGTTTTTTTTGACCTCAAATCAATAATGCTGGTACACAAATAGCCAGGAGAAGCAGTATGATAGACCAGTGCATGCAGCCCTTTAAGTAACAGCTGTGTTAGGATGATTCTCCCAGTATGGAGTAAATTCAACACTTGAAAAGAAAAAGGAGAAACCAAATCCTAGCTTTTAGGGAGTTACAAGGTGAGACAAGAACAAGCTGTCCACTCTTTAAAATATTGCATAGTGATGTCGGAATTGGATGTGATTAGGCACTGCCTCAGTTGAACCTGATGCATACTGTCGTTTTTTAGACTTTGAATGTTGGTATTTATTTAAAAAAAAAAAACCCTCCTGTGGATAGACATACAGACTTTAGAATTTGAGACAAAAGTTGTCTGGAAGCTGGTGCAATAGGAATGTACATAATGAATAAAGTTTCCATACACTGGAAGGATTTAAGTTCATGAAGTTATGAAGCCAAAGCAAAATACCACAGTGTTAAAGGCACTGACTTCTGACAGAGTCTTGAATTGCCAAATTTAATGCTTATATGCTAATTGGGATTTTTAGATATCCATTACAAAGCTTTTGCGCTGCAATATCTTTGTCTGGAGCAGTATGTAACTTCTTCAATGTTCTGTCTATTCCTTCCCTCTGGCCCCAATTCCCTACTCCAATTGTCTTGCACTATTTTTAATGTATAGTTGTCAACTAAATATAAGTAGTATTTAGGTTAATGTTCAGCTCTGCACTGTTAGGCAACTCACTGCATTCTGTTAATGAAATGGATTCTGTATTAATAAAATATCTTTAAAAAGATTGAATACTGTTTTCCTATTATAGCATTAGGGGTAAACATGCTGAAGTGTTTGGAATCTCTAATCAAGTGCTATCCACCCAGACAGGAAATGCCAATATTGAAAAGTCATGTTGATTCCATATACCTATTTATGCAACATCTTTGTGAAATAATTGTGGACATAATATGCTGTCTTTTAATAAAGTGTCTGATTGCTATACATTGGTAAGCACAAGCAATACTTAAAATGTGAGATAGGAAGATGATGGAGCATTCTTAAGTGGTTGAATACTCTCCCCAAGTAAATGCTACAAACCAGAACTTAAAATTAAAAACACAGTGACACTTCGTACTCTCTTTCCTCAGCCTTTCCCCCCCATTTTTTTTTCCCTTCCCTCTGCTCTGGTCTTTTTTCTTTCCCTTTCCCCCCACCTCTCTGCCCCCCCCCACCCCCCGCACATGGAATGTGGAATTTGAAGAAACTTTTGTTTCCTATCACTTTGAGTTTCCTGGGATGGTTTTAGATGCTTTTCTTGATGTGTGCATATTTATATACTTTTTTTTTTAATTGTCAACTTTATTTTACAGGCACATATCTCATTGTAATAACAAAAAAGAAAAAAGTAGGTGAGATATTCAGTCATGTGATCTGGAAAGCAACAGACTTTGACATCCTCTCTTACAAAAAAACCATGCTACATTTAACTGATATTCAGGTAAGAGCAGATTGATTGAGAGCAGGGGAGATTTCACTCCCCGCCCCCATTCTGGTTTCTTTCGTTAGTCTTCCTCACTCAGACCTGATTTGATGATGAAACTTTAAAGATGTGTGAACTATACTTTCCTCTCTAATTGACGTAATATTCGGGTATAAATGTGTGAAAAGTTACATGATTCAGGATAACAGACAATGTCATGCAAATTAGCATATTGGCCACTCTGAGTTTGAAATACATATTGCATTCTTCCTCCTTTTAAGATCATATGGTGAGGGTGTAAGCAGACAGTCGTGCTGTATCTCTTCTTTCCTGAAATCTGATGTTGTTTTTTTCTCCTGAGGCTTTGCCTGCCTTCTGTACTTTAGAGGTGTCCTAGTGTTGCCTTCTGCACAGTCTGTTGCAAAGCCATGTTCCTGAGCCAGTCCACAAAATCACTGCCCCGATTGCTGTTGGATTTTTTTTTTTCCTCTTGTGGTTTTACTTAAAACAGGAACCCTTAAAAACATCTGTCCTTTTGTAAACAGTATTTTGTTTATTTCTTAGAATTGTTCTGTTATACTTGCCAAGCTGGGACAAATTGGGTTGAGTGGGAGGAAAAGGATCAAGTTCTATATAAAATTAAGTGTGTTATAGGTTGATACAGAGCAGGCAAGGGTGCCAAAGCAGTGAAGCTAAAGGCATTTTTTTTCTCTGGCTGAATGACTCTCAAGCCAAATGATGGCTTACTTTTTGTTGGGAGTCACTAACACCAGTTTAATCTCAGTAGCTCTAGTAGCTCAGTCTGAGGTAACTATCAGAGGAGCACTGTTGTCTCCTCTCTACTGTATTATAACAAAGGTAAGCAAGCATGGTAGCAACAAGCTGCAGTGTTATCAAAACTGCAGTCTCTTGCTTTCTTCCTCTGGATGCTCTATGTGCTCCAGCAGAAGCACCAGAAAAGTTCAGATCATCACTTCAAAAAACCTTTTAATTAATAAATAAATGAGTACTAGAAATGAGCTGTTTCTTCCCACCCTTCTCTTGTTCTTCCCAACAGTTGCAGGACAATAAGGTGTTTCTATCAATGATTAGTCATGTCTTGAGTGTGGATGGATTTTACTTCTCGACCACATATGACCTAACTCACACTCTGCAACGGTTAGCAAACACCAGCCCTGAGTTCCAGGAAATGAGCCTCCTAGAGAGGGTAAGAATTTCATTTTGCTCTCTATTCTTGTCTAACTCATTGTCATCCACTTCCTTGTGGTACAAGTTTAGTTTATGCAGCTGATGTTTAAATGGTGTCAAAACAAGTGATGACCAACTGAAGGAAGCTTCATACAAGGCTTAGAATGTTGTTGGTGAAAGATGTGGTTCTAGTACACTTCAGCTCAAAACTTCTACCTTTTTTTTTTTTTTTTTTTTTTTTTTTTTACAGTTAGTGTATTAAATTGCTGTGGTTGGTATTAGGAATTTTTAGCCCTCTAAGCTAGAAAAGGTTTTGCTGTTTTAATGATTAAGTTAAATTAGTCAAATGGATTTACATTTGCTTCTTAGATGCAAATCATTATAATAAGTAGCACTGTATTCATGACCTGTATAATTACACTGTCTCTGTGATTTGTTAATCTACCTGTAGCGGGGCAGTTCTCTGGGGAAAAAAAAGGTGACCACAAGAGGAAAGGAAGCAACCAAGCAAGCGTGCAAAGTAGACTGACTCAAGCTGCTGTTCAAGTTTGCTTCCTTAATTGCTTAGAGTGAGGTTGGAACTAGCTAGTCCATTGTTCTCCAGCACAGACACTTAATCAGTGCTGCACTTCCCTGCCTAATGGGTTGGGGATTACAACTGAACATACTAACCCAACCTTCCTCAGTCCTGCACATTAGTAGCAGTGACAAGTTCTAGAAACCTGTTTAGAAGTGATTGCAAACTCTAAATCAGACAGCTCAGAACACCCATCTGAAAAGATTGCTTTAATTGAAGCTGAAGAGGAAGGGCAAAAAAATCTTGCCTCTGAATATTACATGTTTCTAATTATTACAAAAACCAGAGAGGAAACTCTGCTGTCTTCTCATCTACCCCAAATTTAGGAATGTCATGCTCTTTCTTGAGGTAGAATAAATCTCTTGAGTTTGTATTCTCTTTCAAAATTATTTTCTTTTTTCTTTAGGGTGTTTGGCATATTAATTTATTATGCTATCGTCTTAGACAACAAAACCAACAGTCAAACTCAAATTCATCTTCTTTAA
>JAUBNY010000793.1:768302-779959 GCA_032275445.1 Crypturellus soui
CATACACAGACTGAACTCGATCTGCAGAAATTAGGGATTCCTTTTAGGAGCATATGAGAAAGGTTTGTGCTTTGAGATAAGCAAATAATAGGCCTTGAGGAAGCAAAGGAAGTGTGTAGAAGAGATCCAGAAACAGCTTCATGCATATCCTTGCCCTTAGGCTAAAGGTTTGAAACCCAGTCTGCATTACTATTAGTCTTAGAATCTATAAATGTGATGTATGTTGTGCTAAGAGCAAAGCTTTAACAGTATAAGATATTATCTATTCAGAAAGCCTAAGGCAGGGCAAGGGGGAAAAGTGACTTTTTTTTTTTTTTTTAGCAGTGGAAACAAGAATTAATTGAGGAAGTTTAATTAAAGTTATGAATGAGATAGCATATAGTGCTGAATAGAGCTTCCCAAGTTGGTTTTTTTAAGGATATGCATAGGACCCTGGAACCAGAATAATATTCTCTATGGTCATGTTCTGTCAAAATGGAAGCAATTTTATTTTTATGGTCAGTGACAGACCGACCCTGTACCTTGTCTTTTGTGTTACATGTGCTGATTCTAATAGGAAGTTGCTTTGGCTTAACTGTACTGAGGTAAACGTTTACAGTTTTACTTGAACATGATAATTTGGCTCTCTGACCTTTTCTACCTCTCTGTTCATGATAATATAAAAACATATTAAAACTAAGCTTGTTTTTTCATAACGTATTACTCATCAGTTATCACTATGCACTCTTGTTCTATTAATGGGAAGTGCTTTGACTGGCTGCTTGTTTCCAGAAGAAGCTGTTTCAGGGCTGGTGTACGTTACTATGTAAGAGGTAAGAGAATAAATTGTTTTAGTTTAAAAATAATATGAATTCTATTCACGTGTCTGGCTTATCTTTAAAAGGAGTTGCTGGTATAATGATTTCAACAGCAATATTTGCAACAGTAGTTTGTGTCTAGAAGTCCTTGTTTTGAAGAAAATACTAGGAACCGTTGCTACCAAAAGCATTATTTTGCATTGAAGCCACTCAGTCTCTAGAACTGTAATTTTCAATGTTCTTGAATTTATGGCCTTTTGATATGTATACTTGCTTCAGCAAAACAAATTTGGTGTGGCTCATGATAAACTTTGTGTTAATTTACTGTCTTCTGGCAGCTTCATGGTATTTTCTTGCTTTTTTGAGTACTTGCTAGGGATGGGTAGGAAACCTTTTATTGATCTCAGCTGCTGTTCTGCAGCCAATCTGTGAGCTGGGCTTTTTTTTTTTTTTTTTTTTTTTTTTCTCTCTCTCTCTCTTTTCCTTTTTTTATCCCCTCTTTTTACCTACCCAGGTATTGATTCGGAAGGACATGCAGCCAACTTTGTGGAAACAGAGCAAATTGTGCATTACAAGGGGAGCAAAGCATCATTTGTTCAGGTAAGATCGGTGAAATGGACTACAAGATTGCATATGTTTTTTGAATGGTTCATTGGCCACCTTTCTTCTTATAGTGTGCTGAGTTGATCCTGTTGAAGTATATTTAAGAAGGGAGGTTATCAACTAAATGAGACAGTGTAAAGACAAGTCTTACAAACAGCAGTTGCCCATTAAAAATAAAACTATTTCCATTCTCTTGCAGACCCGTGGATCTATTCCTTTTTTCTGGTCTCAAAGACCAAATCTCAAGTATAAGCCAAAGCCACAGATCAGCAAGTCTGTAAATCACGTATGTGACTGTTCATTGCATTTGGAGGATTTAATGTATGTATGAGTTTATGTGGATGTGAAGGGGTGACAGTGTTTAATCAGGAGAATAAAAGTTAATGGTAGTAAATAGTTTTGTCACTATTGCTCCTTAATAAGGAAACCCTTGTATCCCTTGATTTAAGCTCAAATTGTGGGAAGAATATAAGTGTGAATGAGTTCTCTGGTTCTTGTTTAATAGTCTTTGTAGCTCCCCAGTGTTCAGCATATGCAGATTGCTTAAACAGAACTGAATGGACTTGGGGGTAGAAGATAGAAATGTGTTAGCACAGTAAAAAAAATAACTACTTTTTTTCTGGAGAAGTGCCTGTGCTTTTTTATCAAAAGGGTCATTTATAGAGGTTTCTTTATAAATTGCAGGTCTTAATACTAGAACAGTAGCGTAAATGTGTCATCACCTCTTTATTTTCTCTTTCTAGATGGATGGTTTCCAAAGACATTTTGACTCTCAAATAATTAGTTATGGGAAGCAAATGATTGTTAACTTGGTAAGATTTCATATGTTTTTGTTGAGAAAGTTCAAGCATCATTCAAGCAAGCTGGCAAGTAATACTATCCATTCTTTTCCCTTGCAGGTGAACCAAAAGGGTTCAGAGAAGCCTCTTGAGCAAACATTTGCAAAAATGGTGAACAGTATGGCAAATGGCATGGTCAGGTATGTGTGAAAGGAAATGTTGCATTCCTGTGTGAAAAGGAGCCTGTGCCTGAGACCCACAGAAACTGCTTGCAGTGCTTTAGGGTCTTGAACAAATACATGATTTGTTTCAGAACTTTATTTTTTTTATGAAGTAACCTGCATATGACCAATGCTCTTATCTCAGAGTTTTGGGGCAAAGGAGAGATGGGCAGAGTAAAGAAGAGATGTCAAGGGTATGGTGATGCCATGTAGCAATGATAGCATGCTGTGAAAGACTTTCTGACTTTCTGTATTTTGGGATAAGAAATTGGGCCCCTTTGGACTACCTTCTGGTAGAAGGTGTAGTTTCTTTGCTGGCTTTAGTAAGGGAGTACTAAGTGTGGATGAAATAGAGAGAGGAGGGAAGTATGTATCTTAAATGTGGGCACATCAGAATAACTGGGCCAAGAGAATACTCTTCAGAGGGAATACACTTAAGAGAAATTTCATCTTTTCTTGGGAATCTTCAGTGTGGTACACAGTTTACAACTAGCTTTGCCCAACTTCCATAGGGAGACTTAAACTCCCACAGATCCATAGTTCTTTGTCTTTCCTCAAGTATGTTGTGTGGTACTACTACTGATCTCATGTCTGAGAACAAAATCCTACCTTTAAGCATGTGGGATGTGTGGTTGGTTGTTTAACTATATGATTGCTTCTAAGGAGAGTTCTTTTACCACCCTCATCTCTAGACTGGTATTGAGATCTTTAAGATGTGTAGAGCCTGTGAGTTTATGTGCATCTCTGACACTGCTATAAAGCCTTCTAGTGGAAATGGATGTTAAAATTCAGCCTCAGTTAGGCTGAGTTTTAATAAGTAATGTTTGCTGCTCTGTATATGTTAAAATGGGACTGACATGTTTGTTAGTGCTGACAAAGTCCTTTTTTGAGGGAGTAGGGAAGGGTAGGGGGTGGTTTGTGTGTGTGTGCATTTTGATGACACTTACCCCCTGGGCCAAATAAATTGAGTCTTCAGTGCATATATTACTACCTTTTTTTAAATAGTCTAAAAACCTTGGCCAGTAATAACTTTGGGATTATTAATACTTCATTTGCTGTAAATTGCTGAGCGCACAAGAGCTGAGTCAGACACCATTTGTCAGAGCCATTTGAACTGGCTGTTAAAATCTTGTTCCCTGACAGTAGCTTTTGGACTTTCTTACAGCACAGTAGCTCAGGTGTTCAAGCAGAGCTTGTCTCAAGTATCTAGAGAACAGTCAAATGGGGTTATGCTGCCTGCCAGAGAAGAATGTTGCATATTAACACCGTTGTATCTTTTGAAAGCATACTGACAAGCCCAAGAATCAGCCCCTCAGAGGAGGGGAGTATGGAGCTGTTTTTTTTTGTTTTGTTTTGTTTAAAAAAAAAAAAAAAAGTATGGGGGGGCAGAGATGAAACTGGATGTGTGTGAGGGGAGTTTAATTTTGTTGCCCCCTCATTGTTCTTTCCTGGGGGCTTGGCTTGCTCTGTGTGTGTGGTTTTTCTTTGTTTTTGTTTGTTTGGTTTCTTTTTTTTTTTTTCTTTTTTTTTTTTTTTTTGGATACCTTCTCTGAAATATGTCTCTAACTTAAATGCTTCTCTCAATAGGTATGTAGCATTTGACTTCCATAAAGAGTGTAGTCGAATGAGATGGGATCGACTTCAAATTTTGATGGATCAATTGGCAGAGCAGCAAGATGAATTTAGGTAAGGTGGTTGATGCTCAATAGGTTTCAAGTGGTTCTGAACTACTAAAGTGAAATCACTTGTTGACCCCATGTTTGACTCTAGAATTAACTTTGTCTTTTGGTACAAGTTTAGGTGAAAGTTTCAGATGTACGTACACTTACTTCATGTCTCTTTAGGGGACAGTTTTTCATCCAAGAGTAATTCCATATATTGGTGGCAGTAAACTGTTCTGCAGTGTGATGCCAAGCACTTGGGTTTCTTATGCTTACTTGTTTGTAGTGTCAAACCTTAGCACTAGCAATAATTATTAGTCCTGCTAGCCTAAGTAATCCATGAAGAAACACACTCCCATGTTTATTTTTATTTATGTAGACTAAATGTCTGCATCAACTAAAGTTTTTGCTCAGTCCTGTAATTTGTTCTAAGCACTTCTTGGTCTCTGCTATTTGTAAATAGTGAATGCAGGCTCCCCCACCATCAGAACTAGCTCCAAAACATCCCAAAAGCAGAAGGATAAACTGACTTATGAGCACTTCAAAGGAGACATAAGTACTTAAGTTTCCTGCATGGCAAGGATCCTTTATTCTTGAAATGATTGCTGAAAATCACTTGTTCACTGCCACAGAACTAAGTTTTCTTGGTATGAGAATTAGAGATTTGTCAAAACCAAAGGTGCCCTTTCAAGATTAAGTTGATTATACCTTGCCTTGTCTTGCTTAGGATGGCCATTATTTAAATAAGAACGGGAGAGTGAAAATAGCTCTGCAGTCCTCAGGCAGTGACCTTGCTAAAGATTGAATTGGGGTATAAAAGGTTTGGCAGAAATGAGAGCTGACTTGCATGCTTTGTTATTTAATTTTATTTTAGAAGAGTTAAAAGAGATGTCACTTAAACTAGGTTATTAACCAGAAATTTCCACTTGTAGGACTATATAGTATTCAATATCAATTCTAGGCAAAACTTGAGAGAGGAGGGAGGATCAAGTTTATGTTGGTGTTATCATCTCCGTTAAGTAATTAAACTTGTGTTAACAGGACCTGGTCTCCTTGGCAAATGAGCTTTGTTAAATCATATTTTTTAATTTTTAATCCAAGTGCATATACTGTTTTAAGGTTCTTGATTAAATGACACAACTTCTTAGCATGACTTCTTTTAAGCTTTAAAATGTAATACAGTGAATACAGTGACAGTGGATGATGTACTAGACCGAATTTAGAGTTTGTAACTACATAATGAAGTAACTTTTTTTTCTAAAATGTGATCTGTTGATCTTTAGGAAACTGGAACTTTTAATGCTGTGGTACAAGGACAGTTTAGTGTCTTTTGCATAATCAACTAATAACTTTATTTCCCTGTTCATTTACTAACTTTGGTATCAGAAAAGATGCATACAATTTGGTATTCAAAACTTGATCTGTATTTAGTATCACTGTAGAAATGCCTGGTTTAGCTGATTTAAAAAAAAAAAAAAAGATGGTCATATGCAGTAGTAGCAAAGTGGTAGTAGGGGGAATATCTGATCCATTGCATGTTCTTATAAGAGGAAAAATATTAAAAAGTGTCAATAACAGATTGTCCCATAAGACTTGAATACCTTTCTGTAGGAATCATGACTAACAACTTATATGGCTGGGTGAAGTGAAGTCCAGAGGTGACTGGTCTAAAGCTGGTGCCCAGGTGAATCTTGAGTTACTTCTGTTACTCACTCTGTTCTTGGTAACTCTGGAAGCCAAAAACATCATTCAGTGATGTTGCAGGGAAGGCTGTCTTCGTTCCTAATGGCACATAGTTCAGTGTGGCAGGCTACTTAAAGAACAATAATGAGTAGTTTTGAGAACCTGTTGTTAGCATCCTGTTACTTTTTAGCTCCTTTGAGGCAAGGAGTGATAGAGAAATCCAGGAGTCATCACAATTCAAAAACATGGTAATTCGTCATACACTCAAGAGAATGCATCTTCTGGCTGATAGCACATTACATGTGAAAATGTATACTTTGTATGCACTGTTACCTCCAAATACTTAGATGGATTGTGTATGTTAGTTATTTTCTAGTTGATACCGATGGTAAAATTGTGACTCAGCAGGAAGGAATATTCCGTAGTAACTGCATGGACTGTCTTGATCGGACTAACGTGATTCAGAGCTTGTTAGCACGCCGATCCCTTCAAGCCCAGCTTCAGGTGAGTGTTTGACTGGTTGGCAGTTTGTAAGAGGCTTGAGGCTTTCTGCATGCTCAATAGGAGCATGCATCTTTGAGTTGCCATTGCTCATGTTCTTATTTGAAACCCATTGGCCAGATTCTAGTTCAATAAATATAACTTCTTGAAAACAAATAATTCATTTTTTCTAATGAGTTTCTTGTGAGCTGCACTGTGCTTCCTGTTTTAGAGGCTAGGTGTTCTGCATGTCGGACAGAGAATTGAAGAGCAAGCAGACTTTGAGAAAATCTACAAAAATGGTAGGTTGTTTATCAAGTTAAACAGTTTTTATGAAATTAGTACATAACTTCCTTAATCTCCTCTTAATGCTTTCCTGTTCACAGCATGGGCTGATAATGCTAATGCTTGTGCCAAACAATATGCTGGAACTGGTGCCTTAAAGACAGATTACACAAGGCAAGTCAGACCTTTCCTATAAAGGCTTTTTGTTTTTTGGTTTTTTTTTGGTTTTGTTTGTTTGTTTGTTTTTGTTTGTTTTTGGTTTTTTACATGTTTGGGGATTTCTTTAAGTCATCATGTCTGAACAGATCTATTTTGGGCTCAGACTGTTAATTAGGTTTGTACCAGCTCAGCTGGTAAAATGTGAGATTAAAACCTGCAGAAAAACATTATTATTCACTGTAGATGTAGGGGAGGAGAAGGCAACTGGAAATAAAATGAGGGTAGTGGGGCCTGTTCAAGACATATTTGTGTTGTGGGAGAAGTGTAATTTCAGATGAGTTTTGTGATAAATCTGTATGGTAGTAATGCCAAGGCAGCACTGGATAATTGAGCTTAGGGTATTGTTGATCAGTGAAAGAGTTGCAAGTTTATTATTATAAATTCAAGAAGAAAATTTTAATTTTTTTTTTTTTTTTTTTTTCAAAACTTCTTTTTACAGAACTGGGAAAAGGACTCAGTGGGGCTTAATTATGGATGGCTGGAACTCATTAATACGTTACTACAAAAATAACTTTTCTGATGGATTTAGACAAGTAGGTTGGGCTTTTAACTACAGGGAGGTATATTTGATTAACATTGCAGTGCACTGCAATTTGTGTTCCTTTCCTTTTTTCTTTTCTCTAGGATGCTATTGATCTCTTTCTTGGTAATTATTCAGTGGATGAAGTAGAACCTGCTAGTCCTCTACATGTCAAGAAAGATTGGAAGTTCTTAGCTGTAAGTATGGAGATTTGGTTCATGCTGGTAGAAACAGATATAACCTTTTAGTCCATCCCTTCAGTAAGACTAAGAAATTACCTGTTTAGCAATGGAGTGTTCCTGTAATCTGGTTATGTTTCTATGATACCTGCTTATAGGACTAAACCCAGAATGTTCCCTTGACAGAAAATGGAGTGTCCTTGAAGTATTGAAAAACTGCTTGCTTTAAAAAAAAAAAAAAAAAAAATCTATTTCATCAAGTGGAAAGGGAGTTCTGCAGAAGGAAACAGTCATTGAGGGTGACTAATAGAAGAAGCTTGTGAAGATAAGAAGTTTGTTTTTTTTTTTTTTTTTTCTTTGTCATGTATCTCATGCAGTGAAACAGACTTGGGGACTAGAGATTTCTTTCCTTTTTTTGTGGGTTTTTTTTGTTCACTGCCTATCTTGGATAAATTTTTAATTCTGAACTTATTATTGAACACTCCTTTGTAAATCTGAGTTATATGAAATTTTATACTTCATCAATATTTGAAGTAACTTTATTACAAGATAAATACTTTTGCAGTGCTGCCAATCTTCAAAAATATTAAGTAATATATGTTCTATTATATCATGTAATTATTTTTTTTTCTTTCTTCAGTTGCCTATTATTATGGTGGTTGCTTTCTCTATGTGCATTATCTGTTTGCTAATGGCTGGTAAGTCACCATTTAGTGTAACTTCACAAAAATAGCTTGCTTGGGTTTTGGGTTTGTTAGTTCCTTGCAGCCATTTACTAAACAATTTGGTATGTATTTGCTTGTTTCTCAGCCATACTAACATGTGTCTGAGCCTGGCTCTGGAGGCTGAAGGGCAGTACTACATCATGAATATGGGGGGGAAAAAATGAGGTGCTATAGCAAATAAAGCCAAAACTTTAGTAGGAGTCATTTAGTGTTTGGGCAATTAAATCACACACCTGAGTTTAACTTGCCTGAACTACTGAAGTTGGATGTTTCCTTTTACTTGCAAAGGAGATTCCTCTAGCCTATAGTATCTCCCTAATTCAGGGCAGAAGCTCAATCCACATGAGCCAGATGTAGGCATAGGCCTGGTCTGGCAGATGTGGATCTATGTTGGAAACTGAAGCTCTCACCTTTTGCCTTTGCCTTGAATTTTATTAGAGTGCCAACAGACACTTGACTGTAACCTCTGTAGCTGTGTTGAAAGAGCTCTTAGTTCAGTGTGGCAAGCAGCAGAATGCTGGGCTGAGAACAAATAGCTGGGGCTTTTCAACATCAATGAAAGGAGTTACTAAATGGTGTAGCAGAAGCCCCTAGTACCTGTGGAAATGCTTTCAACTGCATCTGATGACGGAACCACGTGGGGAGGGCTTGGGCTATTTGCTGTTGCACTAAAATGCTCTCACCGTTAATGAGACACAACAAATGAAAGTGTTTATCAACTCTTTGTAGGTGATACATGGACTGAGACACTGGCCTATGTGCTGTTCTGGGGAAGTGCAAGCTTTGGAACCTTTGCCATCATCCTCTACAATGGCAAGGATTTTGTAGATGCACCCAAGCTGGTCCAGAAAGAGAAGATAGACTGAATTTGTGTGTGTGGAAAGCGGCTTGGTGCAGAGGATTCCTCAAGTCACCCCTGGAGTCTCTACTGACCTGCTTTCCACACCGGATAGTGGTCTTTTTAACATTCATCCTTGACAGCATGGAGAGAAAGTAAACGGTTGTCTTTGGTGGTGGCAGCTTTCAGCTGAGATCCGTTCCTACCATCTTGGTGGCAATAGTCTTGGGAATATTATGGAAGAGACTCCACCCTTACGAGGATAATTCGAAGATAAAAGCCAACTCTGTGATATCTGGGATGTTGTAAGGAAAAAA
Source organism: Crypturellus soui (assembly GCA_032275445.1). Classification (NCBI taxonomy): domain Eukaryota; kingdom Metazoa; phylum Chordata; class Aves; order Tinamiformes; family Tinamidae; genus Crypturellus; species Crypturellus soui. Next base: position 777,610 of record JAUBNY010000793.1, read on the forward strand.
ATGGGCTGGATAAGTTCACAGGCCATGTAGGTAGCTTCAGCTAATTCTCAATCTCTGATGGAATCGGAGCTTTACCCTATTAATATACCCAGATGTTGAAATATTAGTAAAAAAGGGGTCTAATCAATCATGTTCTCTGAGCAAATATGACTTCATACTAATAACATGTTCTTAGATTTACAGCTGGATTATATTGGTTGTAATTAAAGTCCATGTTAAAGAGTCCTTTGTGCATATTTATGTATTTTTCACTAAATAAAAAGGATTGCGAATCCTAATGCTTCTCTAAAGCGAACCTTGAGTCCTGCCTTACCTAGGACTGATACAATATTCTGCTGATCATTGTTTGGGTGAAAAGATAGTGTATTTGGATGCTTCTGCAGTTGTGAATGTCTTGCACTGTTTCAGGACTGCAGTCTTTAGACGATGATTCGGTAGTTAGCAAGTTAAGATAGAGAATCTTCCTTCTAAAAATGTAAGTGAAATCAAAGAATGTAAACTCCTCGGCAGTGTTTATTGAAACCTCCTTATACTAATGGTCCAAAGTACACTGCTATTTTAAAAACATACAAGGTAAAAGATGAACTTCATATTGTTTTGCTAGTCAACTGCTTCTATATTTTTGGTTATGCTGAAATAATTTATGGAAGAAGGAGTAGCAACCTGAGGAGAAGGTGTTAGGCTAAACTCCACATTTGCACTTGGGAGCAACAGCTTGCTTTTCATGCATGATGTTGTAACACACTCTGTTTAAAGAAACAAAAAAGCTAAGCTGCAAGATAATTTGTGCTGTTTAACAATAAATGTGTGTCTCTAAACTTAGTGCTTCCAAGCTGTATAAAAATAAGTAACCCTAATCAAGGACCAATCTTAAACTACCTTGTCACTTATTTTATATGGTTTGTTCAAAAACAGACATGAAACTTGCTTTAAGGCGCTGTGCATTGTTTAATATTTCCTGTAAGTACAGCTGTATATTCAGATTGCAGTTATAAATTTAAATGGGGAGAAGGGAGAAACATGTAGAATGCTAGGGCTAGCACAGTTTCACTAGTGAAGCTAGAACACAAAACACCAATGCCTCAGTGTTTTGTTGTTATGACTGAAAATATGTACAGATTTTTGCAATTAACTGTTCATTTAACCTTGAATGTTTCTGGAGGCCTCTTTGGGTTTTGTTTAAACGTACTCTGTTCATAAGCACTAGTAACTGCAAAGTATCTGTTTGCTTTTTAGATGCTGTAATGGGAAAAAAAAAAGTTGAAACTGTTAACTAGAAAAATCCTCTAACTTAAATTTAAGACATAAATTCATGATGGACATAAAGTACAAGAACATCATAGAGTAAATACCTAAAAGTACTGGGTTTGTAGGGCTCATGAGCAAATGACATTTGAAATTTGATTCAGTTGTCTTGCTGTCTATAACTCCACATTTGTGTCTTTGGTGAAGAACTGGTTGCAACAAAGACCAAACTTGAATTGCTAGTATAAACATGCTGTAAGACATACAATAATGTAGGTTTTTCAAAGCTGGAGGGCACCTGTATTTCAGTGCTTTGCAAAGACTCTGTATTTCTAAAAATCACAAACAGTGTACTCATAAATGACAATAAAAAGTCCAGCTTTTCTATATACTGTCAGTTGCAGTTCATGCTTTGGAGTTGACTTTTTCCAAAGTGTTCCTTAAGAAACGTCACTCACCAAAAAGACTCCTTTTTGTTGTGGTTCATAGCATGTGCTGCTGCTGCTTCAGTGCTGAAGTACTGATGACTGCACCCACCACCACCTGTTCTTCACTGGCCTTATGCTCTCTTGTTAAGGAAGAACAGAGCTGTGTCCCTCCTTGCCAGTTTGTATCTTAAGTGGTGAGAATTGTGAAGACTAGTTGCCATCTCTGTGTCTTTCCCCTTTCCAAGGCTCTTTCCTCCCTCCCTCTTCCCTTACAAGACTAATGGGGGAGAGGGGACATGTTGATTCTTTTTCACTAAGCTAAACTTTGGAATCACTTCATGGGTGCAGTGCTGCAAGGGGAGGTTGTTTTATTGCTTCTGTTGCGGCCTGTTCGACAAAGCCCTGGCCTTAGCTCTTCCGCAGCTGTGACAGGAAGCTCGAGTGCGGTTATTCTGGAGCTCCTTTACACAAAATACACATTTTATTCAAGCCCGCGCGCTCCGCGCACTGCGCACGCGCGGCGGCCGCCCCTTCCGGCGCCTGCGCGCGGTGCTCTTTCCGCCCCTTGGCGCTCGCGCTCGGCGGCCGCTGCTCCCGGACGCCCGCGGCGGTGCCGCTCGCCCGCAGGAGCCTCCGCCGCGCCCGGTCCCGCCGGCGCCGCCGCGCCGCCCAGAACC
>JAUBNY010000793.1:780784-821816 GCA_032275445.1 Crypturellus soui
GTGGGGTTGGCGGGGGTTGGGGGCGCCGGGCCTGGCGGCGGGAAGCGCGGGAGCCGCCCCCGCGCTAACGGTCGCCTCCCCCCCTCCCCCCCCCCCCCCCACACCCTCGGGCGGCCGCGCCGAGGCCGCAGGGCCCGGACTGCGGCCCCGTGGCGGGGCGGGAGGCGCCGCCTTTGTCCCCGCGAGGCGGGCAGGCCGCGCGGGCGCTCGGCGGCGCCAACGGGCCCTTCTTCCCCTCGCAGGTTCCTCATGAAGCTCAGCCACGAGACGGTGACCATCGAGCTAAAGAACGGCACGCAAGTGCACGGCACAATCACAGGTACCGCCTGCGGCTTCCTGCCGCTCCTCGGCAGCGCGGGGCGCTTCGCGCGGCCCACTCTGCCCTGGGGCCTGCGCGGGCGTCCGCGGCCCTCCGTGAGCTGCGCGCTGGGCCCCGGACACAGCCGGGGTGTCCGCTACAAGCCCCGTGCGGAGCTGTGAGCAGCGGCTTTCTGCGGGGCAGCCCTCATCTCTGGCCGGGGGGCGGGGGCAGTACACCCTGTTCGGACTTACACTGTTGATGTACCTGGCAGTACGTTTCCTGTTCATAACGCACTGTTGGGAGACAGTGAATTGGTTGTAGCACTTGCTGGTGGCTTCTGGTGGTCTCTCGGGCTGTATTTACAAATAAGCTTAGGGGAAAATAAAGTGGACTTTTGCAAACTGTTTCATTAGCGAATCTGAAGGAAGCACGACTGACTTGGGAGAATTTTATTAGCACGATGAGGTTAACAAACTAGTTTTATCACGGCCAACTTGACATGGTGGTATAAGTCTAAGTCTTTTAAGTCTATTTATGATATTTGAGTATGTCTGATGTTGCTTTGTGAAATTGTTGTAGGCTTTAATCATGTGAAAATTTTATAGTGGAGCCACCTGTAAAGGGCTTTCTTTGTCTGCATCTGTGGTAGACAGACAAAAGGCAATTGTTAAATGTCACCACAGTCTTAAATCAGTTCAAGTAGCTTGTAGGTTATTTTAATCCAAAAGGATTATTTATGTATCTTTGTGTATCTTTGCTCTCTTTAAGGTGACCTTGTATAGGAATGCATCTTCACATAAGCTTGCATTAATTTTATGAAGCTGGTATTATTGCTTTGGTGAAACACCTATTTTTCATTTTTTTCCCTATTTATAAAATGAGACAATAATTGCTTTTACCTTGCAGAGTTGTTTTTGTTAGTACACACACACACTTAGAATACACTAAAAATTTTGCTCATGCAGTTGCGCTCTCTGAATTAGTGGATGTTTCTAAACTACAATTTCTATATTTTGTCTATGTTTTGTTTTGAAAAAAATATTTTTATTTTTGATCTTCGTAGTTTCAGGCTTGTGATGTGCAAGACAAAATATAGGGGCTGAACGGTGCCACTTCTTAGGCTTGCAGAAAGGAAATGATCTCTTCCTCCTCAGAGTTTTTTTATGACTTTTTTTTTTTTTAAACCTTTTTGGTGGAAAGTGGCTTTCCACCAAAATGTACGGTAAATGGTTGAGGACAGTTACTCCTAAATGAGCCAGTATAAATTAGAGAGGCAAAATGTGTGTGTTTAGGTTCACTCATAGGCTTAATTAGTGAGTGGCCTAGATGCAGAGTGAGTGCTAATGAACAGCACACGCCTGGAAGCAGTTTTATATTTCAGAGCGGCCCATGTTGCCAGAAGTGCCCATCTTGTAGGCCTCATCCCAGCATTAGGACTGTTTCTGTTTCAGGAGTGGATGTCAGTATGAACACACATCTCAAAGCAGTGAAGATGACGCTGAAGAACAGGGAGCCTGTGCAGCTGGAGACACTGAGTATTCGAGGGAATAACATTCGCTACTTCATCCTGCCAGACAGCTTGCCCCTGGATACCTTGCTAGTGGATGTGGAACCAAAAGTCAAGTCCAAGAAGAGAGAAGCAGGTTAGTTTGTGATTTCCCAGCCCCCTTTCTTTGTTCTATCCTATGCAGCGGTGGTTTTGGCTCACTTTGGGTCAGTGTGACTATGCAATTGTCCTGTAAAATGGCTGATTACCTTATTTTCTGCATTTTGCAGCTGGTTCTCTCATATTTGATGGCTTGATGCTGATATTTCTAAGTCTGCCTTGCCTGCCTTCTTAGCATCTATAAAATCTGCTTTCGTGTGAAATGATACATTTCTAGCTCGTCATATGTTTGTGTTAAAAAATGCCAATTTTTCTAATCTTGAAGAAGTTTTAATCTACCGCATTTTCAGAGGTGACACCAAAAAGACAATTTCCTCTTCTCTGCATGTCTGCTATGTTTCTCCACTTTGTATGGGGAACTTCATGTAGCCTAATAAGAAACTACAGTATGATCTCTTGCATGTACCTGGTATATTGCTTGGTAGTGGGTAAAAATTAACTGCAGGGGAGTTGAATGGGGGGGCGGAATTTAGGATTGTCGCAAGTCCACGCTCTTATTCTATGAGAAGTTTCCCAGCATTGCACTATATGTGCTTTTCCTATTCAGAACTACATTCAGTTTTTCTTACAAGGCTGTTGAGCAAAACCCTTTCCTTACAAACACAACAGTGTAGAGAGTACTTCAGTTTCAGTCCGTGCTATTAAACCTTGAGCACCCAATAAAACCCAGAAAATCTGTGAAGGTGTGTTTGCACAGTGTAAATTTTTTGCATAGTGCTTGATCTTGGTGTTTTTTGCTCGTTTTTCTTTTTTCTTTTTTTTTTTTTAAATTGAAAGCTAATTGTGCTCTAAAATAATGTCTTCCCATTTCTCCAGTTATTGGTGCTGAAGTATTTGGATGTGACTCTGCAGGCTTTAAGCAGTGCAGTTTGGACAGAGGTAGTGGTGTCATTTCACTGACACAGTGTGAGGCACTTTCCAAAGTGCTAATTGTTGTGGCCATGGTCTTTACCAAGAGCAAGTGTGAAGCTCCTCAAAGGGTTTTGCCCCTCATATGCACAGAGTGAAACTGGACCATGGTGGGGCTGCTTTCTGAACGTCACTTCTTGCACCTTGGCTGTGTTGAGGCTCTTTTTGTGCTTTACCTTAATTTGCAAGTGCTCTGGGCATCACAAGGTTAATGTGTGATCTCTCCTTGGCAAATGAAAATGTTGATGGGAGGCAGGCCCTTCAACCAGTAATTTCAAAAGTCCTGATGGAAGAGGGCTTATTTCCTTAGGAAATGGAGGTAAAATGACACCCCATCATCATATGGAACATCCAGCTGCAGCAGTCTCTTGTGACCTAAACTTCTTTGTGGTTCTGTCTGGCTTTTACTGCACTAGTAGTATCTAGAAGGAGCACAGAACCAATCTTTGGCCTGATAATCGCTTGGAAAATGAGTAGAGGCATTTTTGAAAGCAGCAGGAGCTGTTGAGTGGTGGGAGACGTGGCCATTTCATGTAGATAAATGAAAGCGCGTGCTTGAAAATCTTGCAGCGTATGGAAATGTGCATCTCCCTTTCTCCCTGTGCTGAAAACCCCACAATATGAGCTATGTGAATACATCTGTGTGATGTGATTAATAGTGAACGGAATACTGGGTGCAGGAATGTCTTTCATGGTCGTCGTCTTTCTCTTGTTAAAACATAGTCTTTCAGAAATCAGAAAAGGGGGATTAGTGGTCTGTCAAACTATCAGTTGCTTGGAAAGAGACACCTGTGCTGCTGTTTCCCCTTGTCATTGTGAGTGAAACCAAACATAAACCGTAGCCTGAGGACGTTATTGATGAAAAACCTAATACAAAATATGAAAATACTGCCTGAAATATACTGACAATTACCAGACTTCATATCTGACTTCCTGCTTACCTGTGACGGGACACAGAGTTGTTTATGCTTGATACAGAACGGTTTAGTCAAAACTGAAATGTTTCTTTTGTCTTATTTGTGCAGTTGCTGGAAGAGGCCGTGGCCGAGGCCGTGGGAGAGGCAGAGGTCGTGGCAGAGGAAGAGGAGGTCCCAGGCGATAACTTCTCACTGCAACTCCTCTTACCATATTCTGAGCAATTTCAGATAGTTTTTGTACAGGTCTTGTTTACGGTGTCCATTTTTAATAAACTGAGATGTGAAAAAGTTGTCTTTCTTTTGTTAGCTAGGCCTGGTGGGTGGGGAAAGCTTGTTTTACTCCTAGAGGGTGTTGCAGGGTGAGCGTGTCCTGCTGGTGCTGGGTTGGAGCCCAGGCACCTGCAGGAGCTGGAGAATCTGTTACACTTTGCCCCAAGCTGAGAGCTTGGCAGACTGTAATAGTGCTCATCTTAAATGAGCCCCTCTTCTGTAAAGCAACTGGCATCTTCCAGTCACTTGATGAAGACATACTATAAAGACACATTCACAGGATAGTGGTTCTTAAATGTTGTTCAGAGTAACCTCTTTAAAGTTCATAGATAGAATTTTACTGTTTTTCTCAGTGAACCTCAAAATATGTGAACAGTGAACATGTGAACCTCAAAAACTTACTATGTTACTTTATTAAAAAATGCATAAGAAAGTTTATCAGTGCTATGAAACTACTGATTTGTTGCATCTTGGGGTAAAAATTACGTCCTTGGAGAAGAACTTCACTAAAGCTGATTATGTGGCATATGCTGGTCCTGTTTGGGCCTGGCTCGTAAGGAAGTATCACAGATCAGAAATGTATCACAGATACTTACAACATTGCATCCCTTGAAAAAAAATGCACACAATTAGATAATGGAACTGGACGTTTACTTCTTTGGGGAATGAGGATTTTTGCAGTTTATATAAACTGCTTTGCTGGCACAAATATGTAGGAAGCCGAAGTACTTATCTCAGATACCTTCCCACAGATTTTCCTTTTGTAGGAAAGGAATTACTATGTTCACAATGTAGAACTCCAACAGATTAAATAGAGATGTCATCCAAAATAGCTTACGTGTTAAGTTTGACTTTGAATGCTGAGGACACCGGTACTTGGGTGACGGAAGACACTCTGCTCAGTGCTCTTGTTCCCATGTAGGTGGGTGCTACAGGCTGGCAGAGAGCAACTAAATGTTACTTGATTAGCCAGGGTGCTGGTTAACTTGTGCTAAGTGGCATTTTGTGAGCTGCTCTTCTGCTGTGTGTTTCCTCCTACAGAAGCCATCATAAAGCTTTGTCTGTTACAGAGGAGCTTGTTTTTTTTTCTGTTTTGGTGGGGGTTTTGTTTTTTTTCCTGACCGGTTTTGGGGCCTCCCAAGAGTGCTCCGGTGAATGCAGCGCCCGGGGCTCTCGGCTCTACCAGCAGCTGCTGCTACGAGGACAGTTTGCCGCGGTGCTCTTGGCACCGTGGGAGGGAGCTCGTCGTCCCCTCGGCCTCACACCACTGCGGCCGGGCGCGCACTGTCCCTCCGCAGCCACCTCCGTGCCAGCATCAGCAGAGCCCCCAGGGGGATGCACATGGTGGAGGCTGCCACGAGCAGCCCGATGACAGCCAGCGCATAGCCCGGATAGTCCTTGGTCACCAGCTGCCCCTGCAAGCGAGATAAGAGCATTAGTGGGCGCAGGTCTTCAGGTGCCCCGAACTCCTCGTACAGGTTTTGGAAGGAACGGGGAAGCGCTCGTGCTTTGTGGGCTGTTGACACTGGAGCAGCATGTACAGGAGGTGCTTGGAAACATGCCTCAGCAGGCAGAGGGGTGAGTGAAGGGCGTATGGTTGGACTCGATGATCTGGGAGGTCTTTTCCAGCCATAATGATTCTATGACTGTCCTTAAAGCTTCCCTCCCCAGCGTAAGCTTGGTTACAGCTAGAGGTGGATTTATGTGCTGCTTCCTGTAGCTTCAGTGCTCTGCAGGACAGCCATGTTTTGGCTGCCTCTCTTCCCTTAATGACCTCGCCACAGGCAATTCCCATTGCGTTCCTGGCAGCAGGATGGGCCCCTGCTGGTACCAGTCAACAACCCTGGCTCTCTACAGGCACCCAAATAGGTGATGACAGGAGGCAAACAGGGTCTTTTTTTTTTGCCTTTTTTTTTCCTATGTGCAAGAAACATTTCCACAAAAGCTTATGAAACTAGTAATTATTTACCCAGTAGTAATTCCTCTGCAAAAAAAAATCACTTTGGAACTTTTACAGAATTATTTTGGCAATGAAGAAAAATGTAACTGGGAGACTTGCAAACAGAAATAATTGGTGAAAATAGTTTGTGCTATTCCAGCAGCTACTGCACTTTTTAAAAATACCTCTAATTTTATTCAAATTGCTGTTTTTTGGAACTGAATGATTTTGGTTAAAGGGCATTTTTAAATTTTTTTTCTAAGTCATCACTAATAACTTTTAAACTTTTTTTTGTTTAAAGACATCAATTTATTTTTATAAGAATTTATTTTTATAAGAATTAAGAAATGGCATTCACTCCAGCTGCAGCCTTGGAAAAGGCAGTTTGGTGGAGCAGTGTAGTTAGGAAGGAACATTGTGTGTCCTTCAGGGTTTTCTAAAAGTTTTTTTGACACACAAACCAAAGCCCCAGTACTGTTTTACCTGAGTGGCGTCCCACGCTTGGTATTGCAGTGTTCCTGTGAGGATATAGTCCGTGATGTAAAATATAAATAGGCTTATAATTAGCAAAGGACTAGCAAAAGCCCACATAACCTTCCAATACCAGCTTGGCTTATGTCCAATCATTGTGTGAAGATCTTTCTCAAATCTGTGATTAAAAAGAAAAGCAGAAAAAATGAAAGCATGTGTTCTTGAGAGCAGCTCTGTATGCTCAGTCAGTACCTTGCTCTCCACAGCTTGACAACCTCCTCTAGGATTAAATAGGGCAGGTGGAGGGTGTCTTTGTCCAGGGGGAGACATGAGCAGAAAGGGGCAGTGTCTGAAAAGCTGCCTGGAAGGGAGTACAACAGGATGCCCTGTTCTATAGGTAGAGTTATATATGGTAGAAGAGCCCCCATAGACTTCACCTTAGGTAAGGTCAGAGCCTTGTTAGTTCTGGAGGCTGCCAAAGAGCTGGACTGAAGCTGTGTGAGGACCTCGTGCTGAGGAGGCGTGAGGACCTCACACTGAGGTGGCGCGTGAGGACTTGTGTCGCCCACCCTCACTGAGGGGAGACCTCCTTGTCGCGGCCCTCATGCTGCCCCCAGAGCTCAACCTGGAGACGACCTGGAGCTTCTGAACAAGTCAAGTGCCTAAGAGCAACATGGGTGGCCACACATGTCTGTAGTGAACAGACTTGCAAGCGTTAAGAACATGTTAGATGTTAAAACTTCCTTCTTTTAGATCGCCCATGCGTGTGGGCTGGATGCACAGGGGCAGCCTCCCTGCCTGGTGCTGGCCTCCCACCGCAGTGCCACGGGGCTCGTGTGTGTCCCTGCGGAAGGAGAGGCTGTTTTGGCAGGAGATGCTCTTTAGACCGAAGATGAGAAAGAGAGCGAGCATGGAACAGCGTGTCCCGCTCATTAGTGCTCCCCTGCCTGTGGAGAGAGTATTGGCGGGTGACAAATTAGAAAATCACAGGGATAAAACTAGCAGCTGGGAGCTTTTACCCTTGTGTTAGGGACAGGTAATACCTAAACTCAGATTGTAGGAGGTAGCACCCGTTTGGGGGCTTCCAGGGTGTCAGGAAAAGGGTTAAAAAAAAAAAAAAGTAGTAATCCAAGGTGGTATTTTCACTCCTGCTGCTGTCTAGCTTGACCTATGGTCGCATCCCCCCTCTTCTGCTTACAATCACGCTGTAAAGAAAGGGAATTTACAGCTCATACCTTTTTATCCCGTAAACGTAGCACACAGCAATGGTTTCCACCAGCACGATGAGCAGCAGCGAGAGGGTGGCTGCGTAGTCGTTGAATATGTCAAACCAGTAGTTCCCAGCCTCCATGGTGAAAATCAGGCCAATGACGCAGTTAACGAAACACACGAGACCTGCACGGATAGCACAGAGAGGCTCTCGTGGCATCTGGGCAGCGCGTGTGCATGAAACGGCATCTTACTGAGACTAGAAAGATATTGGGACTTCTACGACTTTCCGACAGGGTAATAAGGGTACTGCCATGAGAACTGCTGCAGAAGCAGCCAGACTGCAGGAAAACCCTTTGAAGCAGCTCTGCATTAAGTGCTGGTATTGGATGGACTTGGCGCTCTGAAGCCTTGGAAGGTCTGTTGCATCTCGCTCACAGGCACTTTTAAAACATTGCTGTTCTGCGTGATACTTCACTGTGTAGCTCTGTCAGCACTGGGGTCCCGTGATCAGAGCTTGAGACATACCCAATAAATCACAGAAACACAGAATGGTTGAGGTTGGAAAGAAGCCCTGGAGATCATCTAGTTCAACCCGCTGCACAAGCAGGGGCACCTAGAGCACATGGCGCAGGGTCACATCCAGGCGGGTTTCTAATATCTTCAGAGGAGATATTCCTCTTCTGCAACCTCCCTGGGCAATCTGGTCCTGTGCTCTGTCACTCACAATTAAGAAGTTTTTCCTCAAACTCAGGCAGAACTTCCTGTGCTTCAGACTGTGGCCGTTGCACCTTGTTCTGTTGCTGGGCACCACTACAAACAGTCTGTCCCCAGCGTCTCGACCCCCTCCCTTCAGATATCTGTATACATGGATTAGATCCCCTCTCAATATCTCTTTTCCCGGCTGAACCTGCCCAGCTCTCTCAGTCTTTCCTCATAAGAGAGATGTTCCAGTCCCCTGATCATCTTCATAGCCCTGTGCTGGACTCTTCCTCGTAGCTCCATGTCCCTCTTCTGCAGAGCCCAGAACTGCACCCAGTACTCCAGGTGCAGCCTCACCAGAGCTGAGTAGAGGGGCAGGATCCCCCATCTCGACCTGCTGGCAACACTCCTGATACAGTCCAGGATCCCATTGGCCTTCTTGGCCACCAGGGTCCACTGCTGCCTTGTGGTCAGTCTGTTGTCTACCAGGACTCTTAGGTCCTTCTGCGCAGAGCTGCTCTCCACCAGGTCAACCCCTAGCCTGTCCTGGTGCACAGGGATATTCCTCCCTAAAGCATCTGCACTGTGCTTTAGTATTCAGCCATGTGGCAGCAAACATAACATAGTTTTCTCCTGTTCCAGATAATTTCTCAAGAGCAGGCAAGCACTTGTGGCAGCATATTTGATAATCCCTACTCTGCAGGAGGACGAAGTGGGATCTTCAAAGATGGTGGGACACCAGAGCTTGTACGTGTATGGTCTCACCTTTCCTGGCTCGTGCTGTTACATGACAGTGTCTGCTCACCTGAAATCACCTCCTTGGACAGGTGGGTAGCAATGAACCTGCTGTCGGTCAGCGGCGTGAGGATGGCAGCCGTGTTTCCCAGCATGCTCCCTATGCCCAGCATCAGGAGCATGAAGAAGTAGAGCACCGAATACAGCTGTGGCACCTCCATGTTTTTGATTGCTTCGGAATAGACTATGAACGCGAGTCCTGTCCCCTGGACAGCCTGGCAGCAAGGGAAGAGATTGAAAGAGTTACGGTCAGCACTTCCCTCAGTCACCCATGATTTTAGAATAAGGAATCATTTCTATGGGGGAGACTGAAATTTTTCCCAACTTCAATCCCTTCTAGTTGGGGAGATTTTGATCTCTCTTCCTTATTGCAGTATTTTTGCTCAGTAGGCATTAACAGACAACAGTTTTAGCAAAATCAAGGCCACCTTTTATTTCCTCCTGTTGACTAGGATCCTGCTCCTCAAGGAGCTCTATTGATTTCAGCAGGGCTGCTTAGGGTTGAAGTTTTCTTCTGCTTGAACAGCAACATAAGAGGCTGATCCTCCATCATGGCAATGCAAACTTGCCCTGGTGGTGCTGCACAATCGTGCCAAGTGAGATTTTTGCTGGTTCATTTAAAACATACAGAAACCGACAGAAGATCTGCTTGTAGCAAAAACCTTGGGCCCGAAACCCGTGCGACCTTCCCTGGCTCTCAGCTGGCTGCAGTAATCCAGCTGCTGCAGGATCTGATCTCAGCCTCTGGGCTCCCCTGGGGATGCAGCAGCATTCCCCAGCACGAGCCCCAAGGGCCTTGGTCAGGAGGGGGAGCTGCTGCTCCCCAGCCTCTCTGCACACCGTGGCTCCAGCCTGCAGCCGTGGGGCGACCACGCTCTGTTTGCGCAGCCTGCTGCGGGCCCCGAGGCAGTGCCGGTGGGGGCTGCTCACCGTGTCCAGCTCTGCTTCCAGGCTGCAGTTCCTGAGCTGCGGCAGCAGCTCCGCGTACTGGTGCGGGTGGGTGGCCTGGAGGTGGGCTTGCACGGCGCCCAGGTTTTCCGCTGTCAAGGAGCCTTCCTCCAGGTCAAATGCGTTTGTCAGCAGCAGGATCACCCTGGGGAAAGGCAAGGGAGTGTCGCATCTCTCGGTGCATGGGGGCAGCATGTTCGAATAATCTGCCTCTCCCTGCTTATCTGGCAGCAGCTTATGGTGGGTAAAGGAAAATGAGCTAAACCCCAGCTCTTACTTGTTCATGCAGCTTTCGTAGTTGAAGGTGGCCTTGAAGCCGTAGATGGAGAACGTGACGATGCTGGCGAAGATGGAGGTGGTGCTGTTGATGAGCGAGACCACGATGGCGTGCCGCTCGCAGTTGTTGCTCGGCTCATTGTAGCTGGCATAGGCAATGAGGCTGCCAAAGCCCAGGCCCAGTGAGAAGAAGATCTGCGTGGCCGCGCTGATCCATGCCTTGGGGTTCGCTAGCTGTTCCAGCTGCAAGGACGCGTGGCACCCGTCAAGCCGCAGCGGGGCCGCTCGCGCCAGCATGGCACTTTAGTACTAGTTTTTTTCCCAAAAGACCCAGGCATTCAGGAGGTGCTATGATTTTGTTAAGTTTTTTCCTTACCTTTGGTGTAAACATGTAAATGAGCCCATTTACAGCCCCGTGGAGCGTTAACCCTCTTATCAGGTATATGATAAGAACACAGTAGGGCAAGGAAGCGGTCACATATACAACCTGCCGAAAGAAAGGTGGACACTGAAGACAATTTGTCAGACCATGCAGTGATGCAAAGAATACTCAAGAGCATCTCTGGCTATGTCTTCTATCTACAGCTTTCTGTTTTCATTTACTTCACCTGAAACATTAGCATTATTGTGTGCTCTCTTACACTAAGCTTTAAATGCATATTTTCAGTAAATTTAAGATCACAGTTTAAGTTTAGATTCCAGTTTTAGAGAGACAAGTTTTATCTACTTGAGTTGAAAAATAGTAACTTCAAACATTTGTGGTGTTTACAACCTGTGTTACATAGCATCTAGTGGAGGAAAATCGTTTTGAAGCTGCCTGAGAAGAAACAACCAGTTGGGTCTCACCATCTGTTCAGAGTAAAAACAAAGCAGAGTTCCTCAGCAAGTGGCCCAAATCAAATTGGAAGGAAAAAAAAAAGATGTAATTCAAGTGTAGAAGAGACTTTAACTGGCTGTAACCCAGCTAGAAGGGTAGAAAAGCAAAATTTTTCATCTTTGATCACATTCCTGACTTTGAACCTCAATTGTTATTCTGCGTGTTAGAAGCTGGCACATGTCAAAAAAGGGAGAATCTGGTTGATGTCCCTTTGCATCGACCTCAACACATTTTCCCCTCCTGCTCTACCAAGCTAATGAGAAGAGGATCCAACCAGCAACTACAAGACATCCCTCGGATTTGCACCAATTCCCAGCAGAGGAAGAACCCCTGAGAAGGGACAGAAGCGGCTCATCTGGAGCGCAACTCCTGTCTGTGCAGGCCAGACCCCTCTGGGCGCTTCCCAATGCGGCCGTTGCGGTGCCTCCAGAGGGACTCACCTTGCCGGTGGACTCGGTGCCGCGCAGGATGCAGAGGTAGACAACGAGCCAGGCCAGCGTGAGACACAGCGCCTGCTCCCACTGCAGCGCCCCGCTGGCCTCCAGCGATGGTGCGATGTTGAGCGTCCGCCGGTACCAGAAGTACTGCGTGGGTGACGTGCGCGCGCACTCTCCCTCGTAGCCCGTGCGGTTGTTGTTCAGCGGGCAGCTGGCCCAGGGCAGGGGGTCCTGCCGGGAGACGCGGGGCACTCGGAGGAGACGGGGCCGGAGCCGCTGCCTCACCCAGGCTGTACCACCCTCTCCTGCACACTCAGGCCTCTCCCTCAGGGTCCACCCTCTCCCCTGAGCCTCATCCCCAGGATGGCTGAACTCTCTGTCCTGGCATGGAGCTTGAGGTGTCCCTTCTTTTCCCCGGGACCAACCATCTCCCCTGGCACTGCCAACCCTCTCCTGAGTTGGAGTCGCTGCTCTGGGAAGAACCCTCTACTTCCTGGACAGCCAACTCCCTCCCTCTGGTCTATTGACCCTCTCCTTCAAGGACAACCCTTCTCCCCTGGGACCCTCTCCCCAGGAGATGACTCTCTTCCCGAGACTGCCGACCTTGTCCCCAAGGGCCAACCCCTCAGAGCCGATCCTCTCCCGCCAGGGTTGACCTTCTCTCCCAGGGCGGACCCTCTCCCTTGGATCGGCCAACCCCCTCCCCCGGAGCTGCCCACCCACCCACCTGGAAGGAGTGGAAGAGGTACCAGAAGGCCCAGGCGTTTATCACATTGTAGTACATGGAGAGGAAGAAGGACACCACGACGCTGGCGACGCCTGCAGCGAGGAGAGAGGTGCTCACCCAGCCGCCCTCTGGCTCCCCGAGCCCCAGCCCCATGCCATGATCTTCCCCTTTGAATTCCCAAGGGATTTAAGCTCTGATGGCCCCAGATGGAGAGGACCATGGCCAGCTGGTGCACAGGGCACCTTCCTACTGCCAAAATGCCTTCTTCCTTTGGGGCTCTCCTGAACTGGATGTTGTACATCAGCCCCTGATGGTTGAAATTCAGTTTGTTTATTTATTCATTGTGCATACAAACAGGAGATGACAGGGGCCCTGCAGTGACTCCCTGGTGCAACTCAGAGCAGGCCTGGCCCCTCAGCTTCCTCCTTGGAGCAGCCAAGTGCCCCTTCTCCCCCGGCTCTCCCCGCAGCCCTCAGGCCCCGCGGCTGCAGACGTACCGACCCCACAGAGGTAGGGGCTGATCATCTTCCAGGCGCCGATGCTGCCGCGCCGCATGCGCTGCCCCACGGCCAGCTCCAGGTAGAGCAGTGGCATGCCCTCCACCACGAGCATGACGACGTAGGGGATCAGGAAGCCACCTGCGAGCCAAAACCCAGAGAAGCCCCTCAGCAAACCGGGCACTGCGTTGCCCTGAGAGACCCCAAACCACGTCTTTAATGAGGGACATCTCATGGGGTTTCCTTATTCTTTTTTGTTTTCTTTTTTCCCCAGATTCCTGGTGCCAGTGCAACAGGACGGGCTGTCCGGTGACCCCAGTCCCTGCTGTGGCTCTTGGCAGCACCAGGATTTGCCGTGTTAAAATGTGTCGGGTGCGGGGACGCAGGGCTGTCGGGGAGCCAGGCCCAGCGCGAGCAATGTGCAGGGTGGCGCTGTTAAAGGGTAACCAGCTGCTGGGCACGGCTCTTCAAACATAATGAGACAAGGACCCAGGGAGGAAAGATTTACTTCGTGGAAAGTTTTCCCTAGCAGAGCTCGAGTGCTCGATAAAAAAGTAACAGCAACGTCCGAATGGCAAGTGTTAAGGGATGTCCTGGTATTTGCATTGGCTTTTTAAGAGACCCATGTGGGCCATGAGGGCCGAAGCAAGGGAAGGGATGCGGCCTGCTCCTTCGGTTGGGTTTTCCGCAACTCCGCTGGGTTTCTTCTGGCAAAAAGAAAAATTTCTCTGCTCTTGATTGGGCGCTCACTTTGGAAAAGGCAAAAAGCTGGGATTTTGCAGAGGCTTTCCCGCTTCCCTTTTTACAGTACAGCAAAAATATTTACGTAAGCACCTCTTCTTTAGACTCTAATCGGTGGCATTAACATTCCTCGCAGCGGGAATGCACCCCGCGCCAGAGCCGAGGCTGAGGGCTGGAAGCGCACACGGGGAGTAAGCCGGTTTATTCTGGGAATTAACTTCCTCCCCGGCACCTCGACTTTGTTAACGGTCCCTTTGTTTGCCCATTAGGTAACTTCCTACGTGGAACAGGAGCAGCGCCTGTGTCCGGAGCTGTTGCAGATGTAACAACCACCTCAGAAAAGACAGCTGCACCTGCGAGGACTTTGTGCCCCTGCAGCCTTGCTCTCCTTGCTCTGCTCGGGCCACGCTCCCCAGGGGAGCAGGAGGCCCGCAGCAGTTGGAGCTCCTCGGGGCCCCCAGCCGGGAGGGCTGCGCCGCTCATGCTGGCTCTGCTCTTCTGCGCAAGGTGCCAGCGGCTGCGCCAGCTCCCCAGCCCTGCGCCTGTCACCGCCAGCTTTTAAGCTCCCCGAAACAATGTTTTGTCAGTGCAGCTTTTGCAGACCCCTGGAAAGCCGCTAAGTACGTTTTTTTTTTTTTTGCTCTCTCCTGAGGGCTTTGCAAGGTAACAGGAAAGCAAAGCCAACCCTCCAGTCCAGAATTTCAGAAACTGCTCCTATTCAACTACCTTTCCTTTTAACTTGATCATTTTTGGTTGGCAATCATTTCTGGCTACATTCAGAGTGTTCACACCATCCATGCTAATAATGCTCCTTCAGGGAAATATGATAGAAGATGCAATGCAAAGACACCTAAATGTTTGACTTTTTGGATGTCTGCCAAGACAAAACAACTAATAGTGAACTAATGTCCTGCCGATGGCTGCATATAGAAACATTTACGTTGTAGGCTTTGCGCTAGGGCTCAGGATAGACATGAAGTCTTTGCCCTCAGAAGCCCCTGCATAGAGATATCCCTATAAACACAGCTCCTCTCACTGTCGCTTCTGCTCTCTGGAATGCCTGAAAAGGTTCTGGCCGTGGTGGCATCCAGTTCCTATTGCAGTTGCCCCCGTTACATTCTGTGGGCTCTTGACCCCGCTCCTACGGGGCAGCTCTGATGCGGGCCGAGCTGGCCCCTTGGAGCCGGCACAGCGTGCACTGATTCCTACCACGCGTGGGTTTAAACGTAAACTACAAGCCAATGTCCACTGGACAAAACAAGCAGAAAGCACCTAAACATCTCGGTGTGCATTTCCTCCTGGAAAGAAGAGAAAAGCAGCAGCAGACAAGAAGTAAGCGAGGCAGAGGCTATTCCTATCACTGAATCCAGCAGCATGGCAATCCATGCAGCACAGAAAGCAGAGTAAAACTGAGCATTCGTAAGCATTCTTTAGAAGATGGCCATTAGCCAATGATACCTGTGTTACTAGAAGACATATATATATATATAACCTAATTAGCTGATACCTAATTAACTGATTTGATTTCTAAGAAAGAACATCTGTGGCAGGTGTTCAATATAGACATCTTCTTTCTCCAGTTTGGACAGGAGAGAGAGGGAACCTTTCCAAGAGCATTTTTGGAGCCCAAATCCATCTAATCTCCACGTTCAAAACTTCCTGTAAGGCTTTTGCTGTGCAACTCCTGTTGACTAAGGAGCTGCAGCCAGCTTCAAGGCCAATTTGCAGCCAAGTTATCGCCTCCTAAAAGGAGGTTTTGTATCAAAGACATACATACATTCAGGACAGCAGCTCGAATGGCCGTGACTAATCTTTTGATTAACTCAGAGAAAACATCTCCCCTTCTCCTTAATATATATTAAAATCACCATATGTGAGCCTACACATGAACTGAGGCAGTTTCCGATGCCTGCAGAGTGTTTCAATGGAAGGAAGAATACAATACATCGATACCATATGGACCCGCACCCCACCTCTACCTCCAGCCCTTTGGCAAATGGGTCCTCACATGGTCTCATAGCACTTGTAGGAAACAAGTGCCGCTGTGTTGGGGCAGCTGGCACGTATGCACTTTATGCTAAGGAATACATGAAATAAAACAGCGACACAAGCAAAGCGATATTTACGGCTAGACCTGGGTATATCTTATGCCTCTTGCTGGCACTGGGTAATGAAATTGCCACATACAGGCACGGATCCGACCCCCGCTCTGCCCTCGTGGGTGCACGGGGTGTTACCATCACGCACAATGTTCTGTGGGTCTAAAGCTCGCGACACCCCTCCCTCGAGGGAAGCAAGGAACAGAAGCCTCACTTACCTCCTCCATACATCTGACACAAATACGGGAACCTCCACACATTTCCCAGCCCCACGGCGTACGAAATGCAAGCAAAAACGAACTGCAGGGGGTTGTCCCACAGGGGCCGGGGTTTCTCCATGTTGGCGCGGGCCTCGGCGGCGCTGTCCTGCCTCCTGACCGCACAGCTCTGCGCGCCCGGCCGGCGGTGCCACAGCCACCCTGCGCCCGGGGGAGGAGAGGAGACAGAGGAGGAGGGACGCTTGCCAGTTCCGATCAAGCCTTTTAATTACTAATCTTATTAACAGGCACATACTGAAGTAGGAATGCTAGTAAATAGATTATAGGAACGCACACACAGAACTATAAAATTGGTACTTTGGGTGAATAGCTGCTTGGGTTTTGACTGGTGTTTCTGGGAAGGATGTGAGCCTAGGGATTCTTCTCACACTCATTGAGACTGGAAGGAGATAACACTGGCACGATAGTTAGATTTTGGAAACTAGAAAATCCTTCTACACTCTAGGAGCTGCATTTCTGTGAATGAGGCATCAGCTTGGGCTTGGTAACAGGGCGAAGAGGTTTCTGTAGCATTAGGACTGGGTTTAGCGGTTGTCAGAGCTGACTTATTTGAATATCCCTTGCCCTAACTGGGGCCTCAGGTATCTTGACACATCCATTTCTGGTGTGGCAACCTGCAGCCACGCTCACCCCAACAGCCTACCCTCTTCCCCAAAATAGCTCTATAACAGCCCCTATTACCTGTCTACATCCCCAGCCTGCTTCGGGCTCACACACATGAGTGTGAGCCTTCAGGAATATGAAGCATGTGGTTGAGACCAAAGTCTTACCCCTCCAGGCTATGGACATGTGTGTGAGATACTTGTAGAGCTCAGGGAGAGCTGCAAATAACCCTGCCTCACTCCACTTACCTCAGCCCCACACACTCAGGCCCAATGCTGCAGATGGACTTTCTGAGGGGTGCTCTTTTAAAATATGTTTGTGTTTCAGGGGTGGAATATACACAAAGGCCACCGGGAAGCTGTGTCTGCAGCCTGGTGTGGAGGCAGAAGGACCTAGGCGGCCTTTGGGCTGTTTGAATGTGCACTGAGATGTCAAACTTGGATGTGAACCCGGTGTGCTTGGGCCCCTGCCAAAGTACATTTTGACACCAACCACTTCAGATGGGTCTCTCAAGAAAAGAGACAACAAAAGGGGCTTAATGAGTCCTAGGACTCAGCTTCCTTCCCAAGTCTAACTATGGCCCCTCTCGGGGCAGGACTGCACCTTTCAGGCCCTTTTTGTGAAAGAGACTTGTTCAGCTGAGGTAACATCACAGGGCAGTCAGATCTGCCCGTTGAGAAGCTACAGTTAACTGTCCCAAATCATAAAAACTTTTGCAAAGTTTTATTATTAAGTTAAATATACATCACTGCCTGTGTAATTCATTAAAAAATATGTTACTTAAAATGGCTTATAGCATTTCATAAGTCATGGGTAGGAGAGCTTTAAAAATACATAGCCCACAGCTAGCACTTGGGAGATGGTCAGGCTTCTGTGTGAATAGATTACTACTACTGATGAGCATAATCAAGTTAAACATTGCCCTGGCTCTATACCTCCTTCCCATTACATTTCAAACTAGTTTACTAATGGACTGGGGAAGCTGCAGGCAGGGAGGAGTGGTGAGCCTAGAGAAGGTCAGTCGCATCAGGAAGTTCAGGTGCAGTGGAGTGAATCACTATCATCGCCCTCATAAATGGCAGCCTTATGAACAGCCTGGCTCATAAATTGCTGTCATTTTGTTTAAAGGCCATCACGCAGGCAGGCACCTAGCTCAGTACCTGTCAACCGGTGTCATCCACCTTAAGAGATGGGCTCTAAAATGCACCTAAGGGTATTTAACATCGAACACTCAGTGATCCCTGCTATAAGACTTTCCACACAGCCCTTCCGATACGCTGTTCCAGATGCAAGTGAGGATTTATCTCTATATCTCCTTTAAAGTTTCACTTACTCTGGGTTGGGTAAAGAATTGGGCTTCATGTGAAGGGACCAAGATAAACTGTAAAAAGATCAACTGGGGGAAATGAATATGGGAAATGTCCAAATTGCAGCTGTCTTTACAGAGGTCTGTCAACTGACAGAAGATCACAGACACAAGGATCATTACACTAGTCATTTTAAATGGGGATTAAGAATAAATTTTCTCTCTACCTACCTACCAAATTTTAGAGCATGGGGCTGGGAGAGCAGGGGAAGAGACTGGGGATTCATCTCTTCCATGGCAGCCCAGGACAGAACGTGAGCTGCTCTGTGTAAACCTAACATGAAGTAGGTATCCAAAGCAGGAAATCCCATTTCTCGCTGAAGCAGGACTGGAAGTGCTTAGGTGAAGATACCCACTGAAAATCCTGAGCTTGTCTCTTGACACCTGCACATCTCCCAGCTACTGCTTTAAGCTGCATATTTGCTTACTTTAGGAGACAGAGAGAACCAGCTGCATTTCCAGACCTTAAACAACCCTGGGCCATGATACCAGTAGGGTGATTGGTCCAACACGTAGTTGGAGATTACGGTTTCTCCTTTGAGCTGTTATTGGCAGTTATTACAGGAACACTGTTATTCTGTCTAGCTCATCGCTGCTGCTTGCTGCTTGGTTCCAGGCTGCAGATGATGCCCCTGAGATCTGGGCTCTGAAATCTCATATTCAGCCCCTTAGCAACTCTCAAACTGTTCTGCCACTACCACTACCTCCAGCGATCAACTAGTAATGTAAGACATCATTATGGAGGCTTTCTCCCTAAGAAAACATGCCTGGAAAAAGAAATCCTCTTTTTCACTCTACTTGACTTTCTTCAGCATCAGCATTCCAGCCCTTTTTGGGTGGAGGTCCTTTTTAGGGCACTGCTTCCATAGAGGTGCACCCAATAGAGCTCGGAGAATCCCTGCTAATTCATCTTGAGGCATCTGGATGCCAGCAGTTTGGGTGGTTTCGCGCTGCTCTGCTGCTCACCACAGTGCTTTCACAGCTCTAAGAGAACTAAAACCTTGCCAGGGTCGCCTGCCATTGCCACAGACTCCTGGCATTTTGCAGCAGCAGCAGCCTCAAGGCTCCTCTACCTCTTTCCCCTCTACTTTGCAGGGGTACCAGCTGGTTAAAGACTGCACCAACCTGCTTAAAACTAACCACCATCTACTCGTAATGCTGATATACTATTAACTAGTTCCTACCACCCAAAAACAAAACTAAAAATAAGATACTAATGGATCTGTATCTATTACGATGCCAAGACACACTAACATGTATCTACCCACCTTTAATTTGCAGGACTGTGGTTCCCAAATCCTACCCCAAATGCTGCCTGATATTTTAGGATACACCTGTATGCAGCGTATGAACGAATCACAGACTTAGGTGTGGTGAAACCAAAGATCTTTAAACACAACTTATATAGCTCCGACGCCAGAGATGGTTCCTGTTCTGCACGGCAGCACGTGAAGCCCAGCAACCCAGCCAACCCATCAACTCGATGATCACGCACCGATCACAGCGAGGCTGCCCAATGAGCTTCCTCATCATGCGCTGGCCATGTGACCGCAGCTCCCCCTTCTCCTGCTCAGCCCCGCCATCTGCCAGGGAGACAGTCTTTGCTACTGGCCCCCACATCTCCCCCTTCCTTATTTAGTTTTTGCAGTGCTGTAACAGCCTTTAATTGAACAGTCATCGCTTGATTGATTGATCAATTAACTGTTGTACACACAATAACAGACAAGGTAGACAAATTAACAACAAGCAAAATACAATTACCCCCAAAATCAAAAACTTTTCAGTTCGCATTGTCCAAATATTTAGGGCTTTGGCAGTTCCAATTTCTGGTACTATAGAGCCAAATACTCGCTCAGCAGCATTTCACAATTCCATCTTTGAATCACATTCTTCAGTAAATGGTAATGCACGCCTGACTCTGTGGGTATGATTAGTCTTCTAGTCTACAATATCATATGTCATGTGGGAACAATCCAATAGCTGCATCCCCAGGGAGAGATGTCTTGGTTATAGTTTTATTATACCATTATTAACACCACAGTGAATTAACGGTGCATATTGTTCTGTCATGGTGATAACTGTTTTTGACTGTCCATGGGGTAAAAAGATCCATTCCATCACTCAAAGGGGATCTGTAAATGGTACATCCCACTGCATCAGGGCGGCAAACGGTTGGTAACTGCTAGATATAATAACAACTAAGTCAGCTTCTAATTTCTCTTTGATTCTGTAGCTTTGTCTATTCTCTATTGCATGCACTACCTTTCTAAGGCCTGCTGACTCTCCCTTGTCAAGTGTTGTGGAGAATTCAGATACGGGTCCCCTTGAAGTTGTTGGAAGAGGAAGTTGAAGTTGAAGAAAGAGGAGTTGTCACTCTTCACTGGTGAGACCAACCTTAGTCAAATCCAGTTTATGGCCCCTAGCAATCTTAGAAAAGTTGGACTTTCTCTTTTGCAGCTTGCAACCCTGCCATAGTTACTGCTGCTTGTATTTGCTCAGAGACTTGTTCAACTGCTTGTCGCGATGGACCACTAATTAGATCATCATCCATGTAAAGGTAAATCAAAATGCCTGGATTTCTCTGCTGGATCAGCTGCAGAGTCTGGGCCATCGTCATCTGACAAGTAATGGGACTGTTACCCATCCCCTGAGATAGTACAGTCCAATGATATCTGTACCTGGGCTCACAGTGGTGGAGAGCTGGCACTGAGAATGCAAAGTGAGGGGCATCTTGGGGATGCAATGGCATGGTAAAGAGACAGTCCTTCAGGTCTGTAACAATTAAAGGCCATTGTGTGGGCAACATAGCTGGTGAGGATAACCCCAGTTGCAAAACTCCCATAGGCACAATAGCTGCATTAACTGCCCTTAAGTCATGCAGCATTCTCCATTTACCGTTTTTCTTCAGAATCACAAAAACTGGAGTATTCCACGGGCTAGTTGATAGCTGTAGATGTCCTGCTGCCAACTGCCCCGCCACCAGCAAATGTAGCTGTTGCAGTTGCCCTTTTCATAGGAGCCACTGGTCTACCCAAACTGGCATATTTGTGTGACAGGTGAGCTGAACGGGTTGACTCTGGACTGGTGGCCTGCCAACGGCCTGTACTGAAAAATTGTTGAGCCTTCTTTGGGCATGCCTATGCACAAGGTTGCACCAAGCTGCCCTAGCAGAGCACGGCCCCAGAGAGCACACAGTACAGACAGCACAAAAGGCCCTAAGCAGCCTATGGTGTCGTCTGGACCCAAGGCTGTCAACAAACGTATGCTCTGTCACGGTCACTGCATGTCTCCCACACCCACAGTGGTGGCCGCTGGTTCCTTAGCCGGCCAATGGGGCGGCCAGTCACTTGCGTGTACCATCAAAACATCTACCCCTGTATCCACCAGCCCTGCAAATTGAATTCCTTTGACAGGGCATGTCAGTAGAGGCTTCTGTTGTACAGTCATCTGCTTTATCCGGAACATTTGTGGCTCTCCTGTGTTTCCAAAGCCTCGTGATTCCTCTCTCTTGTTTGCGTCCTTGCCTTGGAGGACTCAGAAAAGGGATCAACTGCGCAGTCTGCTGCCCAGCGGGAATATAACATGGGGGCATGGGAGTCTATGCCATAATTTGAATTATCTCCATAAAATCAGTATCAATAATTCCTGGCAATACAAACAATCCTAGTCTTGTTGTAGAAGAATGTCCTAATACAAGCACTTTTGGACCGTCTCCCAAAGGTGACTTGGGTATCAGTTTAGGTTATATCTTGGTCAGGTCCAGTCCTGCACCTCCTCTCGTGGCTGGCCGGAGTGCACTGGCCAAGCGCGTTTGCTGCCTGCTCACACTGAGTATTCGGGGTGCGTGGCCTCGCCCCGCTTCACCCGTTTCCCAACAATGAACCCAGGGGTTGACCCTTTGCCTGGAATTTAGATTGACACTCATTAGCCCAGTGAGGCCCTTTCTGACAGCGTGGGCATAAGTGAGCTGGAGCTGGCTTGCCTCTGCCTCCTGGCCCTTTGGGGCAGTTTTTCTTGAGATGGCCACTCTCTCCACCTCGAAAACACTTCCCCCCCCCCCTTTTTGAGGCAGGATTTGGTTTTGCGCAGTCAAATGCGCTGCCAGGGCTATAGCCAATGCATTGGCAACATGTTCTGCAGTGCCGATATTCTCGCAAGCTTTTGTGGGCAATCTGCAATGCCCTTTTATAATCAGAATTTGCCTTGTTCATGGAGAGCTGTTTGAGCAGCATCTCTCGGGTCTCTGGAGGCTCAACCTGTCGCTCCAAGGCTCTCTGCAAGCGATCTAAGAATGCAGAGTAACCTTCTGTCAGGCCTCACGTGATCGTTGCGAATGATTGGGCAGTCTCAGGTCCAGCATCTGGTATTTGCCGCCAAACGCGTAGAGATAACTTTTTAATCTGGACATATACTGGCCTTGGGTACCCAACTTGCCTCTGTGGGGTGGTGTGAGGACCTTTCCCAGCTAACATTTAGTATGAGGTTTGCACAGTATGAGGCATAATATTGTCCATGGCCTGTAGGGTGGACATTTCTTTAAATTAGTCTAACCATACTCAATAACTCATGGGAGTCAAGATCATTCCCAACACTGATTTTGAATCATGTGGAGTTAACATGTAACTTTCTGCTATAGATTCCAACAGAGTCATAGTTATGTTTGATAATATCCCACTTTCCTTTACCACCTTCCGCAATTCTTTTATAGCTGCATACAGCAGTGGTTCCCACTGCGGTGGCACGTCAGTTTGGTACAGGACCAGCAGAGCTGTTAACATTTCTAAGCCTCCCCGCCGAACTGCCTCTCTCCTAAACATTTCCCAGAAATCCAACCTTCGGTCCCCTTTTGTAACGTTGTTATCATAGAATCTTTAAGGTTGGAAGGGACCTCTAGAGGTCATCTAGTCCAAACCCCTGCACATGCAGGGTCACCTAAAGCATGTGGCACAGTACTGCGTCCAAGCAGGTTTTGAAGTTATGGGGGGGTACAAATTGGGTTCCTTCTCCGGGTCTGCGGGGCCTGGGTCCAGTGGATCGTCGCACGCACAGAGGATAGGCCGCCCTGCCATGCGGTGGTGCTGAAGGTGCTGCTGCATGTTGTTGATTGCTTTTGTCCCCTTGAAGAGCAGAGGCCGTTTTTAAGGTGATCATGATCTGCCACCAGGTGGTCACATGTTTTACTGCGGCAGTATCACCATCCATCACCGCCTCCTTAAGGCGCTTTCGGAGACCTTCCCACACCTCTGGTCACACTGCGCCTTCCTTCAGGAAACGTTCCTTCTCTCGAATCCACTCTGTTAGAGTGACTAAATCCTTCCCGGAAACCTCCCGGTTCTGTTCGTGCATCATGCGCTGCAGCTTGTCCAGGCTGCCTTTCCCAAGCCGCTCACCTCTAATCAGGTGCTGGATGCACGCCGGAGTTCTTCCTGCTCCGCTCCTGGTTCGGCAGGGCTGCGCTGCTGGATTTGGGCTTCGTGAACCTCCTCAATGTTCGTGCCCCACGTTGGGCGCCATCTACAGCGTATGAAGGAACCACGGGCTTAGGTGTGGTGAAACCAAAGGCTTTTATTTAAACACAACTTACAGAAAGCCTTTTTTTTTTCCTGGAGTATTTGAGGAGGTGAGCAGATCAGAAAGAATTTTGTAGGTGGTCAGGGTCAGAATTACAGGCCAGTGCTTTCACTGCGCCATGATCAAGAATTAACAGTTGCAGGTTGCGCCCTGTGGGCACATTCTCTACTCATAGCCAGTTAAAAGCATTTATCGCAGCAACGCTCACCTGCTCACATAGAAACTTACTTTCAAATGGTATTAAATTGCTCTTAATATGTTTTAAAAGGCCTGTCTTCCTATGGCAGTGTGAACTTTGAGCTTGATCTGTTCAGCCACCTGGAATCAGATCATTCATGTTGCTTCCCAGGGCAGATGCCTTTGACAGCATTTGATGTCACACAGAAACCAAGTTGCCCTTGATGAGGCCGTAAAGAGATGAACTGAGGGAAACATATACGGGAAATGTCCAAATTCCACCTGACTTTACATAGGTCTTTTAAATGGAAGAGGAGCACCCATGGTTTACAAGGGTTATGGATTGTCTTGGCTATTATTCATAAGAGACTGAGTAAAAACAGACTGAGTAAACAGCGTTAGAGAATATATCGTGTCATTAAGAAGGTAGTAGCACCTATCTGTTAATGACCAATTGCTGAATTCCAGGAGTTGTTACAGTGAGGGGTGTTTTTTTGGCTGTCACTGTCAATACTGGTGAAGCTGAGCTGCCTCAGTTCAGTTCAGTCCTGCAGAAAAATATGCTTCACTTTGCAAGCAAAAACAGAGCTTGAAAGAGATTTGATTCCTGTGCATCAGCCGGTTATAGAGAAATGTTCCCTCCAGACATAACTAGGGAGTGAGCAGCTCAAATGGAAGAAATGGGTGGTGCTCATTTGAGCAGCGTACTGAGCTTCTGCAGACGACCAAAGAGACTGTTAGTGTTCACAGCTCAGAGAGAGAAGTGCAGTTGTAAGAACATCACATGTGATCAGGAGATCCAAACACCATCGCTACCTCCAAAACATGGTACCTATCTCAACAAAAGGAGAGCTGCTACCATGTAATGCCACAGGTTTTTTCCAAGAGGTGAAGAGATGACACGTTTTTATCACAAGCTCCATCAAAACACATTCACCATAACCAGTCATCAGTGCAAACCAGGGAGAGCATCACACTGTCACACACTCTACACTAGCACCCTGCAAAACGGGCAGGTCAGGGCTTCAGGTTTGCATATTGGAACTGGTTATAGGACTCACACATGTGATAACAGGGGCTGCAATTGCACTTTCTATGACCAATGCACTTGACTGAGCCCTACTGAAGCTGAGTGGGTACTGCCTTGCTGAAACGGTGCTTCAGCGCGCGTGCCCAGCCGACAAGGATTTGTCATAAAACATAGCAGAAATCATGAGCTTTGCTGTCTCTCTCAAGCTGTTTGTAATGAAGCTCACTTTAAGATGAGTTGCTGTTAAATGTCAGGCAAAGAAAAACATTTCTAACATACGAAGGGTCCTGTTTACACCAACATATTCGCTCTGAGGAAATGCAGGCCAGAAAGCTCTTTAGTGTGTTCAGAACGTCTTAGCATTTATGTGACCCTACAAGAGACCAAACAAACCAACAAAATCCCTTTTCATGAACGCAACCGACTGCTGCCTGGGGAGTGTATAATCCTACAAAGCTCTGCTCTTGCACTGCCACAATAAGTCACTACAGACACAGGGTTTTATTCAACTCAATCCTGTTTAATCAGCGAGCAAAAAAAAAAAAAAAAAAAAAACTCCAAAAAAACAGAAAAACACAACCAAAGACTGCAGAAAATATGACAATTTTAAGGGCTCTGCCCTTTTGAGAGGGGGAAGTGAGTAAAACCAGTGCCAGGCAGCTCCAGAGACAGAGTTCAAGGTAGATGCCCCTGCACCACACACAAGCCTCTCCCCAGCTCATCCCCAGGGTTGCTTTTTTACAGCTGGGCATGAGTTTGTGGTCTTCATGTTTGTATTTCTAGCAATATCCTTTGTTCATCTGCCTCTGTTTCCTACATGTGAAAGAAAACAGCTATATAAAGTGTTCCTATAAAGAAACAGCTCTAAATATTTTTTGAAAACATATGGTTTTATTTTGAGTAATATACAACATATATATCTCAACAGGGAAAGATGAACAAGTAAAAAGCACTATAAATAGGCTGCCAAACGAATCCAGGCAGAGGACTTCAAGTGAGATATGGGGGGAAAGAAAAAAGAAAAAGAAAAAGAAAAAAAGAATAAAGAAAAAAAAAGAAAAAAAAACACATATTCAGTGAGGCTGCAATAAGAAAGGAAGTAAAAACATCTAAAGTAAGTTATCTCCTGAGAAAGCCACTTCATTAGCGACTTAGGCTTTTTCAGTTTGCCTGCTTAAATTAGGCATATTGGAAAGAATCAGCACTGCAATGTTCATATTTCTTTCAAATAAATTCAACAGCAATAGCATAACTGCAAGTAATGGCTTTATTTTAAGAGGGCCAGACACTCACCAATTCTGCAGCATTACTATTCACTCTGGATGTCCGATCCCTCAGCAAAAGTTGATCAGTTACTGAGGTAAATGCATACTGTATATACTGATGTAATTTTGCTGAGGGATCGGACATTCAGAGTGAATATTACAGAATTAGCGATTCCTCCCCTCCTCCCGCCTTTTTTATCCCTCCCAGTTTCATCTTCCACTGATGTAATTTTCACAGGTATGTCACATCATGACTATGCAAATGAAAGCAGTATTGGTGTTTTTACCAGAGACACCTAAGAAAAAAAACTAATGCTTATTTTATATATAGTTTAAATTTTCTTAATAAAAATAAACATTCTTTGTAAAGAATTGTCTCAGTTCTTCAATAAACTTCTGTTTGCTATTTCTCAGGCAGTGTGCGAAGTTCACAATTTAAACACATAACTACATAAACGATATCCATGACGTGTTTAGAAAGAAAGTAGGTGTTTCAGCATCTTGTCAGTATTAATAAAAAGGGATTCGAAGCACTAAAAGCAGAAAGTGAATCAATCAAAACTAAAATAAAAAAAAAAAACACAAAGTCTACATTTTCTTTCTCCTGCAGCTTCTAATAGATCAAATGTTTTTTGTATTTCAGTCCTCTGGCTCATATCTGAGGATAAAGAAAAAAAATAAAAATCAGAGCAGTAGAAAAACTAAGTTTGTTTCTAAAGAAAAAATAAACCCAAGTAAGGAATGTTTGTGGTATGTTCATGTCAACATCCACTATATGGCTCAGGGTACAAACATATATATATATATATATGTATATTTATATAGACTATGTATATTAATCTAATATATAGTCTAATATAAACAAAATATGTAGTCTAAACTATATATACACACACTATATTTATATATGCACATATATATATAGGTTAGACTATTTTCTCCTTTTGCAGTTGGTAGAGAGAAGAGAATGAGGGAATGAGGGAATGAACCCATAAACCCCAAAATACTGGCAGAACACTTTGAACGGTAGTTTGAATTTCTACTTCTGCCCTCTCATAGCGCAGCTCTAAGGAATCAGTGCTACCAAAGATCACTTCCCACTTACAGAACAGTGGCCTTCTACCTAATATGAAGGCCAGGGGGTATCTCCCATCACTCAGTACAGGCCTAACCCTGCTTACATACTCAGTACTCACTCCTGTAAACAAATCTGTAAGAAATAAGATATAAGATATATAAAATGCTAAAGCAGTAGGTACTTCTCCCTTCCATTACTGGATTTCCTTTCAAGGTATCACCTATTCTCATTATTTGACAGGCATTAGCTGCTTTGCACACATTAGTCTTATTCACCAAGCATCCATTAAAAGGACTGACCCATCAAAAGTCAGAACATAGCTTAGCAACAAATCTTTTTAAAGGAAATTTTAGAGTCTGACTGAGATTCAAATTATTATTAATTTTAGATTACAAATTTAGACACACAAATATAACAAGCGTGAAGCACACATCTTACTTAAAGAGCACAGCACCACGTACTTGGAAAGCTTTTTGCGTAGTTCCTTTATCTGCTCATTCTTCTTCATAAGAATCTCTTTCATGTTGCGGTAGGCAGCTGTTTGCTGAAACTTCTTCTCCAATTCCTACAGAGCAATGACAACAACACATTACTTACTTATATACTAAAATAAGGAAATATGCTTTTTAAAGACAACATTTTTCCTTAGATTTCAGCACACCGGTTTCTCTAACTATTCACTATTGAAATTTATCTGACGTCAACTAAGAGATCGAAATGTTATTACCAGAAGAAAGAGATAGAAAGATAAGCTTTATTTTCTAAAGAAAGTCAGGCCAAAAATCCTCTGAAGACTGGAAATAAATTTGCATTCCCATGGTTATATGCATACGAATGGGCAATATTTAAGCATTCACCTAGTTATATTCACGCAGTGAGCTGTGTATTTGCTATTTTTCATATAACCATGCTTTTTCCTCAAACAAAAATATGCTGGCACCAACGTGACTGTAGTTATCTTGCAGTCCTTACTCTTTGGTATGCATTTGTTAAATTCCCAATCAGTTAAGAAGCAAGCACGGAGGCCATCTTCACATTTCAAAAAGAGCTGACCTTTTCAGCTGTGGATAGTTGATCTTGAACCTTAAGCAAGTCATGTTTTGTTGTGACCAAGTTTTCTTCCAACGATTTTTGATTTGCAGTAGAGTCATTCAGGGTCTTCTCAAACTGACATTTCAAAGCTGCCACTTTATTTTCCAGTTCAGTTATATCCTGGTTTACATTGGGCTTCATAAGAAGAAACATTTCAAATAAGTCAAATGCAGAGAGGTACGTTTTAATTTTTATGACTCTTATGACAATATTCCTGTAAAGCCCAAACTAAAAGTGCTTTAACTACCTAAATAAGGAAACTCCACACATTACAAAATACTGAAAAAATACCCTTGTAACTTTAAAAATCATTAATTAACATTTTAAATATGACTTCTTTTTTTAACCACAAAAGGAGGATGACATTTTGTTCCAATCTTTCAAAGTATAAACACTACAATCCAGGATTTAATAAATCTCTTTAATATTAGAAACTTATATCAATTTATTAAACGTTAAATTATTAATGAAAATATTTGCCATAACTGATAAAATTCCTACGTAGTAGTAGTGTACTGAACACAGATTTTGAAAGTCACTAGATAAAATTAGAAAAGAAAACCAAGCACATACCATAAATCCCCATTTGGAAAGCAAAATAAAAAGAAATAATTAAAACATGAAAATTGAAGTGGAAATACTGAACCTTAAAGCTGGCTTCAAACATGTAATACTGCAGGAATTAAAAATAATTAGTTTCTCAAAAGAATGGGATTATAGTGTTCCACTTTTGATAAAAGTTTGAATTAAAGTTTAAGACAAAAAAAGAAAGAATTCTTATTACTAAAAAATAGGTATAAGCTTAAAGAAAAATACTAAAGTGACATGAACAGATTTTCCTACATTAGTCTACAGGAGTACCATCTTTTATTTATTTATTTTGTAGTAACAAGTAAACATGTTTGAAGCCAAAGTTTACACAAAAAAGATTAAGGACTTTTTTTAGTAAAAATAACTGGTGAGCCAATTTTTATAGTACATTGACAGGTAGAATTATTTAACATTAAAATAAACATTCACTATCAGACATACTCATTGATTTCTGTGGCAAAACTTCAATTGCTATTTATGAATATACAATTTGGAGCTATATGCATGCATTCTGTTTTTTAAAACCTAAATCAAGAAGCAAGTCTGGCTTTTAGATGTCTATATCAAACAAATGTGAAAAATACTGGAAAAAATAGCGTGTTTTATTTTTGCTATAAAAATATTTAGATGCCACGGGTATATCAGTAAAAAGAAAAATACCCATAACTTTACATTTGTCAGTATAAAATAAATAGTGCCCTTTAAGACATGAACTCTAGAATAATTCTGATAGCATCTTATCATGGTCTATGTGACACAAAAATGTCATAATATTAACTAGGTTATCTGCTGACTGACAGACCACAGGAATATCACAATGTCACCAGGAACACAATACTAAACTGAACATTCAGATCTGCCAGAAAGAAAAACATACCATACAGATGAATTTATGGCTTACTAGTGCTAAATACTGCAGAAAAAAAAAAAAGGCCCTTGACAATTACGTTTACCTTTTGATCTCCTTGGATCATCTGCAAATCTTTCAGTGACTTCTCTAGTTTCACCTTTTCATCTAGTGCACTTGTAGCCTGAAAAAACAAACAAATAAAAAAAAAATCCACACCACTGATAAGCATACTTTCACTGAAAATATCAAAATAATAACAATGATTAAATAATATTAAGTATCCAAGCTCACAGTGAGTTTACCTGTGTTTCTATTGTCTTGAGTCTGTTCTTCAGTTTTTCATTTTCTTCTTGAAGTCTAGCAATTTCCTTTGGGTAAATAACAAGAAATAGTTCACCTGTAAACACTCTTGTGCTATTTTCAGTATCCCGAGTATTTGTAAGAAAAGTGAGAAAATAAGTTCAATAAAGCTAGAAAGCTTGTAAATGCTTATAAAGATGGTCTTGTAGATAAGGATTACAGATTTCTTCATGAGCAAAATGTGCAAATTACTGCATCTTCTTCTTCAGTGAGCAAGGAATTTCAATTTCCTTAAATACATAAAGTACAATATAACTGCACATAATAACTCATAATAACTCATATGTAATTAAAACTGTTATGAAATTGGTATTGAATTTACTTTTGAGAAATAATTATATTGAGCTACAAGTAAAACAGAAGTATGAATGTTTTGATTATCTTGAAAGGTAACAACAATTACGACTGAGACAGTTCTTGAGAGGCCACTTTGGTAATGCAGTCTGGAAGACAGAAAATGAACATCTTCAGCTGATTCCTAGTGCTTAAAAATGTATTGTAATATGTGAGGTATTTTTAAATAGCCAAAGAAGCTCACTTCATAATAAAAATTATTGCTAGTATTAAGTATTAAAACATCTTTTACAACTATGAACATCTTTAACAAGTGGGATATTCAAAATTAATAAAATTGATGTTTTTTCTTAAGTTCTGGTTTCTCGAGGAGAAATTCAAGGACAATAAGACTGACTTTCAGCAATATAGAAAATCCCCTAATATCCTAATCATTTCAGGCAACTAAGTAATTTAATTCCTTGTAGGAAGCATAGCCTCATGAAACATAGCTAAATACTAGTTCCTACTAACGTTAGTCATTAAAAGGAAAAATAAAAAGTTAAAGGCCAAAATGTCTTTGCAAAAGGAAGTTTAATATTGCAATAAATGCTAGAGGCCACAGCCAAACAAAAGTTACTTTAGAATATTTATTATGAATTAACTTTGCACTCCATTGTATATTACACTGACTGCTGAATAATGAAGGATACATTATACAAATATTACTGTACAGCTTTCCAGTTTTCCTGAATATGCCCAACAGTCATCAGCTACAGCTGCATCAAGAGACAAATTCTTACCTTGTTCAGTAGCTCTGACCCACCTTCATTTAGTGGAGCCAATTTTGGCTTAATGAGATCTGCACTGGGCTAAAGTAGTGATAAAGATTCAGTTCAAAATATTTATTTTTTATATTTATTTAGATGTATTTTTAAAGTACTCAAATACTATCTATAATAATTAAATATACAAATATGTTACAAAACAAATAAGGTTCAATGTTAACCATACATGATAAGCTAGAGCTATATCTATAGTGGGGGCGGATCCTCTCAGCTTCTTGTTGCCACAAAGCCTGGCCATACATGCTCCTGTGCCCATTTCACCACCGGTCCCAGAGGAAGGAAACCCAGGAGCAGATGCTCCAACACATGCCTGCCCTGGCTGACTTTAGGATCAGGCATAGGAAGCATGTTCAGATTATGGAGAATCCCCAAGCTAGAAATAGCCAAGGCAAGCCTTAGTGACAAATAGTAAACTGCTGTTTTTTAAAGAATTTTAAAGATTATACTGAATACTTCCCCCCCACACTCTTAAAACACAGAGAGATAATACTAAGTAATTATTTTAAAATCACTCCTGACTCCACAAGGCATTTCATTATGATATTTTAAAATAAAACTCTACCTTCTTGCTTGAAGATTTAAATTCTGACTTTTCAAACTCAGCAACCTGTTCCAATAATTCTCTGGAGAGAAAAACAAAGAGAGGTATTGATTTACTAAGTGAGCTATGTGGAGAAACACATTCTATTTAAGCTTATGCTATATTCCTTATTGCATTTAAGATTCTTGCGAATCCATGCAAATACATTAAGCACAATGGACAGTGTCATGCATAAATATGGTATAAGTAGAAACTGTAAGATGTAGAGTCTTTAAATATATGCAACTTGTATAATAAAAGGTTATTAGTCAAATCCTACCACCTGCTCTTAAATAATTCAATTAAGAATATTACTCATAAATATTTTCCATGACAAGTTTGAAAGTATTATTTATCTCACTAGTTTATAGACAGAAGATTTGAAACTATCACTTGTACAGAAAGAAAAGAGCAAGGTTACTAAGGTAAAGTTTCTCAGGTTAGGAAAAGAAGTAATCAACACTTTAAAGTTCTCTTATTATTCAAAGAGGTTCTCTATATTCCAATATATGTTACCGATTCTCCAACTCAGAGATGTCTGTCTGTAACTTAAGGTACCATTTTTCAGCTTGTGAAAAGAGTTGGCGCAGAAGTAACACATTGGTGTAAGCTGTATTTATGAGTTCTGACTCCACTTCACTGTGCACGACAGTCTGCAATCCATCCAGCATGTCTGTCACTTCATCAACTGTGAAGGTCTCCTCCACAAGCCTAAACAGAGAAGTTAACATGGGTCACATGCATTAAAGAATTCTGCATTGTTGCAAGGGATGTCACTACACTGCGTATAACTTATAAATAACACCGTTTCCTTCTAAAATGACCTGCTGTCAGTAGTTATTAGATGAAAACGCCACAGGTAATTTTGTTAACCCATTTACGTTTTATCTTGGAAACATTTCAAACAAATATAACTCCTGTTTAGAATACTGAAATGCAAACATAGACATAAAAAGTAGAGTGCAAATCAGTGCCATGGGTCTATCTGCGCTAATTCCTACAGATTTAAACAACGCAGGTTTAAAGGGTTTGACTTGTAACACTCAGAAAAATTATTGTGTCTTTCTTCCGTATTAAGGATATATGTGTAAACTGTTTGACAAGTGCAATCCCCATCAAACACTAAACCTGCAACTGCCACTAACATATTTTGCTCTGTTTTTGCTCCCTGCAACTTTTAGCTTAATACTGTCCCCACCACCCCACCCAATACCTGCTGTCCTTAAGGTCCTGAAAACAAGAATCCACTGTTTTCAGACGCAGGCCACGCTTGGAACGTGCAAAGCGCATGTAGTTGATCACTTCATTCTGGTGGTGCTCATTAAGGCCTAGCTCTGCCTGTGGACAAGGAAAGATGCACACATTGAAATAAGTGAAAAGAAACATTAGTATTGTGAAGACTTGCCCTCCAACTAGTTTCCATGCTTACTTTTCTAAAGAGTTATCATGTTTATTAATATGTTAGAAAACAACCGCATTTCCACTTGTATAACTCCTACATATCTCACATAAATGCGAACACTTTAAAAAGTACCAGCGCTTTAAAGTAAATCCTCAGATAACCAATACTCTCAGAAAAGTCGTACAAATATCAGGAGCAGGGACAATGGGGTAAAGGACAAAGACCATAAAGAATCAGAAGAACTACAGAAATGAGGAAGCTCTTGGATAACATTTTCTTTGCATTACAAGTTAATGTGCATAGTTGAGTTGAACTACACATTTATCTTTTGAAGATACACTATAAGAATTACATAGGAAAGTAAATTACATTTTTCTGTTAGCTTATATGTCAAGCTAGCTTGAGACTTCCCATGTAATCCTGATAGCCCAAAATTGTTTCCTACCAGCCCTGAAACAGAGATTTTTGGGGGCAAATTCAAAAATAAAAAAACTTTTTATACCTAACTAATTAGCAGTTCCATGTATGTCTGCATTTCAAAAAGGAGTATTTGCACAGGAAATTATGTTGGACTAAATGCTGCTGGTGGAGGTAGCACCACCACAGGCAGGCACAACCTTCACAAGGCACGAATGGCAGTTTAAAATCACAGACTCTGGCAACCTGGTGCAAACCAAAAGCAAAGACTGTTTCACTGACTCCAGCATATTGAGCTAGCACTGCTGATGCTAAGCGCAGCAAGACAGCAACTCAGCCTGACAAGTAATCGGATCGCTTAATCCTTACTAATACAACTGCTTACTGTAGCCCAAGTATAAATGCAATACCTGAATGAATAATATCAACAACGTGAACACAAATCCAGGGCCCATGGAAATTAAATACAGTGTAGGAGACAGCAATAGCTGTTAATAAAACAAGCTGTCATGATGTCCTTGTCCAGCACCTCCCACCAAGTCCCAAGTCGCAAAAGAGATCACCTGAGAGGCCCAATTTCTGTTCTCTCTGTCATTGCTTGGTTTTGTTTAAATGCAAAGTTTCTACGAGAGGGAGGGAGGGAGGGAGGGAGAGAGGAAGGAAGATGCTAACACGAGTGCTGAAACTTCACAATGCAGCAAGTAGCTACAATGGCAAATTAAACCAATATGTAAATAAGGCCACGCCAAAGTCCTCTGCAATCCGCAGGTCAGTTACATTCATCTCCAGCTAAGCAACTATGGTATCGAATCTGCGAGAACCGCAACCGGTCTGCACGAGGACAGATGCCCAGAACCGCGAGCAGCCCCGCCACGGCAAAGGACGGCACCTGCCTTGCAGGGCTCAGCCGGGCTGCCCCAGCCGCACAGGTGAGGGCGCGGAGGCCCCGCCGGTACGAGCAGCCCGTTTGCCCCGGTGCCCGCTGACCGCAGGCGACCAGCGCAGGGAGAGCCGCCCCGTCACTCACCATGGCGGCGCCTTGCCGGCCCTGAGGCGACGGTTGGGGCAACGGGGGCTAACAGCTGCCTAACGGCGCGACGATTACCATAGAGAACGAAGCCTCGCGAGCCTCCTCGCCGTGCTCCTATTGGATGGGTCGAGATCACGTGCCGCGCGCTGAGCCCCGCCCCCGGACTTGCGCAGGCGCGTGTCCGGCCCAGTCGTTTCCCTGGCAACTGCCCCCCGCCCCTGCCGCGGGCTCTGTGTAACGGCCTCTAACGGTCCCAGCGGCTGCGCACGCGCACTTAGACCCCCCCGAGTTCGTGTGTTTCCTTGGGGGATTTAATGGGAGGAGATCCTGATGCTGCGGCTGCAGCCGCCGCGGCCTGCTTGGGCTGGTTTTCACTCTGATTTTGGTGCACCTTGGAAATGGGGTCAGGTGGAGGCTGGAACAAATGAGTGGGAGACTCTGCTAGTGGCTTTTATTATTTCTTTTTTGTTTGTTTTTCTTTCGTTTTTCTTAAGGTTGTCAGTTGCCTCATGGTTCTCCTGACTTGGAGAGCAGTAAATAAAGGTTACCCCATTTACCACAGGTGGTTGGGGGGTGACCTGACATCACTTCCCCTTGGGAGCGCAGCAGAAAGATGTCCTGGACCCCATGTGCCCGGGGGCTCTGCCAGGAGAGCAGTGCCCAAGGACCTTGATGGCCAACGGTGTAGGGTGTCTCTGCCTGAGCATCTTGCCCAGTAAGCACAAACAGCAATGAGGTTTCAGGAAGACAGTCTTCCTGGAGCAGGATTTTAATCCCAGCTGGAGCATTAAGAAGGGCAGAGTGCTCACAGGCTTTGGGGAATGGCCACAGGAGCAGCCAGGTTGACCTGTCACCATTTCCTCTCCTGCCTGTAGCTGCTCTGTGCAGCTGTGTGTACTGTGCTGCCTCTCCCCCATGCTCACTCCTTCATCTCCAACTGGTATCAATAGTCTCCTGTGTGACCTTGATAACTCATAGACCGTTTTGGTCCAAGAGCTCTATTGCGCACTGGGATTATTGAGGTCAGTGCTACCACACTGCAAGTTGCAAACGCTCAATCTGATGTGGTCCGCGTGGCTGAAGTAGCCCCGTTGAACCCTTCCATTCCCTTGCATAACGTCCTGGTTCCACTCTGGTGTAACGGAGTGAAGAATCCATATGGAGCATCTTCTGATGGCAGCCTCCATGAATTCTTGGCTCAGACAGCCTTGCATTAACAGCATGTATTTGAAAGAACCTGAAGCTGTTAAGGATCTTTGTGCCTTACGCTGTTGCAGTGTTTATAGTGCTCCAGGGTTGGACAGATGCATGCGTTTTGGTTAGTGCTTAATAAAACCGAAACCTGGACACTCCTAAGGTTAGTTTACATTGTGCTCACACAAAAACAAAGCAGTAAACAGAATTCACAGTCATGTTTATCTTTAAAATCAGATGTCAAACACGATGAAACAAATACCCTATGTGCATATGAACTGAAGTTGAAGAGTTGTTTGAAACATTTAGAAAGAAAACAAAACCAAAAACATAAAATAAGTACGATGTGATTCTTCTTAGGGCTTTAAAAATCATCTTTAATGGGCTTTATTTACAGGTTATTTACATTATCCATTAGACTTTACCTTTTTCAGTGCCTTTTCACAGTAAAGCTGTACTGTAAGTATGATAAAAATTAAATGATACAAACTAGCCTGTTTGTTTATCATATGCCATCATTACCAGTGCTTGCTCATTGTGTGTAAAATTTGCTAAATTCACCTGAGTGACCTTTGAAATTATTGCAATTATATATTGTAATTATTGCAATTATAGTTTTAGCTTCAAAATATATTATAATGATGAATTCACTGGTCCGCTGATGTGATTGTATTTTAAAATATTTTAGTTTTACAATCAAGGAATTATTAGGAGTGCAGCAAAACCAAGAGCAGCTGCCCAAGCCCAGCATCACAGAAAGACAGGAGTAGGTGTGCTGACAGAAGAAGCTCATGTGCTGAGGACCTCTTACATAAACACATTTTAAAACACCCTTTCTCAGCTTCTATACATTTGCTTCCTTTTTATTTTCCCCACAAAACTTTTAAATTGGCTTGCAGCTGGCTAATGAAAATGCACATCACAGTTAAATTGATGTCTTATTCTTGCTATCCATTTCTCTGTTCTGCATCAATCCTGCAGGCTCTGTCTGGGATGAAGTGTCCAGGCTTTTGCTCGGACTTTGCAGCCTGTAGGATGTGTGGATAGATGTGGTGCCAACGGGTGAACAGTGTTACATATATTGAGGATGTGGTTAGTTTACACGAGGCTACATGCATCTTCACGAGTGCTGTTCCTGGGAGTGGACGAAGCCTGACCCTGTAACCAATAATACATTTATATGATACTAGTGCATCACTGTAAATCTGTTCCTCACAGGTGCCCATGGTGTTCTGTTTGTTTTTAGGATAAATCTTCTAATATTAGCCTTGCACTACTTTTGTGTAAGTTTCAAGTTCTCAAATGCAATATAGAAGACAGTGAAGATTTCTGATACATCAATACTTTCACTAGTGCCCAGGGAGAGTGACTGAGAAATAAAGGGGCAAGAACATGAAATCACTTCTGTCACTCATTGCTATAAAAGAATATGAGTAATTTTAGGAAAAAAAAAAAAACAACAACAACAACAAGCAAAACTTGGTGTCTGCGCACCATAAGATAGAATTCAGAGAGGATTGCTGGAGAACCAGGAGCAGAAGAAAGAAGGTGAAATACATAATTCTATAGTGGCTTTAATTATTACAGGAAAATGCTGTAAACCTTCTTATGAATTAATTTGAAAGACCTTCTCAGAGAAGAGCAATTGCTAAGAAATGTCACATATACTATGTAATCCAG
The DNA here is from genome assembly GCA_032275445.1 of Crypturellus soui. NCBI lineage: Eukaryota > Metazoa > Chordata > Aves > Tinamiformes > Tinamidae > Crypturellus > Crypturellus soui. The sequence goes on from JAUBNY010000793.1 coordinate 818,251, forward strand.
TCTGTCTAACTGAGATAACTTACACTAGAAATCCAGACCTAGGCAATAAAAGTGATTGTAACTGCTTCTATATGAAGAAAGATTTTAAAAGAGCACTTGGTGAAGAAATAAATGAATAATAAAGGAAACCACAGTACGTTCCTTCAGAGATGTTTGTCTTCATGTTTGATTCAGGTACAAGCACGGCCAATGCAAATGGTGGAAGGCTACTAGGGGATAAGCTACGTTTCTGTGAACAAAGCAGAGGCAAGCTGATGAGCTTTTCCCAGCCTTAATCGTGTTGAATTTAGCCCAACACCACCGCACATCATATTCAGACTAACCCTTTCTGTATGGTGCTGTTGTCACATAATTCCTTATGAAGCAGAAAAAAAAGTAGCCTGGTTGGGAAGCAGCAGATTCCCCCTTCTGTTTCAGAGCTTTGCCTGAAATCGAAATATTTTTCGAAGTAGATTTGCCTTTTGTGTAAATGTTGCTTGCCAAAAGGTTGAAGTCAAAACGTTATGACTTATTTCTAATGCTGTGAAAACATTGCTCATTTTCTCCCTGGCTTTCCCCTGGAAACTTCTTCACAGCCACTTGTGGCGGACAGGACCAGAGAGCTCCCATGGCACTACAGTAAGTTTGGCAGGATGACAAATTTAACTTTATTCCTAAAGGGAGACAATCCTACTCTACTAGTTTAGCCTGACTTAAATATGTTTAAAAGAGAATGGCAACAAGCCTACATAAACAGCCTGAGGAGAGCTGGCTTCTCAGGTCAGTCTCACCTGGCTTTTCGGTTGGCCCTCAAAATTTGCAAGCTAATTTTTGCACACCAAAGAAGATTTATGGGCACAAGTAGGTACACGTGCAGACGTACCTGGGAAGCTGTACCTCTAAGAAGCAAAGCCTGCTTCCTTGAGCCGTAATTTCACCCTTCAAGGTACTGCTGGGAGAGCAGCTTTTGGGAAAATATCCACGTTGTGAAGCAAAACGTCACTTTTACACCGCGGCATTCTGTGGGATGGTGTGAACAGAGCAAGCAGCACTTTGTGTGTAAATGGGGCTCTTCCTCCTGCATCCCTCCTGTAACACAGGGAGTTTCACAAGCTTTGTGTCTCGTAACCACAGTGTGGCTTCTTGCAGCGGGCAGAGGATACAGAAGAGCCTGTGATGAATTGCAAAATGAGCTGGCCCTTACAGCCATTTGCAGCCACGGGTCATACTTTGCTCTCGATACTGCTCAGTCCTTTTATCTGGGAGTTCCCAGGCGCTTCAATTACTTCTTTCTGTGGGTAGGAGAGAAGGTGATGACCTCTCATAAGGGTAACATTAAGAAAAGAAAAATAATGGGTTATTTTGGTGATCTGGGTTCAGCTTCTCTGAAAAGGAAACAAGAGGGTGACAGTGGTATGCAAGTGGCAGCAAGGTGGGAGGCAGGGGCTCTCCCGAGCAGGCAGCTATGCCCTGGCTTGCAGCCTGCTGGAGCAAACATGCTGTTCTTTGCATTCATAATGCTAGCTACTTTAGTAACATTTTCTGGTGATTGTGCTAAGTTATTGCTCTAAGGAATGGGTCATAACAAAAAATTAAATTTTGATGTCTGTCCTCCTGATGTTAGTTCTTAAATGGCTGCGAGTGTGAACAAGAGACCTGATCATCCTGGTTATCCATACTCTCAAGGGCAGGAAGGCGCAGACACGCCGGGAACCACAGCACCCTGCGAGGCGACGTGTTGGTGCCTGCAGTGCCTACTCTGCTGCTAGATGCTGCCTCTTAACAGGCTGAGCACTTTCTCTCCTGGAAGAAAATGTGTGGGGCTTAAATGTGTGGAGCTTTCTCCATCTACCTCAGTATCGTACTGAGTGAAAAACCCTTCATAAAACAGCCGAGATGCAGATCGGTGAGACAGGGCTGCGTCTTTCCTTGGGGAGCCTACCACAAGTCTCCAGTCGCGTTGTTTTGTTGCCACCACATCTTCCATGAGGTTTGCCAGGGGTCCCACTGAGAGGAATTTTATGACGCTTCGTAACTCCTAGAGAGAGCTGCACCTACCTCCGCATTACCACTGCACCAAAAGCACTGTTGTGGAGTGACCATTTTGCTGAAAAAAGAGCACCACTCACTCTTTCCCTGGATGACAAGCTCCTGATGCTGATGGTAACATACCAGAGTCAGGGTGCTAGCGGGACAAGGTCTCCCTTGCTTCAACCCTGGACCCCTTTTTTAAGGGCCTCACTCAAAGAAATGATTTTGTTTCCCTCAAAATAGTCTCCTAGCAATCTTCTGACACACCAAATATCGATTTGGATTAGAGTGTGTAATAAGTTACAGGTAGCCTTTACTGCTCCTCCTTTAGCACCTCCAAGGCTGTCTCTGACTGTGTGCACTTCTATGTCTCTGCACACTGGGCTTCTCCAAGACCTGACTTACTTTTTCACAGTTTTTCTAGTTATTTGTTGACATAATAGTGGTCCCAACTCCTAGGAAACTCTTCTTCAGGGGTCAAAAGTACAAGCAGAAGCAGAGGAATACAGCTCTGACTAAGCGCTAGGAAAAGTGGTAACAACTGAAGTGAGTCATCAAGTGACTTCTTGAACTTAGTTCTCAGACAAGGAGTCCCACGTTTTTTATACTATAAAACAAAAATAAAGAAGGTAGAGTCCTTGGATAATAACTTCTAAGTCATAGGCAAATATTGTTTCTTGGTGACAGCTTTGAAGGTTGGGGATCATAGTAGATCTGTCTGATGATAGATCCAGCCCAGGTATGGCAAGCGATGGAGAATGATGAAGTTTGTTTTAGCTTCAGAAGTCATCTAGCTCACATTACCTGTAGTGGCTACTCAATCTAAGCGGGCTGTGCTGGCCTGCAGTGGATTAGGGACTGCTCTTCCAGAGGTAAAACCAGGGCTGGGTGGGAGGAGAGGTGAGCAGTGGCTATGGGGCGCACAGCTGCTTTCTAAATTAATGCTTTTGTACAGCCTTTCTTTGGAAGGTATGTCCAGATATGGATCATTACCTACCAAAGCAACCATACAAACTAGGTCCTAGTAAGGATGACACTGGCCACGTCTGATGTACAAGAGAGTGAGGAAAAACCTACCCTTGCATATTTGCATGTTGGGACAATGCTGAGAGTAAAGCTCACACTAAACCGAAGTCTTCCCCCGGGAAAGTGTCAGTCAGGGTTCATGTCTTGGCTGACTTTTTCTTTTTTTTTGGGACGGGAGCGGGGAGGGGAAGGGGTGCATTTGTGTGTGAAAACACAGTTCTGAACTATCCAAGAGGTTTCTTTTGGACATTTTGGTAAGCAACACTTTTAGCTGGCTTTCCATGAAATGATACCTAATCTTCAACTTGCTCCATTTAAAATGGTTCTGTTTGAGCTCAGAAAGAGTCTGGATGAAATACTCTTCTTTCTTCCTCCCTGAATACTCCGCCTTGCCCAGTGCACACGAGGGAGCAAGTCAGGCAGCGGGTGACAATGGTGGCAGAGGGGCCACGGCTGGGTTGTGTCAGGTTGGGTGGAGACTCCTTGTCGGAGCAGAGGGCGTCCTGGGGGAGCAGGAGGGAGTCAAACCA
>JAUBNY010000793.1:839827-852229 GCA_032275445.1 Crypturellus soui
CACAGCTTTTCGCCTCAGCCGTCGGGATGCTCTCAGGCCCTTCACCAGCAACTTGCTTTTTCTCTTTTCTTTTCTCCGCACAGTGTGTTCATTTTCTCCTTTTCCTGCTGGAAAAAAAAAAACAAACAAACAAAAAAAAAAAAAACAAAAAAACAGGTCCTTAGCCTTCAGTTTTCCATTTGTGCATTCCGTAAGCAGCACACACGGCAGGATTATCCCAGAAAGCCTGCATCGTGCATGCACGGAGGGAGCCGAGAAGCATCTTGGCAGAGAAGAGAAACGCCCAGGTGTGAGCCCAGAAGCTCAGATGAGCCTGCACGTTTGCCACGTGCCATGGGGCTGTGGCTACACGTGCAAATACAGGTATTTCCCTCCCCAGCCCAGGGACCCAGCTCTCTTACGCTGATTTAAGGATCTCTGCTGTTGCTGTGCTGCTCTGTGCAGCTGCGCCCTGTGCACCTCCACCGGCGAGACAGACTGCAGGAATAATCCTCATTTTCTAGGATTTTCCTCCTGCTCAGAAGCAGGTCACACAATCATCTGATTTATTTTCAAGGCAAAGCTATCTCTACAAGGTAAGAAGTGACATATGCTCTTAATGATGTCGATATTTTTGTTTAATTCCTGAGGTTAGAAAAAGGAAAACATCAAGAAACATCCCCATACACAATTGCCTACGTCCCTGTAACTGTACAAACACTGGCATACGTAAAGCTTTTTCTCCCCCTTCTGGAACGTGAAGTTTGATGTGAACAGGCTGTGCAATCCTTTGGCAAGTAAGAGCAAGAGATGTTTCTGAGCAACTTACAATATATATCAGAGTGAGCTTTATTAAAACTATAGTGCAATTTTAATTTTTAAAAAGGAGCAAAATCAGCCTTTTGCAGCTTTGCTACTCTGTAATGCAGTAAATTCTTGTGCAATAGATGTCAGTGATTTTTTTGCCTACAGCAATGTGGGGTAATGTCCATAGAAATTTAAAGGAACACTGCCACGTTCTTAAAGCAACGATGCACTTTCCTTTGCAGAAACCTGTGTATAACAAAAATTATGGCCCTCCACTTTTCCAGCTCCCAGGAAAAACACCTTGTTGCTTGTCTATCCACAACACATACTCTTTGCTCCCTTAAATTATTTTCATGGTCAATTTCCAATATTTCTTTCCTCTACTTGGCACTGCCAGGGATGGGCAGTTCATGGAGGGCCTGGCTCAGCAGGGCACCTCAACATCTGCAGGCAAAGAGAGTGTTGGTGTCACTGGAACCTTTCACGTGCACAAGTTCCCTCTGAACGGGGCTATAAGGTGCTTGAATGACATCAGTTCTTGCAGTAAGTCCTCGTAGTAAGTCAGGCTCGCACGACTCTGTTAATAAAAGGGCTGGGATGATCAAAGAAAAGGTCAGATAACAAGTTCTTCACCGCCTTCTTGGCACAACCTCTGAGATGGAAAAGTGCCCCTCTCCCAGGCTGCACAGTGGGTTTCCCGCCGTCCTTAAAAAGTTCCTTTGAACATGTGTGCTCTCGTGCTTTACCATGTTAAGTATTTCCTCTTTCGAAACTTCTCTTTAAATAATCTTCTCCTTGGTTAGAAGCAAATACACACATATATACACATACTTTTAAAGTATAGGTGTTGGCTTTCACTCTTCTTCCTCTCTCAGAAAGCAAAGAAACCACAAAACTATTCTCACAGGGCAGGAAAATCTGAAGAAAAGGTACTCTGAAGACTCAAAGGCTAAATAAGAACTTGGTGTTCTTCGTCCCCTCTCCCTTACTGAACAGGTCATAGCCAGTTACTTTGAGAATTACATAAATAGTAGCTTAAAAATATCTGCTACAGGATGCAAAAAAAAAGAAACGAAAAAACTGTTAAAGAGCAGGATGCAAAGAGGAAACTCAGAGGCAACTCTGTCAAACACATTATTAGACATAACTGAAATACATCTGAGCAGATAGGTAATACTATGACCTGATACATTTGACAGTGTCCCTTTAACTTATGTTTGGCATTTTAAGAAAGATATCCTAGTGAGATTAGTATTCTAACTAAAACAACAGCAAAATGCTTTCAAAAAAAACCTCACCTAAAAGTTTAAGGAAAACTTCAGCAGACTTCAGTTACAGTTCTGGGAAATTGCATAGCATATGGTATACAGTATTCCATTTTTAAGCAATAAATAAGCTCTTCTTGATTAATTAAATATAAAATATAGCTTCAACACTGAAATATGCCTTAATTCATGAAGCGATCAGTGCATTGCTTATTGCCCCCATCGGTCTCTTGCCCAGCGCAGGCGGCCAGGGGAGGGTTTAGCTGCGCTGCGCGCTGCAGGCTGCACCTCGCGCCTCTGCTCCGCAGGTGCTGCACAGTCTGCACAGAGCGCTTGCACTCCAGCACCGCCAGTCCAGAGGCATCTGCAGTCGCTGCGCGAGACGGCCTGGCTGGAGAAGCTCCCTGTCTTCCGCTTTCAGTTATTTTGACAAAAAGTTGAAATTCTATATAGAAAGCAGACAGTTTATGTGGAAATTTTATGTAAATGAAAATCTGGCCTTCCTTCCCCCAGCAGGCAGTGTGTTTACAGACAGCTCCGTCCCACACCTAAGATGAAAAGTTAGCAGTTTGCTTTGGCCCAGCAAATACTGAGAAGCTGAGATGAAAACAAGGGTAAGGAAACGGGCAAAATGCACTGACACGGGGTGGTGAGCTGCTTGGGGATGGGTATGAATTCAGTTTTGGGTGGACTTTTTGAGACCATTTCAAATATTATTGCTACTCTCCACTTGGTCTAGCGGAAGACCTGCTTATGGACTGTGCTTCCCTGTGAATGCTGATGACTAAAGTGCTAAAGCAGGAAAGAGAGATGCTCCTCTTCCCAAAATCACACACTGCAAATTATACTCCAGATTCTGCCACTGGTGCTCCCCCTAAGCGCTGACTTCAGTGCACCAACTTACAGAGTACGGCGAGCAGAAGTGCGAGGAGCTGGCGCTTCATGTTTGAGTGGTTTGTAATTGGTATGCAGTACCAGGGGATTTCTGAAAGCCAGTTAAGACTTACGGAATCTTAGCCCAGAATGTAAAAAAACCTCTCTATATTTGCTGTTTATAAAACCTGAAAAAGATAAAAAATTCTAGATGGATTAGAATACATGCCTACAAAGACTGATGGATTGCATAGCTGTTCTGACACTATGAGCAGAACAGAAATAGGTATGTTTATTCTCCACTAAAGAGGTCAACAAAAATAAGCATTTTTCTTTAAGTTTCCTTTTGAATTTTTTTGAGGGGGGAAGAAAGGTCATTCAGTTTTGAGTAAAGAATTTGAATTTCCACTTAGAGAGCTCCTCCTTTGTTTTTCTCCCCCCTGAAGAAAAATCAAATTGAAACATTACTTGACCTGTTAAATCAAGCAACATGGCTTTTCAGCAATCTGTACACAGTACAGAACATTAGTGTTCCTAAAACAGCTTCTTTTTCCTAGTGTGTACATGATGTCTAAGTGTGTTATAACTATTGCATAGTTTCAAAGTGTTCAAACACAGTGGTAGTCATATTGCTTGCATATACATAAATAATAGCATTTCTTAAAAATATAGTTAAAAATAACACAGGATTTTCAAGGCTATGGAAAATCACTTCCATCATAGATGACAGGTCGCTCGACAGTCAAGTGATAAAATACTCTTTTTGAGATAAATCTGTAGAGAAAGAAAAAACAGGATGAGATGATCATGTTAGATGATGTCAGCAAGCCAGGAAGCCCTAACAGTGTATCCAATTTCCAGTTTACATTCAGGCAAAAACCACAGCTGAAAAAAAGTTTTGTCTGCAGGACAGCTGTCAGACCTGTTGTTTATAAAATGACAATCGTGACTAATCTGACTTGAAAAGAGTTATAAATTACTTGCTTATTCTGTCTACTTTCTTGGAGGTCAAGACTGAAAAGCGGAATTATGCTACGTGGTGGAGGAATGACAAAAAACCTGAAGTTCTTTAGGCAAGCTGGAAACAAGTTACAGTACTTATTTCCATTTAATACCAGTAAAAGTAGCAGTATATCCCATCGATGCCGCAATCTGTAAAACAAAACCTATTTCACCTTTTACACTCAATTAGGACTTACCTAGAAAATGTGTTGTCAAAAATCAGCATGTAGATGCCAGAATTTCTGACTTTCACCTGGCCTCTGATAGTTTCCTTATGAGAGTTGCAGCGTGTCATAGGAATAAGAACCTGGAATTAAATACAAATCCAAATGAAAGTTGTTGCTTGTTCTAGTAGTTGACATTTACCCTTGGAAAAAATATATTTAAACCTGAGACATCTTGGAAATCCCCAAGTGCATAAATGCCTTCAAAACTATATTTATTTTTACTGATTAGCATTAAAAATCCACCTAAACTAGGATCTCATAGTGTGACATCCTTTTTCCTTTGACAACCTTTTTCTAACATTAAACTATGGCTATAAATCTCATCTTTTAAGAAACCAACCCTGACCTTTTTTATCATTTATCAATGCAAATTTATTAGCATCAGCAGTGCTATATTATATCTATATACGTATATCCAAGAACAGAATCTAGCTAAGTATGTAATTTACAACATCCTTTTATATTCCTGGTAGTATAAAAACAAGCTTGCTCAGCAAATCTTAACTGTGTCTAAATTTATAGCACAACTAGGTGGTTAACTTGCTGCAAAAGTAAGTCTATTGGTGGTTTTCACCTCAGCACAATAGCTGCCATGGATCAAGGTCAATCCTATACAACCCAAACTGTAGCAAATAAATGCATCAAGACAGAATCATTGTTCAGTCTGCATTAGGCCCTCATAGGAAGAGAACAGAGATTTCACACAGTTAGGTAAATTGCAGTGAACTAACTCACGCTTTATTTGGGGCTTCTCCCCTCAGTGAAATCACAGCATTAGAGCACTCCCTAACAAGGCAGATTGAACCAACAGCTGCCCTGTTTTCACTAAAACTTCACAATGAGATGAGTAATGCAAATTCACTTAAGGCACAACCCTCATGAAATATAGGCAATGCAAATAAGTAAATAAATAAAAGGTGCCCTGGGTACTGGCAGGGTGATTTTGCAACACACAGGCATCCATCAAAGCACTTAAGTACGTGCTTTTCTGTGAAAAAAAACCCCACCACATATAACTTAATCAATTCATCTCTTTCCTTGTGGCCTCTGCTTAAGAGCTTGATGAGATCAGCCTTAATCAACTTGTAAAATAGGTAATATTGGGGGGGGAGGGAGTTTTTTTTTGCAGGCTTGGACATTTATTTTAATAATGGTAAGTGAATTTCAAATGTGAACAACTGAAGCTACAATGCTTTTCAACTCAGCTTTCCCAGACGACATGAAATAATTAAACATACCTCTGCATTCAGGAGAATTGTAAATTATCTGGCAAAACAACTTCCTAAAAAGCAAGAGCTGGAACTATTGTGGAAACGTGCAGGTGGTGCTGACTGACTCCACAAGGCAGCTGACTGTACTGTGCTACAGTTACCCGGTTGTGAGGAAAGGAAAAAAAAATATTGGGAATAAAGGCCTTACTTTGCACTGATCCAGGGGCGCTTCTTCCGATTCCTGGTAAACCACACTGAAGGATACGCTTTTCGGGTCTGATGAAAATATCCAGCTAATTGTCAGGCCTGTCTCTGTCACGGTGATGGGAATGATACTGTAAGTGCTGGATTTAATGAACAGCTCTCTGTTGCCTTCCCCAAAATTTAGGATGTCTTCCACTGTAAGGGGTAACTTCATCCTGTGAGGGAGAAAAATACAATTACTTGAAGAGATCCAACCTAATTATTCAGACAGACACAATAAGCACTGCCTTTTGTGTTCTATCTCTGTCAGGCAGATTCCACACTGACTTTGGGGCAAGGCCACAAAATGCAGCAAAAGATGCAGCCTTTTGATGAACACAGGAAGCACAGAAAAGATGGCTGGCATCAAGCACTTCACTACTCTGGCAAACATAGACTTTAGTGAATCATTTATTCCATTTTGACCAGAAAAAAAGCTAGAGCTTGAATTAAGCTTTTTAAATCAAGGGTTACCATGATAATAAGGGAACTGCTGCCCTCTGCTGTTGTTTTTGAGCACAAACTGTGCAGAGACACCCCCGGGTGCCACAGCATCTATTAGCCTACCACATTTGGATGATCTACTTCAGACTGCAGTGAGCTGCCTAAACGGGAGAGAGAATCCCCTTCTCCAGGGGAAACCTGCAACTGCTGAGAGCAGGGGATCTCACTCTGTAGAGCAGGCAAATTGTTTACCAAGGAACTCACTGTAAATCACAGTACTGTGATATGTCTGTCAGCAGCTAGCAAAAATGAACATATTTGCCAGAAGCTAATGCAAAGCTGGTGTGACGATTTTCTGATCTAAAGAATTCAATTTCCAGCTGTTACTACATAGTGCATAGGGAATAAAGTTGATCTATTATGATAACTACTATAGTCTGTCCACAGAGGAAGCTTTATATGAAGTTTTACTACCATCTCATTAGTTTTTCTTCTTAAGTGAAATGACTATTATCATGTCTCAGGTGACCTTTGGCTTTAGTAAACTAAGGATCATCCATGGTTTTGCCCTACTGCCCAGGTATGATCCTAGCGACTGCTTCATTTGCCTGTTTCTTTGAATAGCAGCAACAAAATTGAAACGAGGACCCATTACCTCCTTGCAGGCAAAAGCTTAAAATCTTCCCACAATGAAGCCAAAAATTCAAATCTGAATCTGAGGGACAAAGGCGAGTTTTTCTAAGCCATGAGGATTTTGGTGTGTTGGATTCTCCCTGCGCTGTGCAAATGATGTGCTGCACACACAACCATTAATTTCTGAGTAGTTTTCGCATGCAGAGGATTGGGTAAACACAGTTCACAGAAACTATGCTGAGGCTCAGCTGAACATTTGATGCAGGAAGTTTCTGTGAGGCCATGAGGGCCACCAATAAATAACAGGTCTTGAATTCCCACCCCAGCAGAGAGCATCAACGAGCACTATAATCCCTGCCTTCCCCTAGCAGATGCTTCCAGAGATCACTAGAAGTCCAGAGATCTCTTCCTAAGCCCCTTCCTGTTCATAGCACCTCCTGCAATAATCACAGGAATTTTTTCTGATCCAAAAACTCTGCTTTTTCTTTTTTTGAGGGATCAAGGATCCCAATCTCTCTCTCTCTCTCTTTTTTTTTTTTTTCCCCACTTGCATGTCAGTTTTACCAAAGTGAAGAGAGAGGACTTGTCTTACTGCTGCTGCTCAGCTTAGCAGAGCCGGACTGCCTGCTGCTTCTCAGACCAAGTTATGCCTTTAGCCGCAAGCAATCAGCTCTTGTGGGAGTCTGCGAGACTCGTGCTCACACGGCTGCTATCTGACTTCAGTCTGATGAAGTGATGAAACTGTTCTGCTTACATGATTTCTCCTGACTTCAACAAGCATATCTCAGCATCTTGAGCAACTTGCCACTCTTCTGATTCATCAAAGGTTGAAGAATTACATGTGCTGTTTCTAGGAGAAGAGAAAAGGAAAGCTGTTATTTCTCTGAGTAGCACGCGATCAAACATTGTCTGCTTGCCGATGTCTAACCAAGATAGAAGTTTTGGTAGCCACGGTGTCACATTCTAGAATTTTTATTTTGTGTATTCTAGAGACAACATTGCCCCCACCAAAGCTGCAGCTCCATTCTGCTAACTATTCTGGTTTCATGAACAGAGGAGAATACATAAATCCAGAGCATCTCTTCAATAGTCTTGCGGTTAATTCCCTATTGGAATGCAGCCAGATCTTAAAAGCTTCCCTGACAGGCAGAAATCTTGATGGAAGGCAGACACAAGAAAAGCAGTCTGGACTCCTCTCTAATAAAAACTCCACACAGGCATGCATCACTAGTGCTAGGTTTGATTTATGAGATATTTTACAAATATACTGCCCAGGTCCTCATTTTGACAGTGGTACTCAAAATACATATTATAGCAACAGAATCTTTCTGTGTATCTTCTGTTCTGTTCTGATCTTCTGTACTGTTATCTTCATGATAAATACTGGATTATTCAAATAGGAGTCCACTGCAGAAAGTGTTACAGGATGTGAAAGTCACACACCTCCTCCTGAAAGAAGCACATGGAAGAACCTCCCATCCACTGCCTGACACAGGGAAGACTGATTCACTTTTTTTTTTTTTTTTTGGTTCTTTTTTTATACACATTTGCAGGTGTCCAAGTCCTCGGAGGTCCGTCTGCAAGCACACGGCCCTGCAGGACTGAGCCCCTCTCGAGCAACTCTGTCATCGGCCCCTGCAAAGTTCTAGCCGCGCGGGCTACTTGCTCTGAGCGCTGCCGGCCTCCCTTTGCACATCTGTACGTTAGAAAGGCTCCTGTTTATTTCCCCAGCAAATCTGTACGTTAGAAAGGCTCCTGTTTATTTCCCCAGCAAATCTGTACGTTAGAAAGGCTCCTGTTCTTTTCCCCAGCCCCTGCTCCTGAAGGAGTCTCCCACAGGTATCGTGAGCGGTGAGGCTCGCTCGGGGTGCAAGCACCACTGATAAAGAAACCTAGGAAATCTTTTAATAAAACATGAGAAAAATAAACATGAGGAAATAAACATGAGGAAAAAAAGTCACTAAAATATCTTTATGTCAAAACAGACAGAAGAGTTGGGGGAAAAAAAATTAAAAAAAGTAGTCTCCAATAGCTAAAAAATCCATTTTACTCAGGTAATTTCAATAAGATGGAAAAGTGAAAATGAAACAGATATTTTCACATTAGGAGGGCACAGCTTATTTGTACTATCCTTTTTTGTAGCAGTATCACTCGAGCACGTATCAAAACTTGAGTAATTTCATTTCAAGCTGTTTTGCTCAAAAACTCCCAGAGCTGTGATGAAACAGCACAGATAAACAAATCAAACCGCTGCCAGCAAGTTTCCTCTGCAGCTCAGATGCCTGCATCCCCCAAGGTGAGACATCAGCTAGTAAGTGTCGGGTTTCTTGATTTTAAGTGAATAAGTAGAGGGTAAGAAAAATGACTTTAAATTTAAAAACACTCAAACTTGAAAGATTTTGCCAGCATTGAGGTGAAAAGTTTAATAGAAAGTATCTTTTTTTTTTTTTGTGCAAACTAGTGAAGATGCTGTGTTTGCCATGAACTTTGTTATTGGGTCCTTTTGGATGTCCTGGTACTGGCAGGGTTCTTTGAAAGCCCTTTAGAGGAATTTGGGGGATATCTGGAACTTACAGTTTAATTATCTCCTCCTTTCTCTTTATGCTCAATAATCTGTTTTTCCATCTGGTATTTACTTGAAAATATCTTCCAACAATTATATATGTGAGACAATTTCTCCTTTTCTGATTAAAATCTTCAAAACCCATTGTAGTGAAAAAGGATGATTTTTAAGCAAGGCTTAAAATGATGCTGACAAGCACTCTTTAACCATTTCTCTGTTTATAGTCTATGTTTATACTCATAGCAAATCATTCTGTTTATTATTATTATCATATAAATAATTATTCTATTATAAATAATTATACACAATCATTATATTATATCATTATATATTATAATATACTCATTACATTATTTATATCATTATATAAGAATATATAAATATACATAAATAATATTTTATATAATATCATATGAATTACTATATAAAGTTATTATATTATGATAAAATAATTATTATATATTATTAAATTAATAACTATATAAAATATTGTTTAAATTTATATATATAAAAGGAGTGATCTATATTGGCTATTCTGTTCGGAATCCCTTGGAAAACAAGCAATAAAAATATCAATAAACAAATAATAAGTTGGCAAGATCATTACTGTTCTTTACCTCCTGCTTTTCAGACATGACTACTAAAGCAGGATAGCCAACCAGCACAGGAAAAATCATATCACTGGGAGCAAAAGGCAAAAAGTCTCATTAACAGTGAAGCTACATGACCTATATGCTCCAGGCTTACTCAGTCCCAGGTACCTCGAATGCCCAGAGTGGTGGCAGTGTTCAGTAGCCTTCCTCTGGCGACAGCAGCAGGGCTATCTCTGCCAGGGTAATCATGTTTTGACTCTCCATCACTTGTTTCTCTGGAACTGAAAAGTCAACTGTACTAGAACCAGACCTCAAAACAAATTCTGCATTAGCACAACGGACGTGATACCGCTCTCTTCAGTTCACTTTTCTATCCATGATGCTCCTGTTCAAAGTAAGTTTCAAATTCAGAGCTTCCTCCACTCACTTCGTCCATTTACCACTCTTGCACTTTTGTCCAAACGTATTGCAACAACATTTCCCTGCAAATAAACTCATCCTGCTCACCGTCCTTAGGACTAGGGAATTTTCCCCCCCTCTCTCTCTCTCTCTCTCTCTATCTATCTATCTATCTATCTAATATGAAGCTTTCTGCACTATTTCATTTCAGACTGAAATATTCCTACTGTTTTCTCTTTAGGTGAAAACTGGAACATCTCCATTAATAACACACAGCAACTCCAAAGCCTGAGACAACATATAACGCAGATTCAAACTTAAGTGTGTAAGTAAGAGGTGCTACTATTTAAGCATTTCTGCCTACAAAAATATCAGTTATGATAATAACAAAGAATCCTGAATAAATCAAAACTTTTTTTTTTTCTGAGAGCCCATAAATAATTAGTCTTTCTTTCTTTCTCTTACAAGTTACCATCCACTGAAAAAGAAAAAAAGAAAGAAAGAAAGAAAGAAAAGAAAAAAGCTCACTGGACTGGATAGGCTGGTCTACTCAAGGTAAGAATAACGCTTCTTCAGTTTTCATTTCAACACCAGCTCACAGCATCTTTTCAATAGCAAAGCTTGAAAACACTTGGCAGAGGTAGTGAATTGATCTAGAAACAGCTCAATCTTGTAAAAAAAGAGTCAGCCTTTAGGAAAGCCTTAATGAACAACCCCGAAAGCACTTAGGGCTTTTTTGTTGTGTTATTTTGTTTTGTTTTAGTGAAGGGTATCATAATCTGTCAAGCATTTGAGACTCATTTTTCCTGAAGGAGAAGGAACTTAAATGCTTACATCCTGACAGGAACAGCATGGAAAAGAAAGAACACCAAGGTCTTTAAGGCCTATTCAAGAAATGACAATAACAATTTTTCAAAATATCAGGTGAATCTTCCCCTTCAGGGACTCCCCTTAATCCTTTGCTTTCTGTTCAGTGGTGTCAGTCAACCAGCCTCCCTGCTAGAAATGACTCTTACATCCTAGTTTGAGTCCAACTGAAAAATGTAAAGAGCATGGCATTAAAAAAAAATGAAAGAACTCTTTGACAGTATCTGTTCTCCATCAATATATAGATCTGCTCATATCAGTACAAATGTAGTGCATGGAGAAAACCAGAATATCAAAAGCCATTGCCTGTCATTTGTACATAAGCAAAAAGCTTTCATATTTGCATCTTTCATATCACAACTATCCTAGCCTGGTCTCCACAATACATCAGTAGTAAAACTCTCATATGCTTTTACCAAAATCATATTATTGCCTGAATGTGAAAATTCCTAGGAACAACATTAATGCAGCATGAAATGAAGTTTGCTAAGTTTTAAGCATCTTCAACTGTCTGGGCAGCGAATGCAGCATCTTATTATAGCAAAAACAACCAAAAAACAGCAACAGAAAAACTATTGCATACTGAAAGCAGATGTTAAAATACTTCTTTACTTCTTTTAAATGAGTCAAGAAGATTCTCCTAAACACTAATTTCCAGGAAGCTTAGATAGGAAAAATAAGTATTATTTTGGCAAGGTGCTGAAAACTGAGTACATGGTGAATTACTTTGTTTCAGCTCAGGGGAAAGCATCTTTCTTCCCAAAAAGGAGGCAAATACCAGCTGATTACTGTTGGAAATAGTAGGTAAGCTGAACAAAGCTCTTCTGTGTCTCAGTATATGGTACCTTCACCTTGTTAAGTCTACCTTTCTTTTGCTGGCTATCTTAATTCTGTGCTTGTCTGTCATTTGAACTGAAAACTAAAAGATTTCATAAAAAGACAGTAACTTTTCAAAAGGGCACACGGCTTTATAGCACCTCTCTGGTGACTAACAGGCTTCATTGACTTTGTTTCTTGGCCCCACAGCTTAAACCCCTGTTTCTGGTAACGCTCACTCTGCTGCACATTACAACGCATACAGGAGAGGCCTTTCAGCCTGTCCAAGGGAGCAGATGATTCGGCAGGTTAGCCCCGTGAAAACACGCTCTTTGTGGTTTGAGAGAGAAGGCATCTGACATTTGGCTAAATATTTAAAAACATCATAAAAATGTCTTGCAAAAGAATTCGTTTGTAAGGTTAACAGCTTGCTAACATCAGGGACTACAAATTATTCAGCTAGCATAGCCATACTACAAA
>JAUBNY010000793.1:858898-869588 GCA_032275445.1 Crypturellus soui
GTCAGGGTGGATGGCATACAAAATAAGCAGAATTCCCAGAACTTTTTATGCCAAGAAACAACACAGAGTTTTGAGAAGCTTTTTTTCCTTTTTTTTTTCTTCAAGTAAACAAGTCTGTACAGTCTGCCTTCTATTTAAGTAGCAATCACTGTGGTTTATGCAGGAAGCGGCAAAAGAATCCAGCTAAGCCTTTTCAGTAGCAGACTGGTTACTCTGTGGCTATTTTCAGTTTAGCACTTAGATCTATTACCCTGATTTTTCTTCTGAGAAGCAAAACAAGTAGCAAGTTTAGGTAAAATTGCTCTTTATCTTCTTCTCCAATATAAAAAAGCTACAACTTTGTCAAATAAGAATATTAGCAGAAACTATTGATTTTTGAAACATGAGACGTATTTTGAACATTTTACAGAAGGGAATTTAATAAATATTTGAATGAAAGTAAAACATTAAACTATAACAGCACAACGTAAAGGTTGCAAACTCAGTAGACTTTCGTTGCCTTAATTGCTAAATTATGCAGAAATAAATGTTACAAAAAGACTGAAATATGCAGCTCTGCATGAATTTTCTGATGAAAATAAAGTGAAGCTGTGGCAGACTTATTAATGTAATTGCTCTTCCTTTTCCTTTCTGTTAACAGCCTCTTAAGCAGTAAGGAATCCCATACAGACCAGTTATTTTACACTCGCTTCAATGAAGCCTGTCAAAAGACTTTTGCTTCTTTTTTGCTGCTTTTCAATCATAATAATGATTGGTATGATGAAAAGTATCTGTTAGCTCCTATCACTGAAAAAGAGGAAATAACCAGTGACTAGTCTGGCTTGTCAGTTGACTCTTTCAGCACAGAACTGTGACCAATTCTTTGTACTAGGGGAGAAGCAGGAAGAGTGAGAGGACAGACCTGTTTGGATTTACTGGATTTGCTGCTGACTGTGGAAACAGGCCAGAATTATTTTGTGTTGGTCTACTGAACATGTGGCTAGGAATGGAAGTGGTTTCTCTTCATACAAAAGTTGGCTATAATCATTAAGGGAAAAACAAAACAAACCAAAAAAACAACAAAATCCAGAAGGATTCCCATTTCATAAAACACCGTTTACTCACAGATCTGTCACACTTTGATCCAGAGACTCTCCTTCCATCTGATTTTCACTGTGGACCAAGTCTGATTCCTGTACTTGGCACAACTCCTCATCGGTGATTATATCAAATGCTGCATCATCCGGTGGTTTAGAGGCTTCACTTGTGACTATGCCATAAAACAACATCAAGAAAAACATCAGTAACATGAGCACAAATATCTGTGGTTGTTTCAGAAATAAACAAAACAAAACCAAGTAATGAAGCATCACCACCAGAAAAAACTTAAGAAGGAATCCTGGGCTACTCTTCTACATTTGCAGAGGCATTAGGCACCTACTAAGAACCAACTGAAATCCTCAGGCTTGCTAAGTCTCATTTAATCTACATGTGGATGTGTAGCAATATTAACAACATCCAGGGATCGGATCAATTCCACCATGACAGCACTCCATGAGCATGCAAATTCATGAAGCAGGAGGTGACCACCTGGTTTCTTAAAGAACATCCAAGAATCCTACTTATTTCATAGCAGCATGTGAAGCAGTGCACTAACCAAAAGCTGCCTCCGTAGGTGACACTGGTGATTCCAATGAAGCCGGTGATCCTTCCTGGTTTGCACTGGACCCAGAGTCATCTGTGTAGTCCACAAACACTCTGGGCTTACTAAAGCAAGCCTTGCAGCAACGCTCCTTCTTCCCGCCAGGCTTTGTCACCATGTAGTTATTGCAGCAGTAATAGCAGAAAATGCGACCACACATTCTAGAAATGATTCAAAAACAAATGCATAAGAGTAGTGCCATTAGAGGTGGCCATTACGTACGTGACAGAAGCCAGGCCTTTGCCACAATAGTCTTGCTCACTGTAAAAGTCACATCCATGGCAAAGCTCGTAATAGACACTGTGCTGCTTTCTGAGATTAAGCAAGCTTTCTTGGCAAACAGGAAACAGAAACGCATGTTCAATCTTTGTTTTCTTAATAAAGTGGGAAAATGGAGAAAAACGTAAAAATATTGAAAAAGAGAAAGCAAGATTACGTATTTAGATATAAAGAAATACATAAAAAGTATTAAATTACCTACAAGCATGCAATATAAGTAAATAATACATATATTAAATATTATTACACACACCAAATCTCATATTCAGTTATAGCAAATATCTAATTAATATTAAGGAGTATAAGAACAAGTTTATAGGCCTCTACTTTCTCTACCACTCTGGCACCCTCTTCAAAAAGGGAAGAAGGATCAACTTTAGAGCTGTGTATGTACGTTCATTGATTCTGTACAACTCATTGTGATTATTAAACCCATCAAAAACTTTTTAATGAACATGTTAAGACTTTCATGAAGACAAGCACCTAGTAAGTATGAAGTCAAATCTGATGTCTTAGCATTTTTCGTTTTCATAATTATCTGAATCACTAGGAGGTATTGCTGGAAACATGAACAGGTTTCGCAGGTTTCAGTAGAAATGAGTAATTTGAAAGTTGCTTCTGGAAAATACTTCATTATTCTTTAACCTCCAAGAAACATTCTCTACATTACCATGAAACTGAAAGAGTCCCACTTCTACGTGCCTTACATGATGAATCAGGCAATGAGGATAAAGGACAGTAAAGAGACAAAGCAAATATATCACTAAGACTCTGAAATGTACTGAATGCACTGAGCTATACATTTGAAGAAATCTTAGTGAGGTAACTAATGCCTTAAATCAGGCTAATTTTAGAGTAACCAACTCACTACAAACTTTTTATTTCTTCCAAAGATTACTGTGCAATTGGTAATTATCTCTCATTACATCTAAGGCACTAACCATATTTATAGTTTTGTGACATGCTGGGTTCATTCTGGAATATTCTAAATCATAATAACAAAACCATCTTGGTGAACGCTACTTTCCACATACACAGGACAGCAGTCAGTTTGAGAAAAGACTGCAAGAAACATGGGGTGTAGCGAGCGATTCCTTCTCTAATGTTTCCAGAAATCAGAACTAAGAACTTTAAGGAGTATTTTCTCTAGGTAAACTATAAACTGGCTTTTGCTTTTGAATAGCGTGTTGAGAGTCCCAAACTCACCTGCAGTGATGTCGGCGCACCATCCACGAAAACTCTCTCTGGCAGTCCAGGCAGTGGTTAACATCCATGTCCCCCTGCCACTTCTGCTCTGCACTAAGCTTCTGCTGGAACTCAAGAGCATCTGATTTTTGCCACAGGGCATCCTTATCTCTGCAGAGACACAGTTAAAGGGAGGAAAAACACATAAGAAGTATCCATGGTGCTTTGTTGACTAACCTCAAACTGAACACTGGTGAAAGATTCACAGTATAAATTGCATTGCAGTACCTCCCAGGGAGCCTTCGGGAATAAAAGATGGGTTGGGAAAATTACTGAACTATTTGGGAAGAAGGGAGAAAAATCCATGTCATGCACATAACTACATAGTCATTATCGGTACCTTCAGTTCAAGAACACGAGATTTTAGGCAGCATCAATGCACTTGATTCTAGGGGATATCTAAGCACATCGAGGCAATATCCCTTAAAATTCCAAACTAGGATTTTAATTTCTGCCTGCTGATTGTATTCAGGCTAACCTGATAAGTTCTATCAAACGTTCTTCAAGGAACTGTTTTGTTCTCGTCAGGTCATCCAGCTCGGCAAACAACTTCTGGTCGCTGCTGTCCTTGTCTGCTACCACCTTGCTGAGCTTCTCGCTGTATTCAAGTGCTTGCTCTTTTGCTTCCTCAGCTTCCTTTTGGGTCCTGATCAAATACAAATGCAATTAAGAATCTTTTTTAATTCATGTGTGTGAAAGTCTTCTCTAAGGAAGATAAACAGGAAGCCTCAGTGAAATTGTTCAGTGAATTACTGCACATATTTTCATAGCTAACCAGAAACTGTCCAGTTTTCTGCATCCGAGTAACTGCATGCAAATCTGTTATCCAGTAGAAGTGACATAGGCTTTGGCTGGCTCATCAGAACTGTGTGTGCTCCTGCCTCATGAAGAACTATTTTGGACTGCAGTGTAATCTGCCCTGTACAGATCCAATCCTATGGACATTGTAACCATAGCCCAAGTCAGACGCCTAAACCTCGTTAGATTAGCTGCTGAATAAGACATGCAAGATGTGGTCCTATTCAAACAAATCTGTGCCCTGAAAAAACATGGAAAGAAAAAGCAAATTCAATGTTTCCATTCTTTAGTAAAGACAAGCAAGCAAACAAACAAATGCAGCCAATATCGCTATTTTAATTCTGTGATTAACTTATAAGAGTAAAAGGAGGTTTTGAAATGCCTTGCACTTTCATAAAGGAAGTGAGACAAGGGATTTAATTCAGCAGCCAAATCAACAAAACAATAAAATTTAAACCAAGCATCCTAATTCATGACTACTTCGTAATTTACATACTTCTCCTTGGAGGTGTCAATCTGATTTTCCCACAGAGTATCCATGTACTATTTCCCCTACATAAATCTGTTGGCATTTGCTGCTTCATATATTATAGCAATTTTCCCTGTGGCTTTGGTTACTGGCTCTTCACTTGTCTTCTAGATAACAACTTGTGTCAGAGAATCAAATTCTCACCTTTCTAAAAGTCCTTTCAGAGACATCACCTCCTCTTCCTTCTGCAGCCGAGCAGATTCGGATTCAGCCAGCTGTTCTCTTGCCTCATCCAGCTTTCTAGACAAACTTGTGTTTGCAGTCTAGTAAAACAAATCACTACATTTACAAATACAGAAAAAACAGCACTTTATAAAGCATTTCACAGTTAGGAAGGCATCTAAATAATGCTTTGAAAGAGTGAATTAAAGCCAAGCCATCAATCCAGATTTTATCATGCAAGTAGACACTAATTAATTGTGTACTAACGATTGATTACTTCTGTCACACTGAATAAAGGATAAACTCTAAAGTAAGACAGCATTAAACAGTGCCTATAACTCTTGTTAGCCCATGTAATCAGCTTTTGTCTCCTTATAAGGAATATCTCTTAAAGACAATGTGTCTAGAAGTTTATTCAACATCTAAACGCAACAAAAGGAAAAGAAAGCAACAGTTAAATACTCACAGTTTGGACTGCTCATCAAAGCTATACAGAACATGATGGACAGTGTAAACAAAACTTACTCCACAGTCAGCCTCTGCAGACAAATCTGCCAAATTCGGACTCTCAGATAATGAATGTAAATTGTACTGAGGCCTTTAAAGGTGTATATATTTTCATCAGCACACGCGGTCAGGTTCCTTAACCTTAGCTTTCTGCTTTCTCGACCTCTTATTGACACCTCGGTACTACCCTCTTAACCCAACTATCTATTAAATACATTCTGGCTGCATTATTTCTCAGTCAGATTGGCTGTGATTCAGTGCCTCTTGCAGCCTACAGATAGTTGGATCCACAAGCAGGTTTGTGTGGGACAGGAACACAGGGCTTAAGGCAGACTGTTTAAACTGTGCCCCCATTTAGGAATCAAAGACGCATCTAGGCCCTAGGTAACACCTGACTGCCTTTCAAAGCAGGACAAATCCTGCTTTGAGAGGGCTTTTTCAAAGTGCTGCCTCTGATATTTTCTGCTTCAGCAGCTAACCTTAGATTCCCAAGTATTTGGCTGCAGCAGCTTGTTCAAGGGCATTCTCAGGCTCACAGCCAGTCATCGAAAATGCCAGCTGCCGGCTTGGTGACACTAATGCCTGTTGATACCAACACCTCCACGTCGAGCACCTACTTGTAGCTCTGCAATCTGCTCCTCCGCCGCGCACCGCCGTCGGCTCTGCTCCTCCAGTCGCTCTTGCACTTTCCCGCACTCCTCGCTGAGGGCCTGGCAGAGACATTGAAGGGGGAGTTGGCAGCCTGCAGCAGCCACCCTCCGCCTAGGAAACTGCCAGGGGCGGGTTGGGAGGGCTCTGCTGTCACACACGGGATAAACACAGTGCCCTTCAGACTCATGAGAGACACAGTTAGACTCATGGATTGAAGAAAACTCTCTTTTGTGGTGGCAGACAAGCTGATTTTACTCAAACTTGCTATGGGCTATTACAGTTTTCAATAAAACGAAGACCCCGCTCGCTAATTGCTTTGGCTCAAAAGAGCAAGACAGCCCAAGTAATGTTGAGGTTTAAGTGCATATGAGAAAGAAACACAATGGAATGCACACAGTTTTCTTACACTCACAGGACTTCTGCATAGCCAGGGGCACAAACCTCTGATCAGCTGCCAGTCTTAGACACTATCTCAGAATGGCAGAACAAACACACTAAAATCTTTAGCCTTCAGGTGTGCCGCTTCGCATACACAGGGCTGACTCATGCTTTTGTGGGAGCAAAACTTTGATCTTCTCAGATGTTACCTTAAGCAGTCAAAAACAAAAATACATGAGGAATTATCTGGAAAAGCATATTGTCACAGTCTAAGTTTGTTTTCATCAAAATCAGATGTAAGAGGAAGTAGTATAGGGCCATGGGGGGGAGGTCTCAATGTTCACACCACGAAAACAAAACAAAACAAAACAAAATAAACAAACAAAAAAAAAAAAAGAGAAAAAAAAAGACTGTGACTTCAGGGCATAGTTCAAAGAGATGCTACCTTTAGTGGTGAAGCCAACATAACAGGTTACCACCCTCTCCACTACTGGCTGCCTACATGCTCCTCCAACGCGTTCAGAGGGCCACATTACACACCTTCAAAACACTCCAAAGGGCTTTTTTACCTCAAGTCAGTCAGCTCCTGAGTGCAGACACATTTTCAGATTCTCATGCTAAGGCTGGTTGAGATCTGCTAGTCTTGGGGTCTCAACAATGCAAACCTTAATATTTCACCCAGCAATTTCTGTATCAGATGATGAAGTAGGGGAAATCATGCACAGCTCCCTGAGGAATAATGACCACATTAATTTACCTTGTATTTTGTCTCATAATTTAGAATCTCTGTGCTCATTTGAAATTTTATTGCAGTCAACTCTTCTTGGCTGGTCTCTTGGAAGCTCTGTGCCTGTTTCTTTGCTGTTTCCAGCTGCATTTGCAGACTCGGGACAACTGCGGCACATTTTTGAGCTTCCTCCAATTTCTCTTGCAGATTCTTGTTCTCCTGCCTGAGAGCAGAGATGTCAAGCTTCAGCCTCTCCTGTTCCTCTGTAGTCTGCTCTTCCAGTTCTTTGAGCCTCCCCGTGGCCTCAGCTAACTTCTCTTCTGTATTCACCTTTTCAGAAGTCACAGCACAAATCTGAATACCAAGTTCAGCCATATCAGTGTTGGTCCTGTGGAGCAGATCTTTGTTTTCTTCGTTTTCCATTTTAACAACTTCCAAGTACTGTTTAACTTCAGACAGCTCTTCCTTCAGGTTCAGCAAATTATCTTCCAGCTCAGCTTTTTGTTGGGCTGCCCTCTCCTGCTCTTTTTTTAGCACTTCTTCTCTCTCTTTACATTCTACCAATTCTTGCACATGGTTTCTGTTAAGTGACTCACTCTCTTCTTTCAGTTGTTGAACAAGCACCTTTTGTTCCTCCAAGACAGTCCCCGTGACTGCCAGCTCGCCCCTCATCTGCTCTCTCTCCACAGCGGTCTGCTGAAGCTTGACTCGCAGCTCCAGGACTTCTGCTTGCAGCCTAGACACTTCACCTCGGTTGACCTGCAGCTGCTCTTCACTCACAAGCAGCCTGCAGGACAGCTCTCTTGCCTCCTTCTCCAGAGAGGCTGTCTGCTGTAGTTGGTGTTTTTCCACTGATTTCTTCTCTGCTGTGAGGGATTCAATCAGCTCTGTCTGGTGGAGACACGTCTTTTCAATGCTAAGCTTTTCTACCTCAAGAAGCTCTGCTTTCTTCCTGTGATTTTCAGCTTCTGCTCTCAACTGCTCACACTGACTCTCCATGCTTTGCATTTCTGCCTCCTTCTCAGTGAGCTGTGACTGGAGAGACTCTTCACTTTCCTTCAAGAAGCCCAAGCTCTTTTCCATTTCTAAGTTATACTGTTTGGCACTCTTCAGCTGTCCTTCCAGAAGAGCACAAGACTCCTTGGTTGCCTCTTCTCTTTGCTTCAGTTCTTTGTAGTCGGAGTGTAGAGCACCTAGCCTCTCCTCTAGAATTTGGCTTTGCCTCTTGGCATTCTGCAGGTCTTCATCCAGCTGTTTGTTCTGCTCCCAGAGCTTCTTCTCTTTTTCATCGACTGATACCAAGGCATCATCTATCTCACTCTGAAGCTGTTTCTCAGAGGCTCTCAGCTTGGCCACCTCAGCTTCCAGGGAGGCTTTAGACTCTTCCACATTTTTCAGCTTCTCTTCCATCTTCTTCTTGTCTTTTTGCAAATCTGAATTCTCTGATTTCAGTTTACGGCTCTCCTCATCCTTTTCATTCATTGCCAAGTTTTGCTGCTCCATCTGCTCCTCCAGCTGCTTGACTTTCTGGCTGAGGTGCTCCTTTTCAGAGGAGATTTTCTGGTTTTGTTCCTCAAGGCTATGCACAGTGTGACTCACCTTTGTTAAGTGACCTTCCTGTAGTTTGAGTTGCTCTGCCAGAGACTGGGCATCGTTCTTCAATGCTCCTTCCCTCCTATTATACTCCACCTTAAGTTCCTCTTTTTCTTTCCTTGACTCCTCAAGATTTTTTTCCAGTGACCCTACCTGAGCCAGCAACCCCATTACCTGGGTCTGGAGCTCAGCCACCTCCTTCCCCTTCAAGGTCAGGGCCTTCTGAAGAGATTCCATTTCCTTAGCCATGGTTTCCAGGCTCCCAAGTAGCTTTTCACTCTCTTCCCTAGAGTTAGTGGTAAGGTGATTGTATCTGGATTCCAGTTCCTTCTGCATCTCTTCTTTCAACCGCAGCTCCTCCCTTGCTGCTTTAAGCTGAGATGCATGTTCATCACTGAGTCTTTGCATTTCTGCCTTTTCCTTCTCTTTCTCCTGAAGCTTCTCCAACAATCCTTGTATCTGTAGGGCAGAATCACAGTGGGCTGCGGCTTGCTGTCCTTTTTCCTCCAAGGCGACATCGACTTTTGCCAGGAGCTCCATGTTCTTCTGTTCTGTTGAACTCAGCTTGTCCTTGAGTTCATCAATGCAAAGATCCTTCATAGTGATCAAAGCCCTGGAGGCCTCCAGCTCCTGGTTCAAGAGCTGCAACTTTGAGGCACAGTTCTCCTTGCTGCTCTCCAGCTGCTCCAGCTTTGTCGAGTATTCCTTCTGCTGCTCCGCTGCATTCAGCTCCAGTGACTGCAGGCACTTTTGCAGATCGTGAACGGTGCTCTGAGTGGAATGGGAGACCTCGCACTGCTTCTGCAACTCTGTGATCATCTTTGTCAGCCGCGAGTTCTCCTCACTGTAGTTACTGCTCTTCTCCTTTTCTACCTGTACTTGCTCTTTCTGCAGGCTGATGGCTGCCTGGAGCTCCTGGTTTTCCATCTGTAGCTGGTGAATTCGATCCTGAAGTTCTCTCTGTCTCAGCTCAGCCTGGTCAAGCTCTACACGCATCTCTTCAAAGCCCTCAAGGTGTTCAACGTTCAGTGAGTTATTTGCATCAGGGCTGGAGGGAAACTCTTGGGCCTATATGAGCAGAAGGGGAAAATAGAGAGTATAAAGTTTAATTCAAAGTTGCATTTTTCAAACACACACACAAAAATTCAAAAGTTCCAAAGATAAGGATGGCCTAGCTTTTTTGTTACTGACTACTTGTAATAATAAGAGCAGGACAAAAAAAAAGCAGCTAAGAATTCAAGTTAGTGATATCCTCCTTGACTGATCTACAGGCATTTCCATAGAGGTTTACCATCTATGCACTTAAAATTTTAGATTGTTTCCATTTGTTGGTAACTGCTTCAAGGAAACTTAAACATGTATTTAAAAGCCTTATTCAAACGACACAGCATTGGGTGAATTCAGATTCTTAAAGCACAGTGACATTATGAGTTGAATTCACAGAACTACAAAACACAATTTTAAAAGGAGAAAGGTTTGTTTTCACAAAAGATAAATAAAAGTATATTTTGTACACCGTCTTTTAAGTATCTTTTCTTTTTCTTTTAAAAGATTTGCATGTTCAGTTGAATCAGCTACTGGACCATCCTCTTCATTTCAAAGTAAACATCTCTTACTGTTGTAAGAGTCAAGCATCATAAAACTATCCAGCTTTAAGAAACTATGCCAGTAACTAAAGATCTATCATGCTAAGGAAGTAATACCTCTGTTCAAACATTCATTTTTAATCTACTTACCTGCAAATAGTTGCTCACTAAACTGCTCATGCTGGAACTGCGACTTGGGGGCTTCCATAAATATGCTGAAGATCCAAGGGAGGACAGTGTTCTCCTGTCAGTCACACGGAGCAAGAAGAGAGGGCTAAGCACATACACAAATGCTTTTCTACTCCTATTTGTAAGTTATATCTAGTTATAATTACCACAACAGCAAAACATAACTGTGCCTGTTGTCTAGGCCAATAGTCACTGAAGTTGGTGGAAAACAAAATAGAGAAAGGTGCTGATAGGAGACTGTGGGATTGGTACAAGATGCAATGTTCTTTTCCTCTATGAAATTGTTTTGCTGTGTGGCGAGTGCTCAACCAGACGGTGGCGGCACGTGGCCACGGAGAGCTCCCTGCAGCGGACCTAGCAGTGTC
>JAUBNY010000793.1:888646-898929 GCA_032275445.1 Crypturellus soui
GAGGGTTGCTTTGGGACTACTTTGGTGGCAGTGGGCTGTGGGACAGGGTACGTGTGATGGTGCTGAGGAACCTGGCCAATGTCACTGCAAGATACTGTCTGTTGCTGTTGAAATGACATGGAGATCAGGAGAGGTCTCTGATGACTGGGAAAAGGCAAATGTCATGCTCGTTTTCAAAGAAGGCAAGAAGGATGATCCAGGGCACTACAGGCTGGTCAAGGTCATCCCAGTCCGTTGGGAGATTGTGGAGAGAGTTCTCCTGGAAGCCGTTACCAGGCGGATATAGAACAAAAAGGGTTAGGAACAGCCACTGTGATGTTTTCTCTACCAAGAGAAAATGATGCGTGACCAATCTGGGAAACTTCAACATGGAGCTGACAGGCTCTAGAGGTGAGAGGTGGAATAGATGACATCCAGAAATCCCTTCTCATCTAAATGAGTCTATGAAAGTTTACAAATACTTGTTCAACTGAAAATACCTCAACTTTAATAGTTAGCAAAGCTAGACGGTGTAGTCTCACCACAGTATTCCACTGAATTTCTGAATGTTTATTAGTACCACTTCATCATACTATGAAGAGAAAGCTCTATATGCTGAGTTACTTTGGTTAGAATAGGCAGCAATACATTGGGTAATATTTAGCTAATTGAGTATTATTCCCTTTCAGTATTCCTTTTACATGCTCAGATATAGTTTAACAAAATGTGCTCAAGCTATGAACAGATTCAAATAACTTGCTAAAAATAAGGCAGAGCAGGATCATTTAAATCTCTTGTGCCTCTGTTACACTGCTTGACTGTTTTAGATAAATAAAGACAGTTTGTTGAAATGACATAGATGGGTAGGACCTTTTTCTAGCCATTTTCCCATGGTTTTCCTCTTGTAGATCTTTGCTCGTGTCAATGAAGGGCTCCAGATTTACTTAAACATAAGAAAAAGAACTGGGATTCATTTGTCCTTTAGAAGATTGTCTCTTCTTAGCTGAAGTTACAGAGTCTCCAGTCTGAAGTCCCTTGAAGTGGATGGAAGGAATCACATTGATTTCACAAAGAATCACATGTCTTTACCGAGAGACGAAAGCTGGAGGCCAGACTTCACCACAAGTTACACCATTCCATGCTTTGAACACAAGCTTGTTCTTTACAGGATTAATAAGTATTTTTTTTTAAGCTTTTGGCAAACAATAATATAGTAACATTATGATACCAGAACTGACTTGTTCAGAAAGGTGCCCCAATGGTAAGGACAAGATGAGAGCATTTGGTTCTGGCAGCTAAACTGAAGCACAACTAGCAATTATTGGCAAACTCTATAAGAAACCAGGACATTTGTTTAGCTGGATTCCTAGTCTTGGTACAGGCATTACTGGATTTCCATTTTCCTGTGAACTACACAGCAGCTCAGCTGTTTTCTGCTGCAAGTGATCTCTAGGGTTCAAATGAAATAGTGTAGAAACAACACGAAGGAACAAACATGCGAATATACAGGCTAAAATTTGCTGTTTTATCTTCCTAACAAGAGAGGCCAAACTTTACGTTTACAAAGCAAGCAAGCTGTTTCTATCCAGCCATTGAAATAAGCCATTTGTTCTGCACCATACCCTATGATCTTTTTATAAAGGTTAATTCTTTCCAGGTCTATGGCAAATAGAGAGTGAGAGACAGCAATTAGGGGCAAACATGCTCCTGCCTCGCGTGGAAGAGGGGCTCCAGATGCACTGACACACACTGAAGAGATATTCAGAAGTTGGAAGGTGCCTGGGGCAGGAACAGTAAGAGAAGGAAAAAAAGAATATCTCAGCAACCAAAGTATCATGTTACAACTTACGCTCTTTTTAGGAGTCTCCCAGAAAGTTCCCATTTCAGATGGAGAAAACTGCCATTACATTAAGCTAGTTTGATACACATTCACCCAACAGGTAAAAGAACATTTGCACTGCGGGCTTCAGAGAATTTATAGATAGTGTCAGGCCACTAAACCTTTAAAAATCCAGAAAGACAGAACTGATGAGTCATACAAAAAAAGTAATGTGAAGTACCATTATGTTAAAGTTTGTTTTAAGTCCCAAGGGAGAAAAAAAACACTTAAAAAAAAAAAAAGAGAATAAATTCATCTCATGGAATAAAATTGCGAAGTTAGTTAGACGTACAGATGAATGAAGTAGCTTCTCAGCTTCTCCAAACCACTGAAAATACTTTATTAGTAGTCTCTTGTTCCTCAGGGAAGTGCCTGTAAAGTTAGAGATTATCCAGGACTTTTAAAATCTTGAAAGTTAATCCAGGATTGGCTTTAAAAGCTCGGTCTTGCTTCAGTAGATGGATGCATCTTCATAGTGGAATTTGCCTTGAGAAGAGATCTTGGGGCTGGAGACTTGACCGCTGCCGCATGGTAGACATTGACTGAATAAACGTAGCAAATGTCTCTTGAACTTGACCCCAACAAATACGTAGAGCACCGGGTTGAGGCAGCAGTGGGAGAAAGCAATTTTACGGCTGATGTGAAAGGCAAGTTTGGAGTCCTTTTCATACTGACAGGTAGGTGATGGAAAAGTAGTCAAAAAACTGAGGATGTTGTAAGGTGCCCAACTCAGGAAAAAAGCCACCACAATAATCAGGATGAGCTTCACAGTCCTGTGTTTTCTGCGAGATTTTGCTCCAAGGAGAATTATCAATATCTTGAAGTAACAGAAGACAATAACTGCAAAGGAAATCAAGAAGAGTATATTTCTCTGATAGATGTCCACCTTCTTCCATTTCCACTCAGTGTAATCACAGGTCTTCGTGCCGTCCACGCTTTCCTGTACAGTGGTGTGAATCACCTCAGGAACCACAATTAATACGCTGCAAGTCCAAATGGCCAAGCTCACCAGAAAACCACAGCACTGTGTCTGGGCTCTCAGAGTCGAAAGGGGATTCACTACAGATAAGTACCGCAGAATGGTCATGAGAGTCAAAAAGAAAACCCCGCTGTAGTAGCCAGTGGAGAAAACAGCGTTCACTGCTTTGCAGAGGAACTCACCAAAAATCCACCCGAAGGACTGGTCCACTACCCAGAAAGGCAGCATGCAGGAGAAGACTAAATCAGAGATGCACAGATTCATGATGAAGACATTGGTTAAAGATGTCAGGTTTTCATATTTGAATAGGATCCATAGCACTAGAGTGTTTCCCAGCAGGCTGAGTAAAAATGCCAGAGTGTAGAGGATAGTAGTGAGATGGGTGTAAAACACAAAATAGTTGCCCCTATCACAGATATTGCTTTCATTAAAATAGTATTCATATGAGTAATTCCCAAATGAAGGTGTGTTATATTCTTCATCCATTTGCCTATGTGAACCTCACACAGTTCTCCAGCAGCTGCTTCAAACAGCCACAGCCAACGATCTAAGCAAATTTAGTGAAAACACAACCACTTAACTCCCACTCTGGACAATTTTGCTTGAATATATGAAAAGAAGCAGTGAAAGTACTTTTTATCTTGTTTTAGAGAGAGAAAGGGATCATTTCCTCTTATGAATATAGCATGGCCAGGTTAAAGATTTACCCTCAGACTGGTGTTGAGCTCTTAAATAACTAAGAATTGAGAAACCAAGAAGTTTTTAAGACAATGTGGTCAGGGACAGCTGCAAATTATTAAACCTCTATTATGACAAGGTTGAGGGTGCATTGCTTTTTAACCTAAGTACCTCCGGACTGTTAAAGCTGGCACTACTTTTTAGTTATTCTGCAACAGTAATTTTTACCAAATTTCTGAACACTTGAAGCTGTATATGATTCTTTGTCATAACGCTTTGGCATAGCAGGAACTTAAAAGATGAGTAATACCGGTGTTAAGTATGAGAATGAACAACTGGAAAAAGCTGTTTCCAACAGATTTTCGTTTTGAGATTGGTTGATATCTAAAAATCTGCAAGCTTTAATGAAGGCATTTCCTGTGTTGGGTAGTTGTGCCCCTCTATCATTTGTTGATCCTTGAGGATGCAATAAAACCCAGTGCTCTTTCCTCAGGATTGCTGCTCGTTACCTGTCAGCCCATCTGCAAGGGGGAACTTAAACCCAACCTGATGGCTGAAATTGGCTGAGACTTGGTAATGCTACTGAGACTCAGGAGATGACACACAGCCAGATAAATATCCAAGGGCAGCATGCTTCCTATAGCCTCATTTCTTTAGGAAATTAGGCTAAAATACGGTACAAAATTAATGGTTCCAGTTAGTGGTTCAAAGTCCAAGTTCAAATTTGCCCAGGTTCACATTAACCTCCTCGATGAAACCTTACCTGAAGCACTATGTTTTTGGCTGAAGCTGGTGAGAGACCTGCCACTAATTTCCTTGGAAGCACAATTCCAACAAAGAAACTCCAAGGTTGTGCTGGTGACCATTTTTTTCTGTTTTTGCTTTTGCTTTTAATTAGCAAAAGCAGAATCTGCTGGCCATGCCGGGACCTAGATCCACTGCTGCAGGAGGACGGGAAGATTATGCCAGAACCAGCATCAGCACCAGGGAGCCTTGTGGGGTCGGTGCCCGGAGCCAGATGCAGCTTTGCTCCGTCAGCGCAGGCCAGGGAGCAGCCAGCCGTTTGGAAGTGACCACCCTGTGCTGGAGGTCAGGGACGTGTGGCATTTGGCCCCCCGTGTTAGGAAATGGCCCTGGCTTGGTTCATTTGTCAGGAGAGGCGCAGTCCTGGCGGGAAATGGGGCCTGCGGCCCTCCGGCTACAACATGCTGCCATCTTGAGGCAGGGTGAGGACACGGTCCCCTCTGGTTTCACTGCAAAGATGACACTTGGGCAAGGTGCGGTTTAGACTGGTGTCCCCACGTCATCGCGCCCTGTTTCAGCCGGGCTGGAACTGCAGCTCTCCAAGGGCAAAAAGCAGCCTCCTGGCCAAGAGCAGGGGCCCTCCGTGTGCTGCACGACCGCGATAACCCCCGTCCTCACGGGCTGCTGGAGCCCCTGCGTAGGCCGGTGCTCCTGGCAGCCCCCGGCGCTGGGCTCTGCGGCTCCTCCTCGGCTCTGCTTGGTCCCCTGGCCCAGGAGCCACTGCACAGAGGCCTCCCCGTCCCTCCGTTGCTGAGGGTCCTGCAGCGCTTGCCAGCCCGCTGCCAGCCCGCGCTGCAGCGAGCTCAGGGCCAAAGAGGAAGAGACGTTTTGCTGGAGGCTGCAGTTTGAAAGTAGATCACACTCTCTGTTTTCCTGCTGTGCTGTTGCACAGACAAGCGGAAAAAATGTACAAAAATAAAGCCCAAAAGGAACAAAACATGTGGAGAAGGAGCCAGCCCTTCTGGTCATACTTTGCTGTGAGGAAACAGCAAACTGGAGCTTCTGGGGTTTTCTGCCTGAGGAAATTGTCAGCTTGTTTCTACAGCGTGGGCAAGCGTGATTTTATGTGGTATTTTGCAACAAAGAGATTGCATGAGTCTGTAAGTCTGACAGTGATTTTTCCTGGTAGTGAGACTCTGACAAAGCACCACATACTTGGGAATTTCTCTAAGGCCAGAAAGTGGGGCACTCCCTTAGTAGTCTTAATGTTATGTAAAAAATCTACTAAGTAAAATATGTGTAAAAAACCTCTCACTATGTATTCTCTCCTGAATTCTTACAG
The DNA here is from genome assembly GCA_032275445.1 of Crypturellus soui. Classification (NCBI taxonomy): domain Eukaryota; kingdom Metazoa; phylum Chordata; class Aves; order Tinamiformes; family Tinamidae; genus Crypturellus; species Crypturellus soui. The sequence goes on from JAUBNY010000793.1 coordinate 894,248, forward strand.
TCACAATATAAGACAAAGATCAAGACCAAAGAGTGTGTGTTACCTTTGGGAAAAATAACAGCATGCCTGCCCTTTCAAGCCTAGCAAAACTAATGCTGCCACATAAACTTAATGAATTTGTTTCTGTGGTGTTGGGACAATTTGGACAATACAACTGTATTTTACCGTATGATTCCATTGCTGCCAATGTGGTTAAGCTATAGGCACCCAATTTATGTTTTTTTTTCCCTAGAGAAAAATACATCTATTTTTTTTCTGTTGCCACAATATGCAGGGGCCTACCCTCACTTACTTTACAAGGTGTGAGTTTGAGGGAATGGCTGTACCTCGCTGTCAGGGCCCTGGCTGCACTGGGATTTCCAGCCTTGCTGCTGGGCTTGTTCTTGCAGGGCTGAAATGTGAGGGATGCTCCAAGAGCTGCTGGTGTGATCTGCAGGCTGCAAGGGATCCCACATCGTTCCCAAGGCAGGCATCCAAGAAGCTTACCAGACTGCTGCCTGGGCATGTGACAGGGAGGGAAAACAAGGGGCAGCTTTGGTGATTGCAATTGCAGGCAAAAGGGGAAATATTTTCTGGAAACGTGGGGAGAGAGGGGGTCAGCTCTGTGCAGCGACACAGCCCTAGCAACGCCACTCACCTCTGCTCGTTTTAAACAGGCTCCTTTGGTTTGGGCGGTTCCCACTTACGAAATAATTTTGACGCTGAAGTCCAAGAGACCGAAAGGCGTGAACCTAAAGGACACAGAAGAGGAAGAAGGGAAAACATCAGTGGTGCCACATACACCCCAAACTGAAGGCCGATCCACTTTCTAGACTTGTTTTCGTCTGTTTTCCCTTTGTTACATCCCTTACTTTTCCAGCTTAGTTTTCCAACTACGCCCGGCTATCGCGGGGCAGGTCAGCAGCTCCGGGCAGAGGCTCGGGGTGCTGGGGAAGGGCCCTTGGCCCCAGTGGGGCCTGGAGAGCTGCTCTGCTCGCAGCTGTTGGCGATACGGAGCCATAGGGCGCCCTTCATGGAAGGGCACCCAGAGCTATAGCCAGATCAATGGCCACAGGACATTTAACCAGGCATCATCGTTATCTCCTCTCCACTGACTGCCACTCTGGTGACCCTATTCGCTGTCGCCTGTTACGCAGCTATTGGACGCACAAAATCACCATTCAGCTTTACAGTCAGTTGAGGGTAACATTAGGAAACCAAAAAAAATAAAAAAATAAAAAAGCGAGAGAAACAACTGTGCCCACTACTGACCGCTCATTTCCTTTGAGTCCTGTGGCATATAGTACTCTACTGCACAAAATAACCATATGTTTCTGAAGGTTACCAAAAGACTGATGTTTGTGGCTAGATGGTCAAAATAAATCTGAATTTGGAGAAAAGAGAACAACGTAAAGTGGTCAAATGCAGAGCAGCTTGTAGAACAACCTACTCGTAAGAGTGGCCTGTAGCTTTGTTAGAATAAAAATGTGAGGGCATTTCAGAGGGAGAGGGATGGGGTCTGGGGCTTAATTAGACATTGGGAAACCATTATTCTGCTTGTCAAAGTCAGATTTGAATTTTCTACAAATGAAAGACATAGCTCGGTAATTTCCTCATGCTAAGACACTTCCAGAGCAAATCTATCATTTCTCAACTCTCTGTTAGATAGACTGGGGATAAAGATAAATCGAATTACCTTCTAACTTAATGAAAAACAAACTAACAAAGATCATAGTTACATTTTGAGCACTGTTTATGCTAACAATGATGCAATTAATGACTTGCACCAGAAAAATTCAACCACAAGTAAAACCCTACTGTGCCACGACTTCCTCCATACCCAGCACTTCCTCCTCTCGTGGCATGTCTGCTCGCAGCCATGAGAGGCAGGTCCTAGGTGCTTCCTGTTCAAGGTGCACTCACAAAAGCTTCATTTGAAAATGTGAACCTATCTTCTCAAATGCTTTTTCCCTAGTTCTTAAGAATGATTGTGGAAACGGATGGCTTTTTTGGCTGATCCTGCAATGGTTTTATCAGGAGGCACTAAGCTGCTCTTGCTCTGTGCAGCTGTGTTGGACCTGCCTCAGAGCAGAGAGACACAGTACTTGCTTTCAATAGACTTGTCAGAGAAGAAATCCTTTCCCTGGCTACCCCATGAGCACAGCTGCTCCTTTCCGTGGTTTGGGCTGAAATACAGTGGTCTGAAACATTCCGACTGAGCCCTGCAGTCCTTACTGCAGTGTAAAAGCCTGCTGGACACGGCTTGCTTTGGTGCTCCCCTATCTTTACTTCTAATGTTGTGCTTATTTGTTTACTCAGAAGATGCACCCTTGCTATAGGGCGCAGCTCAAAGTACATTACCCCTATGCAGCCTCAGTGCTTGGCAGAAAACATGTGCGCGTTTCCATCCGACACGCCATGCACTTTGGGCGCATATATTTCAACAACAAAGTATGAGCAAGCAGGTGGCCAACAGCAGCAAAAGTCCACCGAGAAAAGCTGTTATTTAGCAAAAAGTCAAATGTATCACACATTCCACAGCAGGAGGCAACATAAGGGGCTCTGTGTGTACAGCATGGATGAACCGAAACAAAATTTTAAGATTCCAGTTCCTGAGACATTTCATAACATCTCCGGCCATCTGTCCTTTGGCAAGATCTAGCAGTAAGCACAGAAAGGGCAAACAAAAAATGTATTCAACAAGGGGTAGCATGCTATTCCTCAAACTGCTCCCTGGGTCCTAGAGAGCTTTATGAGCATCAGCACCTACAGGATACGCCTGGTTAACTCTACACCAGCTACAGATAAGCCGCGCTGCAGTGAAATCAGATTTGATGAGATCTTGCATATTGATGCAGGCGAACTGGGGCCCCTCATGTTGTTCCCAGGTGCCAGGACTGTATCGTGGTGCTGTTGACCCACAATGTTCTTCTCTTTCCTCTTCCCCTCCTGAGACAGCCCTGCAAAACCCGCAGGACTCGTCTTCCCACCAGACTGGGGCATTTTGGGGGGACAAGCTGGCCTCCTAGGTAGACTTGAAAGGAAAATGCTGGTAGTTTTGATCAGTGGTGAGAAGGAAGTTAAAGACAGATATATATATATTTGTCTAGGACCGGTGTCTTTCACAGGGCAAGGCCAAAGGGCCCTGAAACGGGCCGCATTGCTCTGCTTCGTCATGCTGTGCTTGGCCAGGGCTGAGCTTCTCCTTTGCTCAGGCAGGGCAAAGTGCCTACGGCCCTGGTTAGGGAAGCCTGTTACTGGTGTTTTGTGTTCACGGCAGCCCCACTCAAAACCAGAGGGTGTTTGAAACGCAACCGATCAGGAAGCCGCAGAGGGATGGCCTCATATCTACCTCTTCCCAAAGGATGGGACGGTGCAGCAAGGTATGAGAAATCAGAAGAAGACTGAGGGATCCAAGCACAGAAGTGTTATATTTTACCTGAATTTTAGATGGGAAAACGGCAGGTTATTTCCTACAGTTGCATGCTTTACCTCATAAAAAGCCCCCAATGTAATAGGATGTACCTGGATTTCTATGTTCCCTTTCTCAGCAATATTTGGCAATATTTTGGCTTCCACCTGGGCTGTTCCTCATAAATGCTAGGGGGCTGCTGCAAGATATCTCTGCTGGCTGGGTGAAGAAGGATGCAAAAAAAAAATCCGGAAAAAGTAGGAAAAAACTTTGTCAGAAAGTCATGAAGGCTTCAGCTGCTAGGTAAGGATGGGCTGTTCAGTGTCACAGTTCCGTTACACTGCTAAAGCTAACTGGTGTTCAAGGGAAGTGAGTTTGGGGGAAAATCTGAAGTCTTTTTTTTATCCTATTGCTGCAAACTGAATATCACATCTCAATCTGTAATCTTCCCTCTCCCCCGCAAACAGTACTATTTTCGATTTAAATATTTTTAGTTCAGTTCCTCATCCAGGATTTTATAAAACTATTATCTTAGGCATCTGGGCAACACAGTATAATTTTACCCTTTCATGCTGAAAGAGCAATGTCTGTTTTTAATGATGACTGAGGGGGAAAAAAGTGATGTTTGTGCACTGGTGTGAGTGTGCGCTTCTGTGATAGGTGAGAAGGCTAAATTTAAGTACAAGCTGAAAAGGAAGGGGAAAATTCTGCTTGTGTTCACAGTACTTATTAGGCTTGAGTCTTTTGGTTTTCCTGAAATACTCTGCAGCTGAACATCTAAAGATGTTCCGATACCTAAAAAAATGTGATATGAGTAACAGAGGTGGGAAGTGGTTTTCATGTTTATAGCTTGATTTTCATAGAATCATAGAATCATAGAATGGTTGAGGTTGAAAGGAACCTCTAGAGATAACCTAGTCCAACCTCCCTGCACACGTAGGGTCACCCACAGCCTGTGGCACAGGACTGCGTCCAGGTGAGTTTTGAAGATCTCCAGAGAAGGAGATTGCACAATTTCTCTTTGCAACCCGCTCCAGTGCTCTGTCACCCTCACTGTCAAGAGATTTTTCCTTAAGTTTCTGTGGAACTTTAGGTTCTTCAGTTTGTGACTATTTCCTCTTTCCTCTTGTTCTATCACTGGCCACCACTGAAAAGAGGCCGGCCCCATCCTCCTCACTGCCTCCCTTGAGGTACTTGTACCTCAGGGTACTGATCAGGTCCCCTCTCGGCCTTCTCTTCTCCAGGCTGAACAGGCCCAGCTCCCTCAGCCTCTCCTCACAGGGCAGATGTT
>JAUBNY010000793.1:899029-910134 GCA_032275445.1 Crypturellus soui
TTAGTCAAGCATGATTTGCCCTTGATGAATCCATGCTGACTACTCTTGAGTACCTTGTCCTCCACATGTTTGGAGGCAACATCCAGTATGAGCTGTTCCATCACTTTTCCAGGGATGGAGGCGAGGCTAACTAGTCTGTAGTTGCCTGGGTCCTCCTTCTTGCCATTTTTACAGACTGGTGTGACACTGGCTTTATTTCAGTGCTCTGGCACCTCCCCTGTTCTCCAGGACCTTTCAAAGATGATGGAGAGTGGCTGAGCAATAACATCCGCCAGCTCACGCAGCATTCTTGGGTGCATCCCACTAGGGCCCATGGATCTGTGGATATCAAGTTTCCCTAAGTGTTCTCTAACCCAATCTTCCTCTATCCAGGGCAAGTCTTCCTCTCTCCAGTCTTCTTCTCTTGTCTCTAGGGTCTGGGATTCCAGAGGGCTGCCCTTGGTAAACACTGAAGCAAAGAAGGCATTGAGCAACTCTCATTTTTCTGTGTCTTTCGTAACCAGGGCACCCACGCAGTTCACCAGCCGACCCACGTTTTCTCTCATCTTCCTTTTCCCATTGATATTTTTGAAGAAGCTCTTTTTGTTATTTTTAACATCCTTTGCCAGAATTAATTCCAAATGTGCCTTAGCTTTCCTTGTGGTATCCCTGCACTCCCTGACAGCTGCGGGGCACTCGGCCGGGCCCCCCAAACCCCTGGATGGAACTGGGCCAGGGCCCTTGGGCCTCGCGGCCTGCTAAGGCCCACTGCTGCCGCCGTCGTGTTCGTGATACCGACGCGCCGCGCCACCCGCTCTCACACCTTCCCGCTACCCCGGCAGGGAGCCCCTTCTTACCACCCCTGGGCCGGTGTCCGCGGAGGGGGGAGCAGCTGGTGTCATCACCCCGGCCCGGGTTCCGCCTCAGGTTAGGTCGGACGCCGTCGGGTTAGGCCGCCCGGATAACGGGCGCCTCGGCCTGGACGGTCGACATCACAACTCCACAGGAGTCAGGGTCAACCACCGAATTTACTCAGGAAACACTCGCTTATATATACAGGTAACAGGGCGGAGCGAGGAATGGGATTGGGTAGGTGCTAATCCCCGGGCCCCGGGATTGGCGGAGCCCTGTCGGCGGGCGGTCCGCTGGCCGGGGCAGATCGCCCCGGCCCCCACCCTCAGGGGCTCCGGCCCCCACCCGCGGGCTTCTGGAACCTTCTAGGCAGCTGACTGAGGCCTGACTGAGCATGCTCCAGCCCCGGGGTCACAGGAGGGTCAGGATACCCCCCTGTACATCCATAAGCATCCCCATCCTCGAACCCGCGTCTCCCTATACCTGACAGTATTCCTGTATTCCTCCCAAGGAGCCTGTCCTTTTTTCCACATTCTGTATACTGCTTTCCTCTGTTTGAGTTTTGCTGTGAGCTCCTTGCTTATCCACACAGGCCTCCTGCTTGACTTCTCACTCACAGAGATGCACCGATCTTGAGCTCGTAGGCAGAGCTGCTTGAATACTGACCCGCTCTCCTGGGCCTCCTTCCTTGTAGGGCCCCAGCCCACGGGATTCTTCCAAGTAGGTCTCTGAAGCGACCAAAGGCCGTGGCTGCAAGCCTGCTTACAGCCCTGCTTCCTCCTCCTTCTGTCCTGAACCCCATCAACTCGTGATCACTGCAACTCGGGATTTTGTTAGTATCTTGCTACTTCAAATGCCAAAGGAAGAAAATACACCTCGGAGAAAATAACAAAACAAACAAAGTTTTGAAACCATTTCCAGGCCCAGGCTGGTGGGTGCTGAGCCAGAAGGAGCAGGAAGCATTGCTGCTTCACCTGGACTTCTAAGATGTCCACATTTTTAAAGTGAGAGCAAGAAAGACAGGAGAAGTGTAAATGAAACAGCAGCAGAGTTACTTCTGCCACAGAGAGACAGACAAAAATAGAGCCAGGGCTTGAAGAAAACAACCCAACAGCAAGCTTTGTGCAGCTCTCTCTCAAAGCGTCTGCGTGAGGAGAGAAAAATGGTGTGGAGTGCCAGCAGGTTTGGTTCTCAAAGCAACCTGCTTTGTGGCTTTGCTGTTGGGCATTGGAGGCAATGGTTTGAACAGCCGCAGAAAAATGTGTGAGGACCTGTATGCCCAAGCCTGAAATGGGTGACTGTAAGCCGACCTAGTTAAAGCAATTCAAAACCATGCAAGTGAAGTCTCAGTTGGATTCAGAGTAACTATTTGTATACGGGTTTCTTTAAAATATACTTTAGAGCTGACTTAAGAACAAGTGCCTTAGTCATCTTTTCTAGGAACTCGAGTCAGTGTCACAACACGTTCCTGGCTATAAGGAGGTGCTTTTTGTTTGCTTCCTGCACTTTAAAAGAAATCATTGTGAAACCACACATCACACTCTGCTGAAATAACAATATTGCCTCATTTGTCCTAGTTGTCCTCCTTTTCCCAAGCGCCTAGGTTGTCCAAGGCCCATGGAGCCCATGGCGGAGGACAAGACAGGATGAAGCTGAAGGGTTGAACGTCTGACCGGCCCCAGTCCTTTGTGGGACAGGTCCCTAGGGCGAGCCCAGCCGGTCCCTTTGAAGTGACATCAGGGTTTCCTGCCTAGACGTCCTCAAGCAGGGCTGCAGAAGACACTTCACGCAGTGGTATTCAGTGGCACCTTGGCAATGGCACCAGGATCTTCCTCCCAACGAACACGTCAAAGCCGAAACCTTATGTGTGGCTACTTGCCTTTTAAAACACATTGGAGACGCAGTCAGTTCTGCGTTTGGGTTGAGGATCTAATCTATGAGCCTGTCTTTTCCCCTGCTACAGGGAAATGCAGCAAGTTGACATCGTGGCTGCCAGATCACCTGTGTTTTCACTCTGCTGCAGAACTGGAGCTACAGCAACAATCAAAAATATATTTTTTTACTTTTACTTTTATAGAAACTAAAACAGCAATCAGGGAGAGAATCCAAGCCTTAATGCATCTTCCTCTTGCCACTGTGTTACTTCCAAACTTGGCTCTGGCCATCTACTCATACAGGCTGTTTTCTAACCTCTGCTTCTTGCTGCACTGTGTGCAGCAACAGGAAAAGCCCTAAGACAGCCTTCAGGGTCTAACGCTTGCGGGCAAGCACTTGAGATATTTAAGGGTATTTGTTGGTGTCAAGATGTCTGGTCAGATGCTGGCTCCAAATGCAGCTGGTTTTGCACTACCTTAGAAAATGAATTTTTCTGCCTCTCTGGAAGACTCCCAAAATATGAAGAATTTGACAGTACAATGTAGTTGTAGTTGTCCCAGGCTGTCCCATTTCTTTCTCCTCAGTAAATTTGGGCTCCTGGCAATCAGATCATTGCTGAAGCCCCTCTGTATCATGTTGCTCTTCACTGCAAGTTGTGAATTGGAACTGTCTCCAGAAGGCAAAGCTCAAACAAAGATATCCTTAGTTCTTCTCTTCCCAAACTTCTTCTCTTCTTGGGCTTACTTTCTAATATATACATGGAGAAACTAGCATGTGTTAAGGGTGTCACCTACAGAATGAATGGCCAGGAGAAAGGTGCAGGGCCAGAAGATAAAGAGCAAGGTCCAAGGCAGAAGGGCAGGGTTTAGCTTTCTCCCTGCTGCCAGTCTCACAACACTGATTATCTCTTGGATGCCATGAGACTGCTGATCCAGGCCCTTCTTCCTCTTCTGGCGATGGCTCATGTGCAAATCTGATCTTTAGAGTATTTTGTCTATGTAACTTTGAAGAAAAACAGGACAATGGGAAAATGTGTGCATGTTTTGGAGAATTTCTTTTTTTTCTTTTTCTTGAGGGAAGTGGAACAGCAATTGCAGGGCCCTTTAAAAGAGTTGATGAGAGTTGTTAACACAGCAAAAGGTGTGTGGGCCTAAAGCCACCAGCTGGGCAGAGCAAGTGCCCTGCCAAGTCAGATAGCTACACATCTGCGATGCCGAAATTGGGAACTTAGTCGCATATTCAAATAAGCTTTGCACAAAGCAGAACCTGATGCTCTTAGACCAGATTCTGTTCTTAGTTTACACCAGGTAAAGCAGGAATTAGCTGCAGAAAACTAGTTCTGTATTCAGCTAGTGAAACTACCAGCAGCAGCGTTTGGCAGCTACCTCCTGAGCAGATGCGTGCATGCAAAGTCCCTTCCTCCTCGGGGTGACGGGCTGCCGTGGGGAATTGTGACATTTGCAATCAGCCATTGCTGCAGAGATGCCTCTTGCTGGAGAGCTGCAGATGACAGGAAGATCTTGGCTGCATTTTGCCATCATCTGGCAAGCCTGAGGACAGTCCCCATTGCTGTGTGGTGGGATGATGATTCCCTTGTGAGGTCAGGGTCACTCATGCCTCCAAAAGTGCCTGGTGCTGCTTGGGCCAGCAACATCCTGAGGTGACAGGTGCCCACATGCCCATGCTGCTCTCAAACAACGTGGGCAGAAACTGAGGCAGTAGAGGGTTCCTGCAACCCGTAAGTCCTCACTGAGTGCTGGGGCTACCTAGGAAGCTCCTCCCAAGTGATGGTTTCTGTGATTCATTAAGAAAATTGAGGTTTGATGAGGATAACTCCACGTCTTGCATCTATTGGCTGTTACATCTGCTTGCATGATCCTCACCATATCCAGCAAGACTCCTGTTGGGCATCTCAGCTCCCTTGTCTCAGCCCTACCACATGGCACAGGGGTGAATAGGAGCCAGAGGGAAGACTGAGATGTGCCCATGTCTGCAGCGAACCCTGAGAGCCTCCTCCAGCCTGGGGTGCATCCCATCCTGGCAGCCACATTGCTGTTCCCTCACATTCTTATGACCACCTTGGTAGCCACAGCCACCAAGATGTGTGCCCAAGCAGTCTGTCCAGCAATGCAGCTAGGAAGACATCTGTGTTGAGGCGTCTGGGGACTTCTGGCAGTGACATGGAGGTCCAGGATGCCAACTGCTGAGTCTTCCTCATGTGTCCTGGGGTTTTCTTAAGTTGAGGATCATGCACTGATTTTGAGGCACCTTTAGGAGTGGGCAGTCAATAACATTTCTTGTCTGCTCTTCCTGTTCCACCTCTGGGAGTCCTTGGGATTTCCTCACTGACTTTTGTCTCCTTATCTGGCTGTCTTTAGGCTCCTGCTCTGTCCTTTACCTTCCTGCCCTCATTTATAAATGGTTTGAGATCTTCCCTTCCCCTGTTAAGGGGTCCTGAGAAGTGGTACATGCAGGTATTGATGCCTTGACCACTTATTCTCCAGGTGCTATCAACACATCCCATTTTTGTACTCCTTCTCCTGCCTCTGCTCCCGGAATGCCCACATCCCGGCATCCCCTGCTCGCACCAACCCTTGCTCTCCTCAGGAGACAGGTCAGTGCTCACTTCCAGGGCAGGTTTCCCTCGCGCAAGGACTGAATCTATGAAGGAGCTCTGACCGCTTGGCCACACAGCAGCCTGCACAAGTGGCACTGCACGGAGGCTCCTTTTTTCCATAAAAGCAGCCTACATCCGAGCGCTGCCTCACATTCGCAGGGGCAGCCAGCACCTGCCGCGGGCTGCGCGTCCCGCTCGCCGCGGGGGCCAGCAGCTGCCGCCGGCGCACAGCGCGGGAGAGTGGGAAAGCTGCCGCTGGCAGGCAGCGCTTCCCGGCCCTGGCGGCCGGCCATTGCCCTGGGCTCCCGCACGGCTCCCGCGCGGCTCCGGCAGCACCGCAACCTGTGCCACCCGGCCAGGAGGAGGAGGAGGCTGAAGCAGAAGCAAGCGCGGAGGTGGGTAGCATGGCTGTGGAGGGGTGGCTGGTGGGGAAATTCATCTGCCCAAAGCTGAGAAAAACTTGCCCAAGCCCTGGCTGACTGAAGCCCCTACGCACTGCGCTGACATACGGACAGACTGACCCTGGGATGCACAGCAGCTTTGTGCCTCCAGAGGAGTCTCGTGCCACTTGTGTCATTTTGCTTCTACCCTCTTTGGACCTTCCGGACTCCTTGAAACCTAATTGCTGTTACAAATCTCCTCTCCTAACTGCATCCGTGTCCTTTGGAAGCAGTTTCTCAGAAAGCTGTGCAAGAGCCCTCAGTGCATCCCTGTGCTTAAGTGCCTGTCTGATGTTGCTCTTATCAAAATAATCATTTCCATTTCTAAAGGTAAAGAAAACCTCCAAAAACTGCATCTTTTCCACAATGTGATTTCACTTTGTTATCTTGGACTACTTTATTTTACAGTTGTGGAGCTTTTCTGGTCTTGTTTTCTGTTTTTAGTTTTCCAAAACCACAAACACAGAAAATTCAGATAAGATGTAGTTAGACTAAATGTTTCTTTCAGATCTATCTTTTATCTGCTGGATGAGACTAGTCCAGGCTGTCTGTTAAGGAGTAGTGAAAACTGTGGTGCCTCTTGCTGATCTGCCCACTCAATCCACTCTTCCCAGCAGGCTCCGAGCAAGGGCTTAATGCAGTTGAGCCTCTGTACATCAGTAAGGACGGTGGATGAGTCTGGGTTTCAGAGTGGACCTCTGCATGGGTCTTTGATGTCAGAAATAAATTCTCAGGAGCTCTGCTCTGCAACCAGAGCTATGCCTCTGACCCTCCTGATTGAAAAGATCTTTTTGCTACTGGGGAAAAGCTCATGAGTTGTAATGTGTAAAAAACATGTTGTGTATTCTGCCCAGACAGATGCATACTTTGAGTTGTTAGCTTCACCCCTGGACTTCTAGCTTGTGCTGAAGCAATTGCCATGCTTTCGTTGTAAGGTTCTCCAAATCACTCTGTAAGGCTCTCTGGTAGAGACGGCTGAGCTAATGACGAGGTTTTCAACAAGGTTTGCACATTTCCTGCAAGAGGTGGCAGAAAATGTGTTTCCTGTGATGAAGTAAGCAAAAAAAAAAAAAAAAAAAAAGAATAGCTATGAAAAACAGACAAAAAGAACTGAAAAAAACAAGAAAAAGAATGCAGCCTTTCAGCAACTTCCTGTTTATGAGTGGCTCAGACACAGATTTAACAGCAGTGTTACCAACTTCTCCTTACATCTTCTCTCGGACAACAGCAACGTGAGGCATGTGTGACGGTCACTTAAAGACATTCTTCATGTTCCGGAGGGGGCCGCCCGAGAGGCAGCCGTGTGGGGCGGCCGCCTTCCCCTTCCTCGGGGATGTGCTCGGTTTGAGGCAGGCCTGGGAGCCGCGTGACCCCATCAGCGCGACGGTGACTTCACGCGGAGAAGGAAGCACCAGCCTGGGCAGGCAGCCGGGCTCTCGGACATCTGCCGGTGGCTTCAGCGGTCTCTGATGACTGAGCATGAGGTGCCACGGCGCTGCCGCCCGGGATCCCGAAGCAGAGCTGTGCCACAGCTGGAAAGAGGCGGTGCTCCAGGAGCAAGGTCTGCAGGGCATGCGGCATGTTTGGGAAGCAGCAGCTGGAGCCGAGGGTCACTCAGCCCACCAAGTCCCTCCTGAACGGAGCTGACTCTTGCCCAGGTGGGGCAAAACCCTCAACCCTTCGCTTCTGTCCTCTTCTCATGCGCGTGAAGGAAAGTCTTGCACAACCCCTTGCTGGCAGGAGAAGGAAAAGGCATCCTTCTTGCTGATGACGCATGGTCTGGCAGGCGTAGCAGGAAGAGGAGCACCGGCTGGGTTCAGCTCTCCTGCCCTTCTCAACTGAGATCTAGGCCCTGCTGGGACAGAGAACTGGGCCCCATGGCCCTTTGCCATGGTCGCTGGTATGACCATGGCCATGCTCCTCTGGTGAGGGCTGGCCAGGCAGTTCACACAATTAGCCTTGATGGTCTGGCAGTGAAAACAACAGTTTTCAACAGAGGAGGAGAGGGAAGATCGTGTTGTGGGAAATCAGTTGTTTTCACATAACTGAGCCTGAAGAAATTCACCGCAGGACATGCAGATGGGTTGCTGAAGCAATGCCAAATCTGTTAGCATCTACATTTAATGTGACATGTAGGAGAAATACAAATACTAACAGCTATTAAAGTAAAGAAAGGGGGAAAAATTGGGAATTATAGTTCATTTCCTAAAAAGCAATAGAAGGAGTAAGCAGCCTGCAAGAAAGATCAGAAAAAAGATAAGAGCCAGTACAGATTTCTCAAGAAGCAACTGTGTCAAATTAGTCTAATTTACATCTTCACGCCAGTGGGGCAAAGCAGTGCCATCACATATCTTTGAATCAGGAAAGTTCCTCAGTGTTTCTAATAAATACACTTCCCAAGTTACCGGAATGAAACTTGTAGGTGGGCGCACAGCAGTCAAAATTAATCTTCCCGGTGCTCTGAATGGGATTCTGCAGCTAGGGCTCTACTGTCTCCTGGTACTAGTGATCTTGGCCATGAAGTATTTGGGTGAGGGGCTGTGCATACATTTCGTGATTTATTTGGATATGTCACCAACTTGGGAAGGACTGCAAATATCCTGGGGGACAAGATGGCCATTCAAAGTAACCTTCACAAGTTAAATAGCCCAAAAATGATGGGTTGCAGTTCATTGAGCACAAATACCTAGCTCTGCACTTGGTCATGTTTTCAGTGAAGGCCACAAGCGCAGAATGTGGAAGGCAGCATTTCTACAGAAAAGGATCTAGCTGGAGGTCAGCACAAGAGGAGCATGAATCAACAGTGCTGCACTATTGCGAAAAAAAGAGCCAGTTCCCACAATGAAATAATTCTTCCAGTCGGCTTTGCAGGGCTAAGGCCTCAGCTGGAGCCTCTATGTCTAGTTTGGGGCACTCTAATGTAAAAGATTAAGGACAACTGGACACCCGCCAATGGAGAACAATGGCTCTGGTTAACAGCCTAGAAAACATGACCTGAAAGAAAAAAAATTGACGGAACATGAACTCTTCAGATTGAAGGGGAACATGATCTTCAAATTTATGGAAGTAGCAGTTGAGGGTATATAGAGGTTACCAGTTGATCTCCTATGGATGAGACAAGTAATAGACTTAAATTATACCAAAGGAGCTATAGATTAAGATAAATTTTCTAGGAGTGAGGCTAGAAAAACACTGGGATGGACTGTAAGGAGAAACTGGGAACTTTCTGTACCCAGGGAAAAACAGGGGTCACAGAAGCAGATTTCACAACCATGTGGCACGGATGGTGGGGGGACTTTGACCCTGTCTTCAAGACAGAGGATGGCCTACACAATCTCATGAGATCTCAGCCAGCCCCATTTTCTATGATTTCACTATTTCATTTATTTTAGGTTACATCTTTCACAGTTCTCCACCCATGCACTAGCATACAGAGGTGCAGTAGAGCAAAAACTTAAAACCCAAGTGCCTCAGTGTGAGAAAAGGAGCATCGGAGCAGGGTTGAACAGGGAAGAGTCTCATTCTCAGAGATGTCATTCACCAGAGATGTATTTGTGGACTCACCACCATTATCTTGTCCTAACACAGGAGCGAGACAACCCCACTCTCTGCCCAAGTTCTCATGAATGAGTTACCGTGCGGGAAGATTTGCAGTGCCCAGATTTCTGCTGCAGTGAAACTAAGGGGTTGTGTGAGGCTGCAGCTGTCGAGGACCGACACCGAGCACAGGGCTTCGGTGCCAGCAGGGGAAGACGGAGCGCGAAGCAGAGTGAGGGGATCCAAACAAAACAAAGCGCCTCCAGCTGCTTCTTCCCAAATAAGCTCAGGGACAATTTCTGGGGTCTGTCTGGAGAGCAACCTTCTCCTCTGCACTGAGCATCTGCTGCTGTGGAGATAGCCAGAGAAATGACAAATAGGATTTTCTTTTCAGACAATTTCATCTGTGCACATAAGTGCTCTGTTACAGTAAAATAACTCCACTCAAAGTAATACTGGAGCTAAGTCAATCTTTCTGCTGACAAAGCTGAAAAGAAATTTAAAAAAAATCTATCTCCTATCACTGCAAAACAGACACATCTTTGTTCTACTGGAAATTTTTTCAAGTTCTGGCATCTGTTTCTATCTGAGGAAGAAAGGTTAGAAGAAGGGGGTATATATATGAAAAAATGCTATATTTTAAATGACACTTTTAAAAACAAACAAACAGAAAAGGCAACTTTCTTGTCTGGAACTTCTCCAAACAGACTATTATGACTTCTTCATAATTTTTCCTCTAGTATGAAGGGAGGCATTTCCCCAAAAGAGTTTAGTACATTCAGAAACATTTTCCTCAGCCTAAATATACCCTTTTGGTGGAAAAAACCCCACCGCCAACTTCCAAAATCTCTTTTCTTTGTGCGTAGCCCTACAAATGTGAGTTACCCCCTCAAGACAGGGAAACGAACAGTTGTGCCACATGATGCATTTATGCACCGGCTGGTGCCCCCGGGCTGCGGGGCTGGTTACACAGTTCTAACTTAAACGGTGCAGCCGCACTAACCCTGCCTGTTACTGCCGGTGAGCTAGACCCGAGTGTTGTGCTGCTAGGTCAAAACAGACAAGGATTCCCCAGAACAGAGCTCCTCAGCTGGGGCCTCCTCCTGCACCCCTCCGGGAGCCCCGCGCCGCCAGCCCCGTGGGCTCTGCCAAGGAAGGGCCCAGGGCAGCCGTGGGGACCCTTGGAGAGGGGTGACCCTTGGGCAGAAGGAGGTGGCAGGGAGGAGCAATGCTGCGGTTAATCCTGGTTTTTGCCACCACTTTACTCCTCTTTGAATACAACAGAGAAAGTCCGTAACCATCTTTTGAGGTGTAATGGACAGCTAATTTAAAAGGGCAAGTCCTCATTTTGAGTAAGCAGCAGCAGCTAATACCTTGTCAGCTAAAGGCAGAGGAAAGTGCTCTCCTTAGACAAGAGCACCCAAACGGGCTGTTCACCACCAGGACTGGTGACAGCATCGCCTCAAGGCCCACTGGGTGCTGCGAAGGCAGACCGCGTCAGCTGGTACTGGCAATGTCCTGGTAGAACTCCCTCAGGGCAGGGTGTCCTACTCGGCTTTTGTGCAGCCCTTTGCCAGCTGCTGCTAACCCTGCACCTGGGCACGCCAGTGCCGTCAGAAAGGTGCCTCCCGCGAGCCCAAGCAGAGAGCTAGAGTGATGCCCCGGCTTGCAAGCAACCACTCCGGAGACCACAGGCAAGTTCTTGCTGGCAGCACCTTCTGGCATGACCACAGTTTCCTTTTTGCACTCACACTCAACTTGCCTACACGGTCTGTAGGAGGAAGGAGAGGTTCTGACCAAAGATC
>JAUBNY010000793.1:991567-1020731 GCA_032275445.1 Crypturellus soui
GGCGAGAGGGTCAGCGGCAGCCCGCGCGCATGCGCGCCCCGCGCCGCGGCCAATCGGCGCGAGGAAGCGCCCAGCGGCTGCGGCGGGGGCTCCGCTGACGTCACCACGTGAGAATGCGGAGGCGGGGAGACGGGGGCGGCGGGCCTGGCGATTGGCCGAGCCGGGGAGGGGGGGGGGGACATTGGGCTTGGTTGAGCCCTGGGCGGAGAAGGCGGGCCGAGGCGGCGCGGCGCATGCGCACTGCAGCTGTCCGGCCGCCGCGGGGCGGGGTGCGGACGGCGCGTGCGCAGCGGTGCCTTCCCGCTCTTTTTGCCGGCTGTGGGCGACCGTTAACGGTCGCGCTGCCGGGGCGGGGGCGGCCGTTAACGGTCGCGCTGCTGGGGCGGCGGGGGGACCTCGGCCGCGGGCCCTGTGGGGCAGAAACTGGGGCGGTCCCGCTCCCGGGTAGCGCCCAGCCCCGCAGAGGAAGCGGCTTGGCCTGTTCGGCCGGCCTAGGGGATGAGTAAGGGCCGGCCCGGCGGCCCGCTAGAAAGGGAGCCATGCCTGCTCCGTCCCCGCCAGTGACGCGAGAAGCTGCTGTCGGTGCTGCCTGTCATCCTGTGGTAGCTCACCGAACCAAGCTCGAGTCCATCGGGGGTGTCTGAGGGCGTCTCCGCAGGAGCTTTGTGGCTGCTTTCTCGGCTCGTACTGAAGTCGAGGGCACGTTCTTCAGGAGAGCAGACCGCACAGGCTTGTCTGTGCACCTTGTCATCGCTAGCTTTGGGTAGCGTAGAGGAATCCAGCCTTCGGCCTGCACCAGTGTTTTAACCCTCCTCCCAAAAAAGTTACTGTGACTTCAGAATGACATTTTGAAGACATTTTAAGCCAGGACACTTTGAAAAGCAGCCTAGAAGTGTCATAAGTAATTAAACGAAACCTTGTTTATGAAGAATTACTTTGATCTGTTGCTTAGCCATCAGAAGGAGGTGTGTCTCCTGCTAAAGTGTGAGCTCCAAACAGCGTTACCCATCAAATATGCATAGGTACTGATGTTTATGTTCTGATTTATTTAGTATTATTTTATGCTTTGGGAAGGATTATATATGTGTTGATATGTTAATATAAACATTAAAGTGATCCTGAACTTTGGATAATAATGCTTGGCAGCCTCTTATCTTGTTGCCATGAAGATGCTGTTATTATTTATTTAGTGTTTCTATCCATGATTCTCAGCTTCTTTGAAAAAAAATAGATTAGCAGTCTATGGCATATTACAGAAAGAGGTCAAGTAGCTACATATTTCTCTGTGAGGCTTTTGTAGTTGCACGTAACTGGATCAGTGCAGTCAAGTGCTCTGCATTTCTGAGTAGCTTGATGCAGTTCCCTTTATGTGCCTGTCATGCTGTTCTACCTGCGTTTCCCTTTATTGTTGTCGCTGGCACTGTACACTTAAGAGGATTTCATCTAATACTACAGAAAATGCTGTGTGATCGATGGCGCTTTCTGTTTTGTGACAGGTATAGGTGACGAAGTAGGGAGCAAATCCAGTAGCTAAGTCTCAGGGTAGCTAAGGAGGGAAGAATATTTATGCTGCTGATGTCGAAGCTTTGCCTTCCTTTGCATTTACGTCCATTCCTGCCCTGGAAGCTCATGTACCTCTGCACTGCACCATGCCATGACTTGCAGGCTCAGCACTGATAAAAGCAACTACCCAAACCCTGTTTCCTTCAGCTTTTATAGCAGCTGAGCTAATAATGGCCACTAAGCACTGTGCTGTGTCACATTCTAAGATAACTTCAAATTCAGCTTGTAAAATATTTTCATTGTATTGTTGTGGATAACTTAGTATCAAGTTGAAGAATGTGAACCTGATGCCTTTTTACTGCTTTTAGCTCCTGCGTCACTTGTCCCTGCAAACTCAGTGCTGTAAAGCTGGAACAACCAACTCTGGATTAGAAACTTAATACCTGATGGGAGCAGAGCACCAAGAAACACTTCAGCTGTTAAATCTGGAACAGACTCCGTGGAAATCATGGAAAAGAGCAGCAACATTGTAGGCCTCTGAAGGTTCAGATCCAGAGTTCTGTAAAGGTATGTGTCAGTTGGCACTTTAAAGGAAACATTAGTTATGCAGTTACACTTGGATCATCCTTCTGTTTCTAGTTTTATTTTTATGAAAATTGTGAAAACGTGCTGATGCATAACATTTGTGGTTCTCTAAATGCACTGCCTTAGCTTATATGGTCAAGATCATTGCTGTGTAAAATGTCAGATAGGGAGAAAGGTCAGTATTGCCTTTTTTTTTTTTTTTTTTTTTTTTTTTTTTCTTTTCTTTCTTGCCTTGTTCTTACTCCTTCCCACCTACCTGTCTCTGTTATGTGAAATGAAAGCGATAGCGCTGCCTGGTGCTTTGATACTTGCAAATCACAAGCAGAGCTCCTCTTCTCACAACTCTTAGGCAGATGCCTGCTTGAAGAAACTAGAGAAGGAGCCCTCAGGAAAAGCACAGCTGCTGCGCAGAGCAGCTTGGAGAAGCATGAGGTGGAATCCGTGCCACCGAATGGGCCACCTTAAAACTAATCTTTTAAACATAAAATTCATATAATAATAAAGCTCCTGGGGAGCCTGCAGTGTAGGGTTGAAGAGGCTGAGGAAAAGGTTGAAATCTGGTTTCCTGCAGCTGACGGAGGAAAAGGCTAAAACAGTGTCAATAGACACATGATCTGATGTTGCAGCTCATCTGACACTGTGACCAGCTATCGTCAAAGAGGGCGGTCACACTTTACAACCCTGACTGTGTTCTCTTCTCCCACCCCTGTGTGGGTATTGGGACCTAGCTGATGTGCTTCAGGAACCCAAGAGGTAGGAAACTTCCCTTGGTGTCTGCAGGGTTAATTTTCTGCTGGTTTGGCTTTCTGAACTGCAGAGACATCAGACAGGTGCCAGTGCTAACACAAGACTGGGTGATGGGGATGCTTAGCAAGTGAGAAAAGTCATTTATGCAGCAGCTGGCTGTTAGGCTGTGTTATCTGTACCCTCTGCCTGTATCCAAAGGGTTTATAATGGCAAATGTTACAAATTTCTACACTGAAAGGAAGGTGTGATAAGGTGTGAAAGGAAGCTGCAGTAGGAGATAATAAATTCTGATTTCTGGTTTTGTTTTTCCTTAGGAAGAAATAGTTAGCAAAATACTCACCTGCATTTAATATAACAACTGCTAGACTGGAGGATAAGCATAAAGTGTGATCAGTTCATGTGTCCTAGCACTGACAAACAGTTGTGAAAGTGGGTCCTCGCTGTCCTGCATTCTCAAATTTCCCATTTCACTGCGGTGGTGAAGGCTGTTTGCTAATGCTTCGATGGCATTAGGCTGGTAAGGGGTATCGCAAGGGTTGTGTAGCTAGCTGGCTACAGATGTGGGTGAAAGGAGAGAGAAGCTGCTTCAGAAAAGCTTAAGATTTTTCTTAAGCTTTTCACTTAATACAAAAGAACTCTGATTTAGAAAGGCTTCAGTGCTGCATGTGACATTTGACTGTTTACAAAAAAAAAAAATCTCATTGTTGGCTCTTGGTACCGACTGGGGAAACACAGAAAATTCATTACACAGGAAATTCACAGGAAATTCATTATTTATGCTTAAGTATTTTCTCCTTGTATTTTTTTCACCCTCTTCTCCTTAGTGGAATACATTAATGATTTTGCAAGAAATAATTTCAATGCCAAAGAACAAACATATAAATAGAAATCTAATTTTTTTTTTTATAAAATATGCCGGATCACTTGAACCTGAAATGCAAACATTTCATGAAACAAGATCTTGGAAAAAGTTATTAGAAATTTAAACAAAAACAAACAATCAAAAACTTCTTTTCATCTTGTAACGGAATTGTAGGCTTAAGAGTTTCACCAAGGTTATCTGTTAGTGAAAGTATTTATAAAGAACAGTTTTACAGTGGGATAGCCAGCAGTGCCTTTTCATACTTGTGAAAATAGCAAGGAGAACTGATGACACTAGGCCTGAATATTTTTTATGCTGTAAGATTAATTTGATGATTTACAGCAGCTGCTGTCTGTAATTATGGCATGCATGAGACAAAAAGAAACCCGAAAAGCTAGCAGGGGACTTCTATGAAGAAATACAGTAATAATTTATAAATTCTCTTTTCATCCTCAAGTCATAGAGAAACTGTGATCTTTTATGTGTCAAGGATGGGTGGAATTGTATTTAACTACTGTCAAAAAGCGATCATTCTGAGGCATCTTCCAGTTATTAAACCCACAGATTCGTTCCACTGCATCACACAACTGTTTGGATACAGTTTGTATCACCATAATCCTTGATGGATCAGCATCTTAGCAAGTTCTGTGCAGGTTTGCAGGAAACCTATCCCTGCGCAGAAGAAACAACATTCTGTTAGAAAAAGGGAGTTTGACCATTAGTCTTTTTTTTTTTTTTTTTTTTTGGATATATTCTAGAAACTTTTCCCCCAAAATTCTGCAGGTGCTTCATGGCAAATTGACATGTGTTTTTTTCCAGAGACTGAACAAGAAATTATTTTTCAAGCAACTTTATTAGGAAGAACTTTACATATGTGGGGTAAAATGAGAGAAAAAGCATAACAACAGATGTTTGTTCGCCCCTGTTATTCAGTGGAGGATTAAGTGTAGTGGCTTGGAGTATATCTGGTCTTACCAGTTACTGAAAATTAGGTAGCTTTGTTAGATAATTATTCGATTAAAGATTGAAACATATTGATTCAATATTGAATGAAACATGACTGTGCCTACTCTATGACATATGGTATTTCTCAGTAGCCTAAGTCTATTTAAACTGTTTCACACACACACGCCAGTCTACTGTTCATGTTGTAAAATCCTGTTGCAACAAACACATAAATGGTTAGTTTAATTCAAGGAGCTCATGAAGGAAAGCTAAACATCTACCTAAGATTTGGGCCAAGGTTTCTTATAGTTCTGACTATAGGGGATCTCTCTCCACACTTTATATGACTCTACTGCATGTGCAATACGATGAAGAAATTAATATTTAAAATGCAAAAGAGCTGAAGTACAGGGAGTGGAAAAAGGACAAATCTGTTTCAGCACAACATCATCAAAACAGTTTTGGAGATTGCAGAGAGGCACCAACAATTTGGTGATACGTGGGTTCAAAATTCAGAAGTTAATCTAAGCAAGTATAAAGATACAGTCAAGCATATCAAACATATCAAAAAAGTAGCAAAGTTGCGCAAGCTGGCACCATGGTTAGTCCTCTCAGGATATGGCTGGTGTAGGATGTAGACTGGACTGCAGGCAGAACTGCTGCTTCACTCCTTCACCTGTGAAAAAGTTTTATCTAGAGTAAAGTGTGTTTACTCGGTCCTGCTGTGGCACTTGCGTTGGTGCTTATGCTCTTTTACCTCCTGCATCAAGTTCTTTTCCCAGTTACCTGCTCCAGGCGTGTTTGAATCATATTCCACACTTACAAGCTGATGGTCTTGGGATGCGGCGTTTAAGAGCACTTTCCACTTGCATGCTGCTTGCCCAGTGGGTGGGTAGTTCAATCTTACTTATTTATATTGTAAAAGTAGTTTTCTTGTTGGAAAGTGGAGAGCCTATGCTTTTAATTTAACCTCTTCAAGCTATCATTAAAAAAAATCTTGAAGAAAATAGTCAAACAAAACCCATGATATTCTTTATTTTTATTATAATTTTAACAATATGGGTAAATTGAAATCTGTAAGCAAAGCAATTACATGAGGAGAGTCTAATAAAGTTGTTCAAGCTACAACCTACTTTGATTGTCGAATCAAACTGAATAAAGCAGGCTGTTCTGATGGGTTTTTAGCTTCCAGGAACATACTTGGCACTGGCATCTTCTTCTGCGTTGAATGGCAATATTGTCTTCTTTGTGCTAGCAATTTCAGAATCAGCTGCAAATAGAAAAGAAAAGACAAAGTAAAATTGCTCACTACTACAGATGGGAAATGTGTGGAATCGAACACCGTCTTCAACAGGTGAAATCATGCCAGATTCAGCAGGATTTGATAGGGCAACAGAAAACAATTGTTGTATACCGTATTTTATTTCTAAATATTTATTTCTACTCTAAATGAGTAGAAAATTTACCTCTGGACAGGAGAGTAAGTCAAAATCTGAGGATTATATGACTCCATGGATAATAGTGATTAAGTATCCTAAAAGTAATTAAAAAAAAAAAAAAAAGAACCCAAACATTATAAATACCCTTACTGGTTATTCCTAGAGGACATGGGCCAAATTGTCCTCAGATTGCGGGGGGTACCATGTCCTTAGAACAAGACCTGCCTCAGGATCACCGCTTTAATATTTGGACTGCACCGTGGGAGGAAGAGGGAGGGCATCACGTTCCCCAGACGAGGGGCACATAGCACATTTTCTTACAGCTGCTAATGTAGCGCAGATGCTGCAGTAGCTTTGTAATTTATCACTTAGGCGCTTTCTCCAAACTCAACCGTCTACCTCCCTGCTTTATTTAACACAAGAGCTACCCGGGTCTTTCAGCTTCTCTCAGAGCGCGTTGGCTGTGTTTGTGGCACGCTTGTTTTATTGATGAGAAGTACCTGCTTTGTTCTCCATCCAGAAGACAGTGGTATGCAGCAATGTCCTTCTCCAGCTGTTGTTTGCTGGTCAGCAGATTGTCACGATCGCGCTGCTGCTGCTCCGTTTCTACTTTGATCTCCCCCATCTCTGCCTCCAGCTTGGAAATGACAGAACCTAGGTTCTGCAGTTCGATGTCATGCCAATGCTTAGCATCATATAAAGAGTTCTCCAGACCCCTTTTCTGTAAGGGCAGGATAACACAGGTCAAAACAATTGATTTTCATGGGTTTTGTAGTAAGTTTGATTTAGGTTTGGCTATTGGATCTGTTCTGTATGTTGAAGTGGAGATTTAATATTCTGAGATTCCTTTCTTTAGATACAAGGATAAAGTATCTACCATAATACAGATATTGGGCTGTGCTTCTTGGTCTTGATGTTCTTCATAGTCTAGATTCATATTCATATTCTTCATATTCTCAGCAGTCTCAATGCAGTTTATAATTAAGGCCAATGTGAAAACATTAAAGACTGAAATTGCAGAGCCAGTTTTCAAATGTTCTGCACTCAGTGCACCACATGAGTAAGAGCCCTGAAATGTCTGGCATCTCTGGAAACAATATCCTTTTTAAAAGGGATTTCTGCCTAACTCTGCATCCTAAGAAGGAAGCGTTCACCTCAAAATGTACATTGAATTCAGAGAAGAATATACCCATTGAAAATCACCATTCCTTACCAAAGTTCTTAAGGATTCGGTTTCTGCTTGCAAGCTCTGGATTTTGCAGGCAGTTTCATGGAACTCTGTTCTTAGGCCCTCCACCAGTTCTTCCTCTTGGGTTCGCTCAGCAGCTGTTGGTTCGGCCTGTTGCTGGTAAGAGAGAACAACTGCTGCTCCGAGAGAACAACTATTGTATTTTCCTTACATCCCCAAATGACAGTATTTTCATGGTTTGTGGCAGCTCTGATTTAAAGTTTGATTCTGGTATATTAAATTGAATAATGTTGGGTAACTTATAGTGTCAAAATTGTCATACTTTCTATGCATTTACTTTAAAAATGGTTTTATCCGTATAAAGGTAAATGTTTTATCTATGTGCGCAGAAACCGTTCAGCATTTATTCAGTAAATTCTTAAATGACCTATAAAAGGAAAACATTACTGTAACTCTTCTTTCCAGCATATTATGAACATTTTTAGAAATAGTGTTTTCACTTAGATTTCATTTAATTTAATTTCATTTTACTTCAGAAGTAAGCTTTTTTTTTCTACTTTATTCACATAGCATTCTGTGAATCAGTGAAGAAATCACATCACAGAGTTCAGGAAAATAATCTCTTGTTAATTAAATTAAGATACTATAATTCAATTTTGTGCTTTTAGTGCATGTGATTTCTAATGTATGTTTTAATTCAAGTGCCTTGAAAATGGGTAAAGAAAAAGATGCTTTAACAAATATAAAATGTCTGCTTTTTTAAGAGATTTGAGGTCAAGATTTTCAATCCAAAGCACTGGGATCTGTAGCAAATATAATTATTCGGTCAAAAGCTGTATTTCTTTTTCTGGTTGCCACTAATGTTAAACTATGCAAAATACTTCCACCCTGAACAGACATCTTATCCTTGTTTTCCTTTTCTGAGCATGCATTCTTTTACTTTAAACGTAAGGTCAAATACTTCTGGGACTATGCACCAAAAATCTCTTTTTTTTAACAATACATTGGGGTCGTCTATAAAACTATTTTTTTTCTTTTTTGAAATAGCATGATGTTCATCGTTGTAAATGAAATAATCCCAGATGTGAATGATCAGGAAAGACTAACCTGTCGTTTAAGTACATGTTAGGTCTAAAATATAATTGAGGATTTATAAGCCTGTGCTGCACTGGGCTCAGTTTCAACCTAAAGAACAAAATGGGCCTTTTCAGGGAGATGCACAAAGCCTGTATTTTCCAGAACTGTTTGCTAGGGAGTTGCGCTTCACACAAATATAATCCTTCCCCAGATACCAGTGGACATGCATTAGTTGTCACGGACTTGCCACTCTGGAGCAATTTGTGTCTGCTGAGCTGCTTTGAGAGTGTGATCTGCACATTATCATAGCACGAGGACTCTAAGTGCCTCTTCTCTAATGACATACAGATGGGAGGAAGAGAGCCTTTGTCCTGGCCATAGTTCACAGCCTGCACGTGCTGCCTGAAGCCTGGAACCTCTCACTCACATGGCCCTTAACGGCAGCCTGAATGCTGTGCAAATTCAGACTGCGGATAAATCCCTTCGCTGCAGGGGATGTCAAGGCTCTTCCGGGAAGGACCCCAAGCTCTTAAGGCTGCCCAACATCAGTTACCTGCCTGACACGAAGGCTGGATGGGTGGACGGAGGTGTCCACGTTGGATCCTAACTACCAAGCATGACATAGCCAGTAATGCTCACGGAATGACCTACGCAGCTTTCGGTGCACACGGGACCCGATGACTTATGGTGCCTGCAAATAACTGCCTACAAATACAGGATTAAGCATCCACTGAAATCTTTATCATTTTGTAGCTTTAGTTTCCTGCAAATGGCTGATTTAAAACATATCTGTACAGTTCTTCTGAGCTAAGAGTCTGGAATCTCTTGTTAATATGTTTTTCATGGAATCAAGATAATTGATGATTAATGTTGATAAACATCCAGAAGGTTATGGCCTAGGAGGGTCTAAGAGTTCTGGGAATGTGTTAGCAGAACATAACTCTTGGGGGTTTCAAAACCGTTTCAGAGATCTGTCACAGGAGACTACAGGAGAAGCTGCGTAATCACTTGCTGAGGCAGAGCATTGTCATGGAGGAACATCTGGTCAAGAGACATCATGTGAAGGGGAGGGTTATAATCTAGTTTCATCATGACAGTTTAACAGCATGTTGCCTTAAGGTTTACTGCAAGAGCCCGTATTAACTGAATTGTGGATGAATCATGGACTAGAAAGATTTATGGATGTCAGAGATTAGCAACAACTAGTGGACCAGAGTTCTAAAGGTATAAAATAGGTCCCCCAAAAATCCCATATGAAACTCCCCTCATACCTGTAGAATTTCATATGTTTTGGTGCCTGAATATCCATGAAAACATACAGTCAAATTGCAAATTCAGTCAGAAAAAAAAGGCAAATCAGACCAGGGAGTTAGAAAATGATGAGAACACTGCCCTGATACCTATGTCAGTCCTAACACATCATTTGAAATGGCCTGGGCTCAGTCGGTCAAAGCGATGCTGAAGAGAGTGTGCAGGGAAAGGAATCAAAGTGCTAGGAAGCAGAGAAAACTCATGAAGAGAGAGGCTGAAAAAGTTAGTGATGAAGAGCAAAGAAGAGGAAGGAAACGCTCCTCCTCCTGGGATGCTACGAAAGAACAAAGAAACAGCCAGGTACTGCAAGGTCTCAAGTTCCAAACTGGCAGAAGAAACATTTTCAGTGCGGATTATTAAACAGTGTCATAAGGCCACAGCCTTACTTAAAGAAAAGACTGAAATTAATTAGAATAACT
This sequence comes from Crypturellus soui, assembly GCA_032275445.1. Lineage (NCBI taxonomy): Eukaryota > Metazoa > Chordata > Aves > Tinamiformes > Tinamidae > Crypturellus > Crypturellus soui. The sequence goes on from JAUBNY010000793.1 coordinate 1,001,645, forward strand.
CCTGCTATCTGTATAAATAGTAACAAGATATGTGTGAGGTATGAAACTGCATTTTCTGGGTTTAATGAGAGAGGTATTTTGAGATAAAAACCCAGGAATGTCCTATGAGAATCTGCTCAGAGACAGAACTGATCTTTCCAGAAGTCTGTGATACTCAGATTCATCTTTCCATTAAAAAATAAACTAAAGCAAGAACAAATTAAACTATTCCCTAAAGAATAAGATCTTAGTCTAAGATCTGACCGCAGGGATGGATTATGTTATGTCTGTGTTATCGGCAGCGTCTGGTATTGCTGCCATCAGAAACACAGGAGTGGGATCAAGTGGTCTGTCTAACAAGTTGGCTTTTTTTTTCCCTCTGCAAGTGGTGTCTCTCAGCAGTTAAAATACCAGATTTTGGAGGCATGAAGTAAATGAGAAGAAAGCAGCTATCAGAGTGCTTGTTTGCATAGGAGGAGGAAGAGGATAAGTAGTGGCAGTGCTGACAGAAGAGTGGGGACACTGAGGACTTTGGTGCCATCACAGCAACTCTCACTGTCTTTGCCACTCACTCCTTCCTGTCATAACAAATCTGTACCGTAAGGCTTATGGGACTGTGTCTTTCCTACGTATTTCTGGAGCACAGCTGTAGTTATGATTCACCATGTCATGTTTTGTTGTTAACCGTCAGCTAAGAAAGAAATGGCTATTAAAATACAGCATTACGCACTGAACTTGATGCTCCAGCTCTGTAAAAATACTTATTCAACCAGACACTTCAGAAAATGAGTGATTCTTCATGACAGAAGAAAAGCTGCATTAAAAAAACTTTTATACTCAGCATCAGGTGGAGAGAGAACTTTCGAAGGGAATATCTCTATTATGATCAGTTTTCATTTCCAAGTGAATACCCACTCTTCCTACCTCTGCCAAAGGAAATGATTTCAAGTCCACAAGGAGATGGTAGCTGTGTAAATAGTGTAGAGCAGTGTCTTTGGATCTTTCTGACTCGTGGGCTCCTGTTATTTCTCCAGCTGAGAAATGATCCTAATAAGAATGGTTATTACTGTGACTCATCCTACGCAGATTTAATCTGAGTAAGTTTGCTTTTCTTACCAACATCTCAGAGTCCCTGGAAGTCTCCAGCAGATACCTGTGATATCAACAGGGTCATTTCCACTGCTACTTAAAACCATGCATCCCAAGGAAGTTACTGATATTTAATGAGAGTGATTGTTTTGGTGGCATTTGCCCAAAATTTTTTATATTTTTAGTCATTCTTTGTTTCAAGAAAGTAGTAGGAAAAATAACCCCCAAAGTTGCTGTAGGGTATGAGTCAGATTTTATATTTGTTTTAGAAGCCTTCGTGTTGGAGTTACTTATTTAGACCTATATCAGCATTTACCTTAGTACGGAGCAGGGCACCTGTCTCAGCACGATTCTTTTCAATATCTCTCTCCCAGTGGATTCTGATTTTTTCCAGTATATCATCCAGGCCACTTCCAAGAGGAACATCAAGTTCTTCCAGCTGAGATCCAGCAAGCTGTTTGTATAACACCTTCACATCCTCAAAAATAAAAATAAAAATAAAAATAAATGAAGTAGCCAGTTGAATAATACCTTAAGATGGGCTTAAAGAAGAGCTCTTGGAAGGCTGTTATGCTCATTGCACCATATATAAATGGGCAGATAACAGCATCAATGCTGATTCTCCTGGCTTTATAGCAAACATTGCAATATATGGAAGTTTAAAGGGATTTGTGAATTTCTTTCTATTTAGTGTGTTTTCCCTCTCATCTGAAACAACTTCCAGCTTTCTCAAGATTTGCAGGAGGTGCTGAAGCCACTGGGTATTTTCAGCAAAATGACAGCATTGGGAATTTCATGAAAGCAGGGAGGGGATCAAGCTTTATCTTGGTAACCCAAGTGTGCATAACCATGCCAACCTTGCTGAGATATTGTCTGTGAGAAACGAAAGGCAGGATAGTGCTCTATTTCTCTTAAGGCATTAGCACAACTGCTTGCTGCCCCTTACGTGGCATAGTAGTTTGACACGTGACTCTTCAATCCCATGAATATCCCGTGGGATGTCTAGTAAGAAGCGAAGTGACAGTGTCTCTTCCTCAGCATATTTATCACATGAGAACGATTTAAAATTTTTAAGTAGATAATTTTAATCATGTCTCAAAGGTTAGTGCTTTAAACTAGCAGAGAGAAGAAAAATAGGAACAGTTTTTAGAAGAATCCTACCATCCATACATGACAGATGCAGGTTTTTGATACTGACTTAGCTAGATGAATTATCCCAAAGCAGGATATACATGAGTTTTGTGGTATCCCTGTTCTCGACTTACTTCTTCATGATTCTTAGACAGCAAAGCTAGCTCTTCTTTCATGCTTTCTATCTGAGTCTCCAGTTCCATTTTAGTTAAATTAGCATCATCAATCACTTTATAGAGGGAATTAATTTCATCTTCCACTGCCTTTCTGAATGGCTGCTCATTTTCGTACCTGCAGAGAAAAAAAAATCATGTAATAAGCACTTCTCAGCAAGAGAAATTTTCATTTTTTTAAAGGACACCATCATGCTGTTTAGTTGGTGTGTTCCAAACAGGGGCACAGAAGCACAAAAAAAGGCCTTGCCCTCTCCTTGTCTTCATATACTTCAATTCCACGACTAGAAGAGTTTCGAGTGCCTTTTCCTTAACTCAGAGGTTCATAAGACAGACTAATCCAGCACTCACAGTACAATATTATCAAACTTAGGGTATTTCTGAGCAAGAGCAGAGAGATATGTATTGTCTGTTTAGCTCTGGTGTTTGTATGCGCTATGTTGTATGTGCCTTTTAGGCTATAAAGTGGGAATAATTGCACATCCTTTTACATAAAAAAGGAGCTAAGGATCAATAAACACACAAGGGTCAAGTATGACTTTTAGTCTATTTATGTTCCTGAGTCACAACCTACCCTTAAGATCACTCCTAGTAGCACTGAAGTAAATAGGAAATCCGGTATTTGCTTAAGGTGGGCAAAGATTTTCATCCCAGATTATCCCATTATTGGTTCAGGTTTGAGTAGCTCAGGTGGCTGCTGATGCTGCTTTGGTGCTTTGAGTAGCTGCTTTGGTGGCTTCTGATGCTTCTTCTCCCCACCAACTCCCATTGTTTTAAAACCATCAATACGTAGTGCATATTTACCAATATATAGTGTATATTACTGCATGTAAAGCAACAACAACAACAACAACAAAAAAAAGTTTTACCTTTCTCAATTAAAAGATGAACCTAAGTATATGATTAATGCATGTTTTGGTATGATTAAATGAAATAATACCAGAGAAAGAGAATTGTGGAAGGGAAGATAAAAATCACGCGGACCAAAAATGAATTAGTTTGAAGTACAGTTTGTGCATCAGACCTTGCAAAAAGCTATTTGTAAATGAACAAGTCTGTTATCAGTAGAAGCTGGAAGAGTCAAGCCCTCTGAGCACAGTTTGAAGAGCTTCATGTGCCCGTTTACATGGTTATTGTAAGGAAGTGTGTTCCTACCCAGTTATATTCAGATCAAATTAGGCTTTGCAAACTGATAGACTCTTTAGAAGTAGTTTGTCAGTATTTAAGATCTTTTCCTCAAGTTAAATGGTCGAATGTCCAACATAAAAAAAAGGAGTCTGTTTACTAATTAAATATAATTCCCTTACAAGGGAAGTCCCTGTTAGAGAAAAGTTTCAGAGAAATTGGCCAGTTTGGTGCTTCACAAGACTACCTGTCTTTAAAATCTTCGGCACAAGCTTGAACGTTCTCCGTGTGCAGCATAAGACGAGCATTTTCCAGGACTGCTTCGCCCACCTGCGGGAGAGAGACAAGAGTTCAAACGATGAAGAACGGCAGCACGGCAGCTGGATGCATTACGTGGCTTTAAGGAGGTGGATAGTTTTGATTCTGAAAACAATCTTTTAGCCTAGAGCATTTCAGGTGGTTCATTCCAGATAATTTCATCAATGAATTTCATACATAGCAATTCACAAATTGTCTGCAAATAGGCTGTAATTTTTCAGCAGTCTGTTCATTGCTCCCAAGCATTCTGCTTCTCATGGAAACACATTTATTCTCATTATTAACTGGTCACAAGGGGTAAAAGTCATTATTGGGCGCAAGGTGTGTTTATCATTTAAGTCTCACTTATATTTTTTAGATAAGGTTTAAGTAGCACTTGAGCAGTTCCTGTTACACCTCCCATAGCAGCAGTCCTCTTCAGGGCTGCACTCCTCGCCGAGCCAAGGAGCTGCTGTTACTCGTGCCTCGTGAGCCAGCCACAGGCTCCCAGAGGACTGGTTTTGTTCTCTAGGTGAGGAAACCTAGAAGGTTTGCTACATAGCAGCTTGTTCTGTTCCAAGAGGGTTTTAGGAAGTGGTAAAAAAGGCAAAAACCAAACCAGCTCATGAAGAGTAGCTTTTTAAAGAGTCCAGGAGAGCTCTTAAAACTGGAAATCCTCCTTCAGCTAATTAAGCTTGCAGCTAAATGGGATGTGAAGATACCTTCAGCCCTCTGCTCTCTAGGTACAAAGACAGTGCAGTGTGACACAGCAAGGCTGCTGCCAGGCAAGTTGCAATCACCAAGTTGGGCAAGTTGAATTCAGTTTAAAATGGCTTTTGGTCTGCGATGAAAGTAAAAACAGGAGAATAACAGGTAGTTTTCAGCTGCCTGAAATAATACGCTCTGCTGAGACACACACAGAAGGCAGACTGTGCTCTCACTACTCTCTTAAAATGCCTATGCTGCATTTTCTTCTCCTAGTTATTAAAAGCTATTTTTAGTGTCGGTCTTAGGTTTTGTTGAGGTATTTTGGGCAATTTCTTACCTGTCCCACAGGTAAGACAATACCTAGAGATTTCCGATTCTAGGCCCAAGCTTGAATTGTGCCATGTATGTATGCACTGCATATAGAAAATACCATGCTTAGAAGGGTCAGAGGCCACAGCCATCGCGGGAGTTAGCAGAGCTTGATCTGTCAGCACCCCTGGAAATGAGCTGCAGACTGTTTAAATACAACAGGGGGTCTGAAGGACAAATAATGACATGGCAGCTTCTATGCAGAAAGCAAGTTTGCAGAAAACAAGTATCTCTGATTTGCGATAGCTATGAAAGCCTTTTTATAGGCTTAAAAATAAAAGCTGCAAGACTTCCATCTAGTGGTTCCTTGGTTTGATGTAGCTCTCCCGCGAATCACCAGTTGGCTGCAGCACCCGGGACTGGCGAGACAGACTGCCGGGGCGCTTCCCGGCCGCGCATCAATCCAAGGGCAGCAGTGCAGATATCCCCGCGTTTGCCTCCGTTTCGGGCTCACCCAGCGGCAGGCAGCTCGTGGGACGAGCTCCACAGCCTCCCTCAAGGCCAATTCTGTGACGCTGACAGGGCATCTTCAGCTGCCAAGATGGGAAGTGTTAGGCCAGTTTAAAAACTGCTACTAGTAATTGCTCCTCTAAGCTGCATAGTCTTTCTACAGCAGAATGGGTGATGGGCATACACGTTTTGAACATTTCCCTTTTTTTTTTTTTTCAATTTTTGAGTTAACACTGAACATATAAAATAACTAGGCAGCACTGGAATTTTCCTGTGATTACTTTGGGACTTCTGGGGCATAAAAACAATCTTAAATTTTAGCAAAAAGTTCTTACTTGAATAGAGGCTTCTGCTTTGTCAGGCTGCATCACGTGGCCCACCTTATGGCCATCTTATGGCTTATAAGCCTTATGGCTGATGTCCAACAGCAAACAAAATCAGGTGCTCCAAGGTGGGGGTTGCAAACTGCATCTGTGACAGTGTGATGTGATGTGATATGGGGGGAAAATCTATCCCCAGTGGCTAGCAACTCTTGATTTTTGACAGATTTCCCTAAATCTGGAACTGCAGGACTTGCTACAGCTTTCCAATTCTTAACTATGCTTAACTGATAGCTTTGTTTAATCTGCTTCTCCTTGCAAATGTCTAGTCGCAGTCTGAATGCTGCTAAGCTCATGGCCTCACCTGTAACCTCTCTCATGGTTTAATTATTAATGTGGTGGGAAATTATTTGGCTTTTAATTTGGCTTCAGTTTCAGCAAATGTTCCCTTTATGGAAAAAGAACAGAAGATCCTGCCCAGTCTTTCCTACCACAGACTTAAAGAGAAGGTTTGTGTCAGGCCACGGCTTCCAGTGCATTTCCATTCGCCGCGGAGGCGGCTGCAACCCCGTTCCTGCTGCGCAGGTACCGCGGGGAGCTGCTGCCCGCGTTCACACGTGCTGTGCTGGCCCCTTCGCAGAGCCTCGAGGAAGCAAGGGCAAAGGCAACACTATTACTTAGGCAAAATAATACCTGGAGAGAGGCTGGGAAGACTGATGTGTCCTTTGCTGCTTCCTGCTGCATCTAGGGAAACAGGACTTCATTTATGTATCTAGTATTTTCTAAGTAAACAGGACTACATCAAGAAATGCCCGGGTCTCGAAGCAATATCTCCTCCCAATGGAACAACCTGTAAAAACATCAGTGCGGACTAGCCGTAGGGATGCAAACCAACGATCCCAGCTAGCAGTGTGTGCGAGACTCGTCCGGGGCTGGGAACTGCTGCGGGCGGATAAGAGGACTTAGTTCAAGCTAGTTCATTGCCATCCTCTCCGTAGCACCCATACGCTGAGGTCACAGCGCCGAGGGAAGCGGTCCTGGATATTTATTCCTTCTGGTACTTCTTTATTTACGTCTTGTGATTTGAACTTTGCTTTGTGCCATCCAACAGACAAAACCAGTCTCTCTCCCTCTCCATCTCCCACATACCCTCACTGAGCGGTCTTGGAAACTGAACTCAGCCCTCATCTCTGTAAATGCACTAAGATTATGTCAAGTATTTTCTTCTCCCAAGTGCTGCACTGCTTGATGGGAAGGAATTATCATCACAAATAGCCTTCTATTTTGCAGAAGAGGTATATTTAACTAGGTATTTAAATCTCTCTTGCATTTTACCATAAAGACCAGAGGAAAAAGAGCATGAGCAGGACAAAATAAGGTGAATTTACATTTCTGTCACATAGCTAATTCCTCTCAGCAAGGTTTTCTCATTCCGCTCTGTTCCTGCAAAAGCCCTCCTGCTCTGCATCTGTCCCAATTAGCGCGTGTGTGTGCACATGTGCCCCTGTGTGTGCGTGCGCGTGTATTTACACCTGCGCTGGCAAAAACCAGCTGCCCCACCTGGTAATTAACACTGTGATTTGGATAGGTGCCTCCTGCAGCTCTGTCAGTTATTCGCTGCCACAACAGCTCTGACGGCTGTAAGGAACCCCAAGTGCTTTCCCCCTGAGGACCCTCCGTTATTTTCCCCTGGCTCTGTCATTGCCGCTTGGAGCGGTACCCCCCCAGCTCAGCGCTCGGGCGAGATGCTGCCCTTCCTGCCAGGAGGAAAGTGCTGGAAGTGCCGGATGCCACGGCCTGGCCGCAGGGAGGTTCCCCCGGCGCATCCAGGGAGCGCGACGCCTCGGCACCGCGTCCGTCTGCCCCTGCCCGGGGCTCGGAGGGAATCCCGAGGCGCTGCAGCCCTGCACCTGCACGCCTGAAACGCCCGTGTCTGCCTTGATGTGGCGCATCTTTAAACAATCTAAATATACCTCTAAAAGTTATTTTGTAAGGATAATTGTCAGGTGCCTGTCATTTCTATTAAACCTGACTCTTGAATGCTTTTTACTTTTCCCGCTTGGACCCACTGTAGAGGCAGGATACTTTATTTCGCGTTATTGCAGCTGTTTCTGTGGCAACAGATTTTAATGTCATTTTAATAAGCAAGACAATTTGGGAGTTAATGCTGGCACCCTTTTGCCAGCGAGTCCCAGGAGGAATGAGTTAATCAGTGTTTGGCCTGGCTTTTGTATCTGTCTTTCTTTCATTTTTGTTCTGGTGTTTAATGTAAAAAATTGCAGAAACCAATTAGTCGGAATCATACATTGTTTGGATTATATCTGAGAAAGTAAAGAAAAAAAGAAGTGATGTATCTTTTATTGATCTAATCAATCCATTCATTTAACTGATATAATTGAAAGAATTCCAATTTTCTGTTCTCTGGCGTGTTTTAATGGATATGGATGCTGCTAACCATTTTATCTATTTTCCTATGGTACTTGCAATTGTTATTACTTCATTGCTTTATTTTTCTCATTTCCATGTAGGATGATCCCAATATTCAAACTAGATATCATTATAAGATGTGTTTATTTACTCATAAAGAAGGGAGGTAAGGGAAAGCTGGCAGGACAACAGTAGAAAGAAAAGTTAAAATTAAAGCATTTGGATGAAAAATCATCAAATAAGCATGATCCTCTGCACTACAACATTGTTTTTCGCATGAATAAAATCAAACAGACCATCTTAAAGCACCTGCAGCGCTAGCTCTTTTGGCTTGAGCTGTGAGCTCTGGCCGGTTTTACAAGACGGTGGTGGCAAGTCTCCAGCTTCAGAAGGGGACACACATCAGAAAAAAGCAGGATTGCTGGAAGAACAGCACTACCCCCAGCTCCCACCGTCTCATGTAGAAGTCCTCATCTGCAACAGCCAGACTGCCTCCTGCATATATTGCTTTTTGTAAGCACCCTGGATTCAGCCCCTCCGTTGCCTCTTCAGCAAGCCGTGTAGGATTAGTGCTGCCGATAACGTTTATCAATACACAAAGATAACATCTTCAAAAGCCAGTGTTTAGCTGGGCACTATTGCTCACATGATCTTTGTCTAACATTTTATGCCACTGTCTAGTAAAATACGAGATTCAGAGGACATCTGTAGCCTTCTGGTTGCAGATATGCAGCGCAGCTGAAATACATCCCCTGTCCGTGCCAGAGGGAAAACTCTGGGCAGCCTGAGGTGAAATACCAAATCGGGTCAGGGAATTTGAAGCTTTTTATTCAACAACAACAACAAAAAAACATTTTCCGTGGCTGTGCAAGAGCCACCAGGCACTAGGCTGAAGTGCAGGGCACCAAGAAAAAGATGTGAACGCTGCTGTTCCTCAGCAACTTGGGGCCCCTTCCTCTCCCCTCCACTGTGGAGAGGTTCCCCATTTTGCCAGCAGCAGCGATGAGATAGATCCACCATTTCACACTCCCATGGCACTTTCCTCAGGGCCCCCCGGAAAGCGAGCAGCCAGCGCCGTGCAGGCGAGAGGGGAGCAGGGGGTTCGTGCTCACTCGTTGCCATGCAATTAGTATTTTTAAATAAATAGAGCTTTTGAAAATGCGATTAAGCAAACGAGGCGATAATGTAAAAATCTGCATTGCTAATTAAAAAATGCAACATGCTTGTAACCACATCGTGCTGATAAACTAATTTGGTCCTAGCAGTTTTAATAATTTTGCTGCTCAGTGTAATAACCACAGCTAAGAAAAAACAGAAGTCAACGGTCACCCGTTCGCATCAGACCAGACTATCGCGCCCCAGGGTGCGTTTCCGCCAGCCCCGCGCGCAGGATGCCCGAGGCAGTTCTCCGACGTCGCGGGCGTTTTCCACAACGCGCCACGCGACGGTGGCACGAGTTATCCCGAGCGAGATCCAAACGCCTCCATCTAGGGCACCTCTCGCCCGTCCTTACCTGGTGGTAGATGGCCTCCCAGTTCTCCCGGAGCGCTCCCCAGCTGCTGATGGTGGAGGACTTCTTGTCCAGGTAGATCCGGATGTGCTCCTCCAGCTCCTGGTTGACCTGCTCGAGCGCGCGCACCTTCTCTATGTACTCCACCAGGCAGCCGTTGAGGCTCTCGTAGGAGAGGCCGCGGCCCTTCTCCAGCCCCGGCGCCAGGGGCACGGCGGAGCACGAGCTGCGCAGGCCCTGCAGGAAGACGCTCGTGATGCCCAGGGCCCGGCGGGACACGCGCGTGCCCAGGCTGCTCACTCCTCCCGGCGGCGCCGTGCCCACGTAGACGCCCGGGGGCCTTCCCCCGCCGCCCACGCTGACGCGGCGGCCGGGCACCGCAGGGCCCTCGGCCGCGGCGGCGGCGGAGGAGGAGGGCTGCTGCCCCAGGAACGAGGAGCGGCGCCTCGGCAGGGGCATGCTGCAGCTCGAGTGCGCCGCGCCGGCCCGGCTGCTGCGGCCCTCTGCGCTCGCGGCGCCGCCGGGATCTGCCGAGCCAAGCAGCTTTGGGCTCGGCCTCGTTGGCGCTTTGTCCGCCGTCCTTCTGGAACGCAGCATTGTGCGGCGCCGGCGGCCGCCGCATTGTGCGCGCCGTTCCGCGCCGTCAGCAGTCCATTTCACGAGAAATCTCCCTGCTGCTGCTGCTGCAAATGTGGCCCGTGAAAAGCACAATGGTGTTTACAGGGACGGCGGGACAGGAATTCATCGCGCTGGAATACCCACCAGTGCTTTCCACCCTGGCAGCCAGCTGATTTCCCATCCTTGCAGCCCCACGTCTCTGTACACACGCTACAAACGCGTTAGCTGCTCGCACCTGCGCTTGCTCTGGACACAACCCCTTGCAGCAAAGTGTCACTTAGCAAAAACGGAACTTTCGAGCAGGCAGCTGGACCCTGCCGGGCTTTCCAAGCCTGCAGCCTTCCCTCATCCCCTCCCGGACCGCACGATTTCTTGGTGCTTTGACTCCACCGCCCACGCCCAGGCCCCACCGTAACCCCGGCAGCCTCTCAGCTCTCCCACCTACTCCTGCGCTGTTTACCACCACCTCCGCTCTGCCGGGCAAGGGCCCAAGGGGCAACAGGGGCGTCAGGCCCAGCTGGACGCGCGAAGAGGAGCAGCTCCCCAGTCTTGGTGCGTGGGTCGGGGACATCTCTGCTCTTCTGTGTCAGTGCTCTGCAGTACAGAAGTGGATGGTTTGCACGTGTCTGAGCGGGAGAGGACGTAATCCGGAGGGAGACTTAGCTGTGCGCTCTCTGCAGATGGGTGACATGGTGTTTGCTGCGTGGCTACACCTAAGTCAACAGGTGCTTCATGGCTCCGACGCTGCCATCGTCTGGATCACATTAACCTGTGGGCGTCTCTGCAGGCAGGCCCGCAATGTGCTGATGTTGAGCACTGACCTAATGTGCTGGTTTGTTTAGGGGCGATGAGCCGAGGCTCTGGTGACACAGACTAGGATCAGAAATTCCTCTGCTCCGGGTGCGCCGGAGCCTGCTGGCCAGGTTCAGCTTGCTGGCCTGAGGACCGTGGCCACAATCAGGGCACCATTTCCCATGTGTGGGAAGCCCAGGAATGCCACGGTGTCTCACAGCTTTGCAAATGTTTTTGGTTGATTTCTAGGCATCCTGAATTTAGGCTACCAAGCAAACTGTACCAGCAAAATGAGAGGAGTCCTCCAGTATTTCTCATGTGACACCTTCAGTATATTTGCTCTGTGTCAAGTAATCCGCCTTGCAAAAGCAGTACCAGGTACAGAAATTAACACCTAAAAATACCAATTTCCTCCCAAAGAACTGAATTTCACTCTTTGTCAGGAGCGAACTCCTTTCTACCTCCCTGTGAAGGTACACAGAATCGGAAGACAAAGGTTGTCCTATGATGATCGTCTCTTGGCAAGAGTCTTGGGAAGATTTTATTCTGTAAAAGTGAAACATTTTCAGGAGCCTGCTTAGTGCTGGACCATGAGGGCCACAGGTAACATTGCACAGCTTGTGAAGAGACTAGCTGTATTCCCAAAGTGCCCATCCGTGTCCACATAGAGCCACATCTTAACAGCTCCCTCTTAGGGCAGTAAGTAATGCACTGCTCTTTGATGCGGAACAGAAAACCAGAAATTTAAAACCTGAGATGAATCAATGTGGCAGTGCCACGTTGATGCCTAAGCACAGAAGTGTTTGTGCGGGACAGAGAAAGGAGCTGGGGTGAAGATCTTTGTGGTCCCAGGGGTGGCCACATGTTCGTCAGGTTGCAGGTACCAGTTAGTAAAGCCTTCAGGTTACTCTGACTACCCACAGCCACTGGGACGTTTCTGCAGGTGAGAACAGCTGGACCAGATGTGCTACGATTGCAATTCCTCTTATCAGACCTCAAACAACTCGTGTTTAATGATGCTTCACTTCCCTTTGACACAAAGCGCCAATAAGCACGAGCAGCCCAGGGCACGAAGCAGCCCGCAGGAGCGCGGCGTAAATCCCCTGCTGTCTCACTGCCTGCTCCTCACCCAGACCTCCAAGGACAAAGGCTGTTTCAGTTGGTGAACAGCACAGAGCAGGCAATCTCAGAAGCAAAACTGAGAATTGGTCCCCCAGTAACCCTGCTGGGTTTCTCAAAGAGAGAACATCAGCTTAGGCAATGCCACTCCACAGTCCATGTCATTCTCCACCTCTAAAAGGCTATTTTTATTCCACTATTTAAGCTCATTTACCCTCACAGTTCCCACAATACCATAGCAGCATGCAATCTAGCCCTCACCCGGGGAGCCTGAAGCACTGTTTTGCTCTGGAACGCCGTGTTTTCATCCCTAAGACAGGATGGAAAGTTTTAGAAAAGACAGGGAGTGTAAGGAGTCTGGATTCAAAGGCACTAGCAGTCTAAGCATACAAGGTAGAAGTTCCTAACCAACAGATTTCAAGCCTCTGATAAATTGAGGAGAGACTTGTGTCCCTTCGAAGGGGGACACTCTATGTCCCTTCTGTTCAGGCTCTTTGCTCTGCAGGAAATAATTCAAGACTCACTGGGCTGGAGCACAGCAGCTGGGACTCCAAAGCATAATGGTTACGACCTTCGTGGAGGGAAAAAGGATGTCACTCTGGTTGTCACTCTGCTAAGATGCCATTGGAGAAGGAACTTGGGACTCCCGTCTAAGTATTAGCAAGTTAATATCCAAAAGCAACTGTACTACCTGGACAGGTTTGCCCACGTCCTGTGTGGTCCTGAATTCCAAGGGTGCATTGGGTTTGCCTGGAGCACAGCAAGCACCTTCCTGCCTCAGTAGACTGCCCTCTGCTCTCCCTCCATGGAGTCTGAGGATCCCAGTCGGGCTGAAGGAGGAGGGAGACGCAGGAAGGCTCTTCCCAGACGGTGCTGGCATCACGCAGTGGATACCCACTCATGCAACTGCCAGGTCACGACCTAGGTCATTTCACAATAAAAGAAGTGTGGGTAAGGGATGGTCATGGAGTAGGAACACTCACAGACCCGCTGAGAGCAGTCACGTAGCTTCAGATGGTTCCTGAGCCGTTGCAGGATGCTGCACCAAACACTGCCCGCATCAAAACCAGCAGATGAAGTGAAGAAAATAACCCATTTGACAGGTGTTTTGCTTAGAAATACCTTTATTTTATAAAGCCACAGTTTGTTCTGTAAAGTTTTACCACACTTATAAAAAAGAGGTTGACAATTCTGAGGGGGAAAAAAAAGCTGAAAACATTTCTCGTAGTTCAGGGTTACACAAAGGTTATATTTATAATATATATATTTATTTATAATTTGGAGAGAGTCGAGAGGAAACTGCAGTACAGGGGCAGCTATGGAGTCATATTTCAGACACTTGCTCATGTCCTACAAAGAGAGTTTCTTGACAGAAGGGGTTCACGAGGACCATGCCGCTGTCGCGGTAGTCGCCGTTGGCTGGGGAGCGCGGCTCCGAGAGGTGGTCCTGGAGAGAGACGGAAAACCAGAGTGAGCACGACCTACCCCATCACCCTCTCTGCGGTGGACACACGCTGGCGAAAAATGCACCGTTATTTCCACCACTTGGACATTTTCAGTTTATGGTGCCTTGCAACAATCTGCTATCTGGCAGCTGGGTTTGACTCCTCCAAGGTGCATTTTCAACTTCTTTTTTTTAGGGCAGAAATAGCCAAATTTATGGTTCCGAGCTAGCTGAGGAATAGCCCCGTTCAGTAATGCGCTGATCAGTTTAAAATGACTCAAGTGATAGCTTTTGGAGACTATCCCATGTGCGAATAGTGCAATAATTTGAAAACTATTTCTGGGTAAGCCTAAACCAGAATGCATGGGCATTTCAAGGCTGTGTTAATATTTCTTCCTCTCCCTTTCTCCCAGCGTGGCTTCAGTTAGATCTTTTGGACCCCAGTCATGCAAGTGAGGTACCTCTGAGGTCTCCAGGGACTGGATCTCTCGCGGTAGCTCTACAGCGTGCCTGTTGAAGTAGTCCATGGTGATAGCGTTATTCCAATAGCTCAGATTGTTTTCTGGGTTAGATGTCTTTTTCTTCCTCCTCATGCAGCAGACTGTCAGCAGAACTGCTGTCAATAGAAACAGACCAAGAAATCGGTTATCTCCTTTCAGTAGGGACTCATCAGTATAATGGATTTGGTTTTTAAGTTACTTAAGGAGAGCGCTGGCGACCTGCATCTTACAGTTAACTCTGACTTGGCATTTTAGTCTCAGTGAACAAAGCCACACAATTAAATCAGAATCTGGGCCAGGCAGATGAAGCTTTGGGCTTGCCAGGATATGCAGTTCTTATTTTCTTTTTGTAAGTTCATAATCTTCAAGATGCAGCTGCCCTGCTCATGAAAGGCTCTGGTGTCGTAACTGCACGGTATTTTTATCTCTGAGCAGGGATTCAGGGATCCTCTAGGAAAGAGGACATTTCCCAAGGATGCAAAGGAGGCCGCTACACTGGTCCTGTCCTAGTGTGCCCTGGCACCGCGGCGACGACCCCGTTAGCAAACGGGCGGTGAGACACCTGTCCTCACCTCCAAGATCAAATTTAGTAGTGAGCCTTACAAACCAAACCTGCCTGCTCTGCGCGGCTGCTGCCTGTCCCTGCCCTCTCACACAGAGGTTGTCTTCTGGGTGTTTTGTGGCCCTGAGGTGGCGGCGGGGAGCCACTGCAGTGACTCGCTTGTGTCGCTTGCATTTGCTAGGATAACACTACTGGCCCTGGGAAAACATCCTCCCTCAGGTCAGCCCTGAACTGCTTTTTCTTCCTTTTTTTTTTTTTTTCTCCTGTCTCCATCACCTGCACCAGGATACGGTGTTTACTGATGAGGTTTACTGATGAGGCTGTTTCAATAGTTAATTTCTGTCACAGGGATTCGATCACAATGTCCTAGCCTGAATCCACACTCAACTGTCACTTCCTCCGTCTCTTTTGGTCATTCTTTGTCTCCATTACACTATGAGAAAAGCCTCACATATTGGGCTTGAGACTTTTCTTGGACTACATACTACTATTTTGTAACAAGCGGATTTAAGTTGGAGACCTGAACTCTTATATCGTTCCCATGGCTCTTCTATGAATCCTTTCTAATCTCTTTTTTTTTTTTTTCAAAGACAAAATCCACCAGGATTATATACCATATTCACTACTGGTCTCATAAAGTGGAGTAATGAGATAAAGCCAATTCCCTACATTTATTTGATAGGTTTCTGTCCATCCTTTCAAACTTGCTTGATATTTTGCTGTTCTTATATTACTAAATATCCCCCTCCTAGCTCCCACATAAAATAGGATGTTAGCAAACTTGAATGGTGCAAGCAGGAAAAATTTTGAGTAGAGGATACTAGGGAAATCAAAATTTACTTCTCCTCGTGCTTATAGATCATAATATAAACTAAGTTGCTCAAGAACCCTTACCTCAGTGAGTAAAACTGCATTTTATCCATATTTCTTTCTGGGCTGTCCGTATTTGTACAAGCTCCTCTCTGTTATTGGTACCACAGTGTGTTTTGCTATTAACCATGCTGCTTACATTTGGAGAGAGCAACCACGTTTCAAGCTTGCTCTGAGCTCACACTTGGACACTGGACTCTGGGTTGGGGATCACTTGCACACTAAGAAACAAATATATCCATTTTTTTGATTGGGAAAGTGAGTGAGATAATTCTGGGAAGTGCCCCAGCACATAAAATATGAGCTAGGTGGGGTGAGGACCAAGGCAATTCTTCATTTACTCTTTGAGTTCTGCTGACGTTTCCATTTGGAGGCTCGGCCTCTCTCCCGCATTGTCTGATGTCAGCAGAACTGACTAAATGAATTGACTTCTGGGCCTCTGATTTGCAACCTTCTATTCTTCAGCATTTTGTCACGTAATTCTGTAATTACGGCACTGTACATACTGGGAACTCTGTGGGTTTTAAAATGACTTCATAGTGTGTCTCGTTCATCAATGCAGCAGGATGTATGAGATAGGCACACTCACAGTCATAGGAAATGTTCAAGGCTGCCTGAAGGACATCACAAAAAAAAAATGGAACTGTGATAGGCGGAAAATACCTCCGTCAGTGCTACATTCTGCGCTGCTTTTCTGGGAATGGTGGGACTCAGGAAGCCGGGCGGCCTCGCGGACAGGACGCGCCACAGGCCCGGGAAGCCCCATGCCAGCCCTGCGGCGGGCGGCGCTCCCGGCCGGGCTCCTCGGTGCCGGGAGGTGGCGGCAGCCCCTTGCGCGCGCCGGCCGGGAGCGCGTTGTGGCCGCCCGCGCACGCGGGGAAAACCGGACTGTTCAGCGGGAAGAAGAGGGGACCTGCCAGCGGACGGGCAAAGCCCGCGGACCGCAGGCTCCAACCATCGGGCAGCCCGGACCCAGCTGCGTCGCACAGGTGACCATCTCGGAGACCCTCGCAGGGGAACATTCCCTAAAGCTCTCGAGGAGTTGGGGCACCCTTTCCAACAGCAGCTGTTTTGGTCTGGACTCTCATTTCCACTGCTTTAATTTTGCCAGTTCAGAGTACAATTTTTAGTCTCTTATGTTGAACCACACATACCTGCGTAAAAATGCAGTAGGTTTGTATAACTGATTTTTTTTCTTTTATAGGAATAAACTCTGACAATATCACTTCAGCCAGACCCACAAAACACTTAAAGGTCCATCTATCACTCATTTAATCTCCAAAATACATCTGAGGATTCCCAGATTTTAAAAGAAGAGTCCCACTGAAGACCATCCTCTGAAATCTGGTCCTGAAAGCAAGACCTAAATATCTGAATCATAAGAGCATGTGGTTGTATCAGAGCTGGTATAGGGAATTTTCAGAACAACACTTGTTTTTTCTAAAATGCAGCCTACAAACAGAAAGAAACGAAACAGACTCAGTCTTGTGAATCCACTCTGTTATGGCATATGATAAGAAGGGAAGTTCAAATCCCAATGAACAAGGGGCTGGAAGTGCTGTCAAAGAACCCTCTATAGTCCTCCTTCTCCTCCTCCTACTAGTAGTAGTAGCAGCAGTAACTGGTCACACATGGCAAACTACAGGTTTACGTGCTGGGTAGGCTTCCTAGGCTTTGTGTTTTATGGTACTATATTTGCATTTTGCATTTGGAGACATACTCTCCAGAGCAGCTTTCTTTCTGAACATCAGTCCTAACCATAATACTTAGAAGAACTTACTTTATCTTACATTTCTACAGTTTTTTATTCATCATATTATCAAATATTGCTTCTTATCACCATGGTGTCCTTGGTATACCCTGGATGCTCCTCTCCATCTTGCACAGAAGTATGTGCAAGTGTATGTGCATACACTCGTGCCTTGCCTTCACTTTATCTTGATTTCCAGTCTCAGGAAGAAGGAAGGGAGCAGGATCGCAAAGCCAAGTCTTGGACAGGGCAGAAGAGAGCAACACCCTTTGGCATGAGCAGGGTGTTAAGACTGGCTTGATCAGCACCCCAACCTTGTCCTCAGTATAGCTCAGGACTGCACACAACAGGATTAACAGTCAGTAGCGCTGGCTACCCCTTCAGTCTACGTCAGGCAGCATTGGCTGGCAAACGTTTATGTTCTTCTTTCACCCCACTGCTATCTGCACCCCAGGACGATCACTATAATCACACCCCATAGTCTATTTAGCGGCATCTTCTTGGCTTGGCAGAGTGCAGCATCAGAGAATAATACAGTCTCACGTTGCTGGTGTCACCAAGCTGGGCAGGGAGACACCAGCATCCACAAGCTTTATCGTATTTCAACCATTTCTTTTCTTTTTCTTTTTTTTTTTTTTTGCAATGGAATCAAATGATGAGATCCTAAGTCATCTCTGTAAGCCTAATTTGCATTGCTCTTGCAGGCAGATACTGTCTGTTGTCTGAAAATCAAAATTTCAAAATCTTGTTCTCTAGGTAGCTGTAAAGTCAGACTCAGAATAAAAGTAAAGGAAAAGAGCAATTTGGTTATTAGAATAAGATGAGACTTCAAATCAAATAGTTAAAAAAATAACCTGCTGCAGTGAAATATTTAACAGTTCTGGAAAACTGGTATTCCCCATGGCTTTAGCTACTAGGCTACTAAAACTGCATTTTAGGGAAACAGAGAAAGAAATCACACTTACAACATGAGGATATGGGTACGCTGATAGCCAGGATGATCCAGGCAATGTCCATCTTGCTGAGGCAGATGGTTGCTCTGTGCTGGGGCTTGTCCCCCTCCGTGACATGGGAGACGTTTCCCTGCACGCCGGGTTTCCAGGTCCCGGCAGGCACCAGTCTGTTGAGGAAGTTGCCCGTCGCGGTGGAGCCGGCGGTGGACACGGAGCTGGACGAGCCCGTGGCGGGTGCCGTGGGGACAGCGCTGCCCAACACGGTGGCGTCCGGAGCAACTCCCTTGGGGTCGCCCGCCGCCGCGGAGGAGACATCGAAACTGGTTGGAACGGCGTGGCCTGCTGCTGCCGTCGCAGTTCCAGGGCCGGCAAACAAGGGGACATTCGTACTGAGGTTCAGGGTTACCCAGGAGCTGTTTTTGCTCAGAATATCCCATAGATCATAGTGGGGGCGGTCAAAAGGCACCGAGGCCGCTCTGGGATGTGCCGACGGTCCGGCGGCGGCAAAACCCGCTTCCCGCGCGAGCGGCTCCGTGTCGTCCGCGCGCCCTGCTGGCCTCGGGCCTCCCGGGGCGCTGCTGCGGGGAGAAGGGACCGGGCGCGCAGTTCTTGCGGGCCCCGTGCCGGTGGCACCGCTGGAAGCGGCGGTCGGGGAGGGATACGGGGGCTCTGCGAAGGGGCCGCTCAGGCTGGGGAAGGGGGAGTGCAGGGCCGCCTTCAGGTAAGGCTCCGACGGCTCCGTGAAGTTCCCTTGGGAATCCTGGGGGAGCTTCCCCCTGGGGCGAGCGTGTCCTGAGTGCAAGGCGCTCTGGTTGTACAAATGGTACCTCTCCTTGTCGCCGGCGCGGCGGCCGCTCGCCGCGCGCTCCGTGGGGCCGGCGGGGCGCGGAGGCGCGCGCGG
>JAUBNY010000793.1:1299383-1311379 GCA_032275445.1 Crypturellus soui
GTTACTGCAGTGGTGGGAAGGGGCAGAAATCTGCTGCCTTCTGAGAGCATTTCCATGGCAATTACAAGAGCTGTAAATGGAGCAGCACTTGCGGGACTGAGGACAGAACTACAAGTCTCTGTAGATGAGTGCTCCCTGATCCGGGCTCCTGTGCTCCAAGCTGCAAGCCAGAGATGTGAGCCAAAGTCAGCCAAGAAGCAGTGTATCCGCATTGGTGTGGTGCTGTGCCTGAGCTGAATGGCTCCATCTCTCAGCTCTCCTTGGATTTCTGTGCTTCAGCAGAGCTCTCTGGGGCACCTCTCCATGTAGGTGTCTTGATTTAAAAAAGGCTTCTTCACGGCAGTCTTATGTGGTTCAGAGTATCCGGGACCATGGGTTAAATGTCTAGTACTCCTTGCAGCCTTGATAATAAACAATATTTTGTACTGTATGGTAATTGATGATGATAGTTTATGATACTAGAAACTAGCACGGAAAAAAAAATCCCTTAGGGGTTTACAGTCTAAACCAACAAAATATGGTTCACAGAAGAAATCAACATAGAAAAAGCAGAATCACTGTCTTACTTTCAGTGCATGTCTTGTATATAAGCCATTCTGAGCAGAGCAAGGAGATACTGTAAGTTGAAATGAAAGGTGAGGAGCAGAGCCATAGTTGGAAGAATCATTCAAAGAGCGGCTCAGAGTAGCTGAGGTTATAGGAGGGAGCTGAAGCAAGACAGGAATCAGGAAGCAGGTGCAATGCAAAGGATTATTCATGACTGAAGGTTCAGATTAACAGGAAAGAAAGACAGCAACAGAAAATAGATTTAAATGTGTTTACTTATATGCATGTCATTGAAACTCTGGGCCCTGACCAAGATCCTGGTGTGCTAAGCTTCTTGCTTGGTACCTGGGTGTGTGACAGAGCAGCCCACTTTCTGCTGACCGCTGTGAGAGCTGTGGTAGCAGAGTTCCTTTGAGAAACAGGCTGTCGGCTTTTATTAGCTGGAGGCTAAGGTCAGAACCCATGCATAGATTTGCATGATTAAATGCAGAAACTGCATATCCAAGTATTGGCCCAAATCTTTTTCACACAGTCATTGCCCCTTTTGCTTGCTGAAAACATGTTGCTGCACATCAACAAAATAGTAATTTGCAAGAAGTTCAGAAAAATATTACTGATTGATTTCCAAGAAAGACTCTGAGCAGGGCAAGAGAAAGGGAGAGGGCTAAACAGTTCTAGGCAATAGCAAAAATATGCATAGGTAATAGTGTCCTTTGTCCCCACTGAGTGACTTGGTAATCATTATTAACAGTGGAAATCATAAAGATGGGAATTGGAGTAGTTCATCCTCCCACTAAAGAAAATTCTTAAGAGTACATATTGCTATGGTATTTCTTACTGCATATGTTTAGTCTTTTAGGAGACAGGCCACAGATACTTCTCAGGTTTATTGAATATGCTTTGGAGATTCATTTGGTGAGAGGTAACTGATGGATAAAAACCAGAGACGTCTAATATGTAGCTGCTCTCTCTTTCATTCTTTTGCCTCTCCTTTAGAGGTCTTGGTAATTGTTTCTGCGCCTGCAGCGTCCATAATGATAAAGGAGATAGAGCAGCACAAGGTCAACAATGAACAACAAACCAACAGCAACATCAAATCCTATGAACATATCTGCAAAAAAACACAGTAAAGGACAAGTGTGTTAAGGAAAGGTGTGAATGTATGACATCTTAGACACAGAGATAACAATCTAATGACAAACATATACAACAGCAATACTTTTATGGTTAAAGTTTGCTTTGCATTTGCTGACCTATGAAACAAAAGTATAAATACATATATTTCAGTCTTAGGAATATTTGCATAGCTTCCTGCCCTAGGTGTTCTCAGAGCAAGAATGACATCTCATGTGTAGTTTATGCAAAGCAGGAGTTTTATGAGGGATCAGCAGAACACTAAATATCCTTAGGAACAGGGAAGGACCAGGACTATCAGAAAAGGGCCTGTATTCCCTTGCTTCTCACCTCCTTCCTGGAAATAACATTCAAGCAGGAGAAGGGGAATTTAGCCAAGTTTAGCATCTGTCTGCTCTTGGTAGTCCAAGGCAAATAACTGCTGTATCTGCTGGCTCAGCTGCACTGATGGTACATAGTGGAGGCGAAGCTATCCGCAGTGTATCTAGCACACGTGCCACAAGTCCAGCTGCATCAAAGTTACCGAGTACGTGAAAGCCATTTATGCTTCCTATCTACAGCAGCTCTGATGCATCCAGTGTACACTGTGCTCTTTGCACTGAGCCTGCACCCACATTTCTGTCTGACAGTTTCAATGGCAGGAGATCTAGTTTTGACCATGTCCTTAATGTCACTCCTTACATGGTGCTGCCCGTAAGAGCACTGCCCTTTGTATTCATAGAGAAATTTACTTTAAATCTGGCTTCCCTACTAGTGGTAAAGCTGGTCC
Organism: Crypturellus soui; assembly: GCA_032275445.1. Lineage (NCBI taxonomy): Eukaryota > Metazoa > Chordata > Aves > Tinamiformes > Tinamidae > Crypturellus > Crypturellus soui. Next base: position 1,301,833 of record JAUBNY010000793.1, read on the forward strand.
AAACTCCTTAAAGGGAGATCAGTCCATTATATGAAAGGTAAAAAAACCTGGATCCATTAATACAGCTTCTGTTTACATGCCTTATATAGAAAATACATAGCTGTTACACTACCTTTCATTTTATCTTTCTTCCCACATTCTTTTGACCAGTTTTCTGCAATCAGAGGAGAAACGAGTTCTGCGAACTTCTCAAGTGGACAAGAAGAGGTGCATCCTGGCAGAGTGAGGAGGTAAGGATCCTTTGAGGTATCATTCCGATAATACATTTCAATGCTATATCGTCTGATTAACAGATAAAAAAAAAAAAAGCTCTTAAATAGGAAATTGCCTACTTGGAAACACCAGAATGTTTCAAATAGCCCCTCTCACAGTGTACTAGAACCTGCTCTTCATGAGTGGAGGCTTTGTGAAAGGTGTCTGCAAATCCTGGTTTGCCAAAGCCAGTTGTGTGACTGTACAGGTCACTGGTCACAGGTCACTGTTGCCCTTGAATGGCAACAGTACCAGGCTCTGATAAGCTAATTGGTTTACCTTGGAATTTATGAGACATCTTGGAAATGCTGTTGCTATTATGTGAAGAAGCAGGAAAGTTTGTCTTTCTACTTACTTCCAGCTAATAAGGCCTATTTTTGTCTTCTTATTGTCTTTCAAAGTGCACAGATATGTGCACATACAGTAACCATGATTTTTACAGTTCATTGTGTAATATTGTGCCTGGGAGCTGCTCAGTGATGTATCAGTTTATAATAAATTACCATCTTACAGTATTTGAGGGAAAGCCAATTCCCTGGGAGGGAAGGGTGTAACAAAACATGAAATACTCCTTGCTTTTGCACACATGAGAAGATACTTGCCCACTGCTTTCTTGATAAAGCTCAAAAAATTGGCAAGCAGCATATGGTGGCAGCTTTCCATTGAAAATATTGAGAGCAATCTGGAGGGCCCCAACTGTGGTGTCATGCTATTGGGAGAAAAAAAAAGAAAACATTCTTTAAAATTCAGTAAACTGAACTTTCATTTGTGTGGCGTAAAGAGAAGAGAGTAGAAGGGAGTGGCAATCCAGATCAAACAAAAACCTGTGTAAATTTGACCATAAGAACGTATTTGGTATATTCACTATTGGAAAGAAAATGTGTTAACAGACAGCAGGGGCGCTTCCAAAGAATTGCTTCAGTCTGCATCTTTTACCTTGGGGCAATATTTTGAATATAGGGATACTGTATTCCGGAAGACAAGCCATTCTGTACTCTGAGAAGTAAATGTAGTTTTAGGTGCATTTTGCTACTCCTCCCTTCAGTTGTGCTACTTCATTCCAGGAGTAACTTTGGTAGCTTTACGCAGAATAGGGCATGGCATTTCAAGTGAATATACAAATACTCATTTTAGACTTAGACAAATTTTTGACTACAATGATGCTTCCCTCCTTCCACCAGTTTCTAAAATTGTTATTCCTTCTATACAATAAAATACTCTTTTGTGAATCTCATGATCAGTTGCCCACCCAACCACCTACAGCAGTAAAAATTCAGGGGACTCTTCCTGTTTTTCCTTCTCAGAAAGAATGTAGTAGAGCTATAAAACATACAGAAAAGGTAGCAAGAAAGTTTTAAGATATTGAACAGTTTTTATAAAAGTAATATTAAGTAAGTTAAGACTCTTGGAAAAGAAAAGACAGAGAGGTATGTTAGAAAATAATAAATTCATCGGTGATGCAGGAAGAGCGAATAAAGAATGACTGTTCTCCATTTCTCCTAATACATTTGCTAGGAGAGAACTAAACCAGTATTAAATTTCACAAACAAACAAACAAACAAGGAAATATTTCTTTCTTTTACCAAGTAAACCTTAGAAGTCATTGCCACAAGATGTTGCAGAGGCCAAAGTACAAATACATTAAAAAAGTGATTAGAAAAATTGCTGGAGGAAAGGCCATCAAGGGCTATTAAACACACAGACACAGATCCCATCCCAGGAAGTCCCTAAGCCGCAGACTGCTGGAAGACTGCATCAGGGGAAGCATCACTCTGCTGGCTTTGTTCTTACACCCTTCCCTGCTGATGGCTGTTGTCAGAGACAGGATAATGAATGAGTTAAACGGATCTTCGTTTGATACAAATGGCCCTGTTCATCTACTAAAATGAAGAAAAAAAAAATCCTTAGTTGCACCATTCCTTCCTTTCTAAGAGGAAGGAATGGTGCAACTTTCTAAGTTCTGGGATGTGTCAGCTCTAGGCATGGAGCACTTAAAGGAAGTTGCAACACAAAGAAACCACATCAGTTTGCTGCAGAAAAAGAATGTGCGCTAAAATACCTACATACCTTTACCAAGAGCGTTTTGACTGAAATTGAGATGCAACCCATGGTCATGCTATATTCTTATAGTGTCCTGTATTCAGCTTGTTTGCTGAATTGAACTGAATTATATTATTCTTCTGTTTAATTTACGGGATCAATCATATTACTTGCTTTTGGGATCTTTTACGAGTAACGTCATAACATTTGTGAAAGATAAAGATACTTACTGCAGAATAGACCTCCATTTTTCTTTCTCTTGAAGAATTAGCGGCCTGTTTAATACTTTTTAAAATAGTATTCACAAGGACACCTTGAAAAGATAGTGGGAAAAAAGGAAGAAAGTAAAGAAAGCATGTGCATAGAAGGTCAAAAACGCAAAAGATTTGGGCTGTCAAACAGGGAACATCTACTTAGGCCCCTTACTCATTTTTAGCTTAACACAAATTCATACCTATAGAGAAGATACTGTAGAAGTGAAATACATCATTCATGTCAGAACTTGGAGAAATCAGGTAGAACTACCCTAAGAACAGCACTAATGGCACTTCCAGTTTTGTTATTAAGACCTCTTTTTTTGGTCTGTTTGGAGTCTTGTAATAGTGAGAGCTCTGCTGGCTTCTTTCTCTCTCGATTTGGAAGGAATGCTGTTAACTGTTTACTTCCAACAAGCCACTCGGTACACAGTAGTTTTTTCAAAGCTCTTTCATACTCCTTCTTTGGTCGAGATATATCTTAAAGGCAAAGGACCAAGGGCAGCAGAGTTTCATGTTATACTATTTGAGGGAAAGAGGGCATAACTGACATGTCCCTGTATACTGAAAAATAAGTCCTGACCACATGAAACGGCCAGCTACCAGCTGGTGGGCATTAAAGACTGTAATAACTATGTTACTTGATGCAGTGATGCATATGCCTAGGTGCTGAGATTGCTGATAGTTCTTCAGCTAGGATGCTGGATACATGCATTAAAGAGCTAGTCTCAAACAGTCCACACTGCGGACATTCGAGCTCAGTTGTCTGAATTTCCTTCCTAAGGGTGCTTGGAGGTGGCGTGATGAATGTCCTGGTCTTGTTCAGTGCCCTTGGAACAAAGAAGTGATCCTAGCTCTTGCATTATAGATTGAATCTCTCATCCTGCATTCTGATCAGACTGTTTTTGGAACGGCTTTGCATCAGATTCTCAGAGCGCTAATGTGTTACGGAAGCTTTGGCACAGTATATAACCAGAATATCAGAGGGAAAACAACGTTCAGGGAACAACTGCAATGTTTATTGAAGAAATGGTTTTAAGCTCAATCTATGGTGGCATGAGACAGATAAAGATCAAACTCTTGGGGACTCATTTTTCCTTGCATTTCTTTAAGTCTTAGTCGATTTGAGTGTCTATTTGAGTGTCATTAGTTATCTTCAGGACAACTAAAAGCATTCATGTCTGTACCTCATTTCAATATCTCACCCATGCAAATGCTAGTGTTCAGCACATTTTCATGCTTAGTATAATATCTAATGATCTTAGTTACAAATTGGGGTTCTGTATCAATATTTTTACACGCACAGGTGACAGAACGCTGTATGTTGTTGTAAGCTCTGTGTGCTCCTTCCTGGAAGCTGGGCATTCCTGACTTACCTCCCTGGAGTCGTGACTTCTCTTCTGTTTTATAAACCCCAAATAATGATAGTAAGGACAATTCTGCCAGATGTTTCATCTTCTCCATTACATCTTTGGTGGCCCAGACAGGGAGACTATAATTGTGAATACCCTGGTGATAAATGAAAGCAAAATTATATTATTTCTTCCAATGATTTCCATCTTGTTATCCCTCCCTCTTCATTACTACTTCGATTCTCTGAGGCAGCCTGTAATTTTTTGCCCAGTGAAATATCTTTTGTGGAAATGGGGATCAATCTGAAATGGATGATCTGGAAGAGGGGAAACACCCATGTGAAGGGGATCCCTTGCATGTATAAAGTGTTCTTGCTATAGTGATACTTCTTGGTGATTTTGCAAGCACGAAAGACTGCAGACATTCTCCTTCCTTCCTTCACTGGCTTGTCAGAGTATAACGTAGCCCCAGCTTGTCCTGCCTGTTCCATACAGTGGTCCAGGTTCCAGGTCTATCACAGGGCATTTACAGAAAAGTGTCACTCTCCAGTCAATGACTAGGTACAACAGTAGCCTCTTAAATGTCTAAGTGCATCAGTGAGTGGAGGGTGTGTTCAACAGCTGCTCAGCTTTATGTGCTGCTGTTAATGCTAATGCTAATGCTAATGTTAATGTTAGTGCTGTTAATGTTTGGGGCAGGTGGAATCATCCCGTGCAGGGGAGCAGTCTGACTACATTCACAGAAAGCAGTCATTATCTCATAACTTTCTAACCAATAGACCATAATCTGTTTTCTCATTTTCAACACCTATCTAAAGATTTTTATATTTACCCCTCGCAAATTTAGAGCAAATACTTTCATTTTCCTGTTAAAACCCATAAATACATCCTAGCCAACACACTGAAATAATTCTACCTGGAAAGAAAATAAGGGAACAAAGGGAATGGATTTCTTCACTAGGGCTTTAGAGTTAAAACACCAAATGGAAACAGGTGAACAGCAATTTTTCAATATTTAGTCCATGCTTTTGGGGTATCTTTAACCAAAGCATTAAAGTAGGATGTGGATTCAAGTTGAAGAAAGACAGGAAAGAAAGCCAGTCATTCCTGTGAAACCAAATTGCCAAGGTTTAATTGAAGCACATCTTAGGAGTTATTTTCTCCCCCATTCCCCATTGCTGTTCTTACCTCACAATATAGTGTGTCATATGTGTTCCAAACTTTGAAATTGTCCAGTATTTTAAGATTGTTGAGTTCAAGTCCTGTGTTAACTGCCATGGTTTGTAAAAAATCCTGGGGAAACAAAAAGAATACACAACAAACACTCACTACCTGTGGAATGAATACAGATTCATTAAGCATCTAAACTGGCAACACTCCAGTGTTTAATTTTACACAGGTGAACCCACTGTAAAGAAGGATTTGGTAGCAGTTTTGATTCTATAGCTGCTTAAAGATGCTGATCTCTGTTTCAGCCACTGCTTTATAGGCAGCCCTGCTATGATAAAATTTGATGCTCTCTCTGCTCCATTCTTTTCTCCTCCTTCTGACTGCTTCAGGAGAGTCCCTCAGTCACCCCAAGCCTTCAGAAGGAAGGGAACATGAAGGCAGGAGAAAGTGTGATGAGGAAACAAAAAATTGAAATGGGAGTGCATAACTCGGAGAAAAAAAAAGACACTAAAGAGGAAACTAGGTTTTGCTTTTCCCCTTACAAATGGACTAAGTAAGTTTCAAAGCATTTCCCATAGAAATCTTTGATGACAGAGACAGAATTGCTTTGAAGATGTAATTCCTCTCTCTGGCAGGACAGTGAGACTGTCCAGAGAGCTGAGCTGGTGGAACATTAGAAAGAAATTGAAAAAAAAAGAGAAAATGTTTGGCTTAGGCAGTCAGGTAGTGAGGTGGTGCCTTTGCCAAGTGGATCACAGGATGACTTGAGAGCACTGGTAACTGTTGTGCAGAGTCATTGTCCCCAAGAGCCCCATGGCTTGGGACAGGCATGCCCGCCATGTGCTGCATCCCACTGCAGCTCCGCAGGGAGGAATTCTGGATCCCTCACTGCAAAAATGTGGGTCAGGGCCAAAGCGAAAACATTTCTTCTGATGGATCCAGAATGCGTCCAGAGTGAGAGTGTGTAAATGCATGTTATTCACTGATGCTGCGGGAACGTGTTCATTATTCAGAGTGTTTGCCAGGCTGGGATTGCTGTAGTTCTCTCTTGCAGCATTTCCTTTAGAAAGTCACAGCAGGAAGACTGAGATTTTCCGGAGTTTCAGGATATTAATCAGATTTTTATAACTGGCTTTGTGCTCCCCTGTAAAACTGAAAATTGCTGCACCCAAGCTATTTTGTCTCCTCTTGGTTCAGTGAAATTTAATTAAATACAGCTCTAAGAAGCATTAGAAAATTAATGTTAAATTTGGGTTTTAAAAGATCATGTAGGCAAACTGAGAAATGTATATCAAACATACTTTCTGATGGCTGGTCTAAATATCTGTTTATAAGAGAGTCCTCAGGACTTCTAGGCATTTTCGCAAAGCCCATCAACACAGTTGCATAACTTCTACCTGCCGGATTCTTTCATTTTTCTTAAATTTTGTTTCTTTTTTATTTTGTCTTACCACGTATGGTTGTATTCTACTTTGAAATTCATTAGATGTTTGGGTTTCATTCTGAAGTTCATCAAATCGGGGACAGTCGTTCAGAGGAAAATGCAGCCTCTGAAATAAGAGAAGTGAAAATTAGAATAGTTCTAGGACTGATCAACACAACCCTGCTTTTTAATTGCTGAGGTATTTTATATTTGCGTGATAAATTCATGGTCCTGCTACAGCTGCTGCTCTGCGACTGTTTGGACACTATGTTCAATAATTTGGTGAATATAAGAAATGGTCTATGGTGGCCTGGTTTTGCATTGATAACTTGGGGCTGTAAGAGCTTCATTTCCATCAATTTAGCAAATCTTGGCTGGAGGCAGTTATGTCAGGGGATTGCTTTGAGAAATGGTTTGGTCTCCACGATCAGGATTTTGAAACAAAAAGGTGCCATTTCCCTCTCTGTTTCTGCCACTGCACTAGGTGCAGCTTGACTCCACCTAGTTTGGAATCGAAATGGATGCTCTCACCACATATCCTGCTTTCAGTGCTTTGGAGATAACTACTGTATTATGGTATGCATTATAAGTACAGTTTAATGGACAGAACTCCCAGGTAAAAATGTCAAATTGTTTCTGAAATACCAAAAATCTATGCCCTAATAGCATCTGTGCCTAAGTACATGGCTTCACGTTTAGTAACTCCAAGAACTCTATGCATTTTGAGTTCACCTAATTGTACATATTTGATCTGAGTCATACAGACTCACATCTCTGTCAAACTCAGCCTTAAGTCTGCCAATATAAAACTTATGGCTTCAGAATTCTTTGTGAGCAAAATAAACCTGCATTCGTCCAGCACTTCGTCACATCTCCAGATTTTTTTTGACCCAGTACTACTTATTCTGTAGCACAGATCATGTAATGGAGGAGAGTTAGTACAGAACAGAAATTCAGTCTGTACAGAAGCTTCTAAGAAGACCCACGTGTCGTTTAACTTCTACCTCTATGGCTTAAATAGGACGGAAATGGCAAGGAGGTCTGCTCTGCACTGGGTGAACATGGCAAAATGCACTTCCATTCTTTTTATGGTGCCTGATATATCAAAATGCATCGTGTGAGGCTTACAGCAAACACCAATAGGCAGTAATACACGTATTGTAAATAATAAATATTCCTTTTGCGGTGTGGCGTAATTATTCCCCTCTCTGGATTATTAATAAAGCCCCTCCTTTTTTCTTTGTTGGGTCTTGCTAGATCCCAGTAGCTGAAATATAGACAGAGTCTTTATTTATTTATTTATTTCCACAGGGTCATACGTGATCTTACCTTCCTATTTTGTCTTATTCGTGGCTCAAAAACACCCTCAAATACCTGGTTGGTTTAACAAAGGAATGATAGTTTTTTTTGTGTGTGTGTTTTATTTCTTTTTTTTCCCCTCCAGGTGGTTTGCATATTTAACAGGCATTTGGAGTTGTTTCAGGGAGACATCAGCACCCGCTCCTAGGGCAGTTGCTCAAGTGATGGGTGCTAGAGATTCTGCAAAGAGCTTGCCTTCTCCAGACGGGTCATACCGCTGTACTGTGCTGTCCCTGGGGATTTTGTGGTTTCTTTTGGCCCGGGAACCGACCACTTCCATGCTTTTTCATGTCTTCTGGTGTAAGAACTTCCTCTCCCCTAGTATTCCACATTTAAATAACAGTGACGATGCTCTGTTTTGTTTAAGGAGAGAGGGAAGTTTCAAGCTGAATCATGTTGTTCCTAACGCCGTTTGCCGAAGCCTCCTCCCCGTGCACCTGCTTGCCAGCATGGCTTTCGAATGGAGTAATGCCAGTGGGCAGGCAGGCGCCGCCACCTCTAATGACAGAGCCCTCCTCTGATGTTGGTGACTGGGCAGGCGGTTATTCAATAGCTCTTGTATACATACATTTCCTCAAAGTGACTTCTGCCCTCAGAAGCAGAACAAAATTAGCCTTTCTGCCACAACACTAAACGCCTTTTGTCCTTGTTCAACCTTTTACTTAGTTCCCTATAACAGCAGCCAAAGAAATGAAAACCTAAACCTGTCGGTCAGGGAGAGCTGTGTACAGCAAAACCTCGGTCAGACCTATCATTTAGGTAGGTCTGCTCTTCTTATGAACCTTGAGGCAAGCACTGCAGTTTTTTTATTTGTTTGCATAGCACGGAGCTTGTCTTTAACTGGGTTGCCTAAGTGCTACCAGAATAGACAAGCTGTAATTGAGAGGCCATTACAGTGGCTGATGCAAATTCCATTCCTTGAATAAACTAAGAAATGAAGCTGCCAGGATGGGCAGAAGAGACAAACCTAAGCTCTTTAAGCCTCTCAGGCTAATTGTTGTTCAGAAAAACATATGCTTCCGTAAAGGTTTTGGGCAGCTTGCTTAGAATACTGTGCAAAGAGCCTTTGGCAGGAGAAGTGTTGGAGCTGGGCCTCGAAGAAAGTGCTATCGTAAGTCAGGTGTTCAGCATTATAGATTTATAAAGATAGATTATAAAGATCTATCTAAAGATAGATTATAAAGGAGGATTTATAGTCAGCTATGACAATTAAACTGTGACATTCTGGCTGGCCAGTAGCAACAATTGATGTTTTCTATTAGACTGAACTCCAAGAAAATAGGAAATACTCTCTAGACTTTGCTCTCTTTTTTTTTTTTTTCTCCCTCCCCCTTTCCCTTTGTGGAAGAGCCTCAAGCACGATAGAAAGTATCTAGCCACTACTCACCCGGTCTGATGATTTTGACACAATATGAACAGGGATGGGCTGCCAGGGAAGCTCCGGGTTCCAGATTTGGCTGCTGGTTGGTGGGAAGAGGCCAGAAAGGCATGACTGGGCGCTCATAATGGTGCGATCATAGTCTGTGCTTTGGATATAAAACTGAAGATAAAATGGCAATATTAAAAACAAGAGGGAAACTTGGTCCAGCTCATCAATCTTGCCTTCTCCCCTTCAGTTTCTGTTTTTGCATGAAATCAAAATGCTGAACTTGCACCGCAACTCAGCCTCCTAGGGCTCTGCTTCGTTTGCTTACATA